>OU015537.1:17959199-18355683 GCA_907165065.1 Caprimulgus europaeus
GGTCTCTTCTTTGCATAAGGTGGGGGGTGTATGCAGGCCTCTTGGTTAGCCTCCCAGGTTTGGTCCCTAGTCTCACAGACATGTCCAAGCTTATTCATGTTCCCCACCCATTCAGGAACATCTCACTGGCTTAAACTCCCCCTGCCCCAAACACGGTAGGGCTTGTTCAGCAGTTTTATAAAGCAGAGAGCCCCAAGTCTGTATTTTATTTCCTATTTAAATTTTAATTATAAAAGGTATCTATAGTGACGTGAATATATTTTAAACGGCCAAATTCTGAAAAATGTGTGACATCCATTTGCCACATCTGCAAAGGCAACAAACCTCTGGGATTAACTCCCAGGCCGATGCCAACACCATAGTGCTGACAGTCAGGACAGGACTGAACAATTCCTTGAGCGTCTGAGAGACTTAAATGAAATTTGCGATATAACATTTTAGCATTCTGGTGAAAAAAGGAATGAGCCTCATGAGCTTGGTCAAAAGTCGATACAGGAGGACCACTCCAGGCTGGAGCTACTCATTTGTCAGCTCTATTGTTACCTTCTGTTAAGGCGCCGGGCAGGTCAGAGTGACTGCGAATATGAGTAACAAAATAAGGCTCAGTACGATGTTGTAATAAGCGTAACAGCTGGCAGAATAAGTGAAAAAGTGTCTTATTTGTTATCTCTTTGAGAATAGCCTGTTCCAAGTGAATAACTACTCCTACAACATACAAGGAGTCTGATACAACATCTAAAGGTTCTGTGAAACATTTTGTGAATGCCCAAACAACAGCTTTTAGTTCAAGTGTCTGCAAAGAATCCTCTGGGGTGCCTTTTAAAATATGTTTGTCCCAGTGTGCATTACTTAGCCAAGTGATAGCAACCTTGTGGTTATTTTTGCTAGCGTCAGTAAAAACATTAGAAGTTTGTCCAGAATAACCTGCTAGAGCTAATTGTAAATCGTCTGAGTGCTGCAGAGACCAATCAAAATATGCCTGTGTTAGTGGAAGGATGATATATGCAGAATCAAAACCAGCCATCTCTATCAATCTTGATCTGCCTCTCATAATCAATTGAGCTAGTGCTTCCAGTGGTGTAGTTATACTCTTACGCAAACGGTACGGCAAAAAGATCCACTCCAGTACACACAAGGGAACTTTTTTCGCATTGTTCCACTGCATCAGCAATGCAAAGGGGTGACAATTTGCAGGACCTCCAGTAACAGTAGCCAAAATGACATTTAAATCAGGATTATATCTAATGGCATATGATTTCGTTACCTTGTCTACAATATGCTGCAAAGCAAAAGTTTGTGTTTCAGATAACTCTCTTTTAGCAGCGGCATCAGGTGTGCCTTGAAGTAAAGGCATTAAAGGACTGAGGTCTTCATTAGTAATGCCACACAACGGTCGAATCCACTGAATATCCCCTACTAATTTTTGTACATGTCAATGTCTGAATATTAGTTTGAAGTGTAATTTTTTGTGGTCTAACTTGTTCAGCTGACAGTGTCCAGCCAAGGTAATGCCATGGTGTTTTTTTCTGAATTTTTTCTGGAGCTATTTTTAAACCTGTAGACTCAAGTTGGGATCTCAATTCAGTAATTAAAAGGTCTGTGTGCAGATGTTGACCATCTATTAAAATATCATCCATGTAATGATAAATCAGTAATTGAGGTTTGGCTTGCCGAATAGGTTGAAGTGTAAAACAACCCAATGATATCTTTTTGCGGGTTCAGCCTTATTGATAGATGATACATAAAATGCAAATTTTTCCCAGTCATCTGGATGTAATGGAATTGTGAAAAAACAATCTTTTAAATCAATAATCAATAAGTCACAATTCTCTGGAAGCATAGTGAAAAAATTGTATTTGTTGTGAGGGGCTTAAAAGAGTGCTAACTAAAATTCTGGTATCATGAGGCATTAATAAGGTACCGTTAAAAATGTGTGTTAGAACTGCTTCAGAAAAAGATGATTTTAACCCATACTGACTTATAGGCCCACTTACAGCATTTTTTGCTTCTTTTACAATTTTCCAATCTAAAGCTGTATAAGCCCGTTCATCATTTGGTCCCATCGAAACTGGAAAAGCAGAGGGAGTATTAGGCAACATTTCCCCTTCTACTAAAGCATCCCTTATAATTCCCCTCCACCGACGATGTGGATTTTCTCCTTTCCCCCCCCCACCCCTTCTATTAAGGCAACGTTTTTGGATTGTTCTGCCTTAGACACCTGAGGAATAGAAAAGGAGTTAGTATGAATAAAGGATATGGGTGAATATCCTTTTAGCTGCTAAATCCTTAAGTTTTTCTATTAGCTGTTGAGATGGGTCGTCTAAGTTCACTTTTCTCTCCTCTGGTTCTCTCAGGGTTTTCAGGGTAGAAGGTGGTAGAGTTGGATAGAGGAAAGGTGCATTCTCACAGGATGAAGCAAAGTGCTGTGGTGAATCTTGTACAGGCACAGAAGGGTTAGTTACCGGCTGCACAGGGGGAAAGGTATTTCTCGGGGGAGGTGGTGAAAGCAGTGGAGTAGTTGTACTTGTTACCGCAGGCGCTGGCGATACAGGCAGAGGTGGATTATACATATTTACATTAATTACCGCAGGTGCTGGCAGTGAAATATTGTCCATAAATATCAGTGTGGAAGTAGATATCTTTTTACTGCATGGCCTACTGGTAGAAGTGGTAGGACTTAATGCTACAAAGGCTGATGCAGCAGCATTGCCTTCTGCTTTTAACTCTTGAAGGGTATTTTTAAGGAGCTTCGCTAAGGTAGCAAAGGGTTTCACTTCCTTAGATCCATTGCTAATTTCTTCCCATAGGGCACTGCCTATTTGTACCCAAGTTTCAAGTTCAAAGGCAGTATCCACCCTGGATAATAATTCTCTGTCCTTACACCATAGCAATAAACGTTTCAAAGACATCACATCATATTTTATGCCTCTCTTAGAGAAAAAATGTTGGAGGAGCTTAATCACGGCTTCCTCTTCCTTACTAAGAGAAGTCCCCATTTCTCTATTTCTCTCTTTCTCTATTTCTCTCTTTTTCTATTCCTCTCCTCCTTCCGGCCGTTCACCTCACTGGCGGGTGAATCTCTGCTGCAGCAACGCCTCGATGGGCCACCTCAATGAGTCTTCCCCTCTCTTCAGGGGCTCTGGACTCGTTCCAGACGGTCCTTTCCTCCGACCGGTTCTTCCCCTGCTTCAAAGCCGTCGCATAGCGATAAATAGGGTCCCTGTTCGGGCTCCAATTGCAGGAACTCAGTGATGGACTCTGCCACACAATCAATATGATCAAGCAAGAAGCCATTTATTTGTTCCTTTTTTTTAAAAAAAACCCCAAAACAATCTATAATTATTCATGATGCTTCATTAGCCAAAAAACTACTGCCAATATAAAATCCACTACCTCACTTTATGCGCAGGATATTCTACTGTATGTATGAGGCAGTCATTTCCTTGACTTTATAAAGCCTAGAAATTATAGGACTTTATCCAAGTCAAAAATGTATATTCTCTATAGGAATACATTTGTTAGCAAAGCATGAGAACTTTTTTATTTTAAAAATATATCTTAAAATGATGTAACATAAGATTGCATCTATAATTCTCTAGGAAATGTTTGACATGCTTCTTTCACATAGGACTGTAGAATATTTGATATTGCAACATTGATTACAGACAGATTAAAGTAAATCTGAATAAAAATTTTTTAAAAGTGAGACAAGAAAGGAATGAATACCTTATTAGCAGTAGGTCTGGACAACACAGCTTGTACAGATGTCTCCCTATATATAATCTTCTAAACTGTATTCCTGTCCTTCTTACCTTCTGTACCACTACTATTCTATCTGTCAACTCATTGTGCTGTCCTGCTTCTAGGTCTTCCCTCAAACTTGTTTTGAAAGAATATCTCATAGCATGCAGAAAGCCATAATTTCATGCTAAGTCTTTTTTTTTTTAAACAAAAAGAATATATATCTCACAGTCTTGCCTTACGCTTATAAAAATAGATACTTTTTAATTTGCCCCAAGAATTCACATTCATAGTAATAGGAGAGATTCTTATAGGAGCGCTTTCTACCACTGAAGATCATTCTCCTCATATTTCTTTTAAAATGATCCCATTCCAATTATTATTACAAAGAAATATCTGTTATTAATCGCTAAAAAAGAATATTTCTATAGTGTAAGGAGACAACAAAAAGAAGATGAATTCAGCTTGTGCCCTTTTTTGTTACTTCAGAGCCTAAATATTCAAAATGAGAAACAAGAGATGAAATGCAGTAGAAAACTAAAGAAAAAAATGCAACTAGAAACTAGGGCATTATAAATTGCATCCAATACAGATTTTATTTACCTTAAGCCATTTATCAACACACTTGGCATGAAACTCGTGGTTACAGGGCAAGACTCTAAGTAGCTGCCTTGCCTCAAAGTCACACATACACACTACGCACCTAAAAAAAAAAGACAGCAAATATCTATAAACTTTCCCATTTAATAGTAATCATTTATATTCTATAGGAAACTTATAGCGTGTGTCTGCAAAAGTTTTTTTTTAAAAAAAACACTGGAGTATCTACAGTGATCAAACTTCTGTGGGTATAGACCTCTAGTGGATCAGTGTAAAATAAGAATTGCTTTTGTTTTGTTCACCATGGTTTCAAATCCCAAAGCAGACAAAGGCTTAAACTCATACCCATGGGAGTTCACTGGTCCAAGCAGTAGATTGCATTACCATAATTCAAAATAATGGAGTTCATGCCTGCGGATATAAACAGGTAGTGCAAACCCTATAGCATTTTTCTTTCAGTTTTAACTTTAATTTTAGCTATATGAAAATAAAATCCAGAAAATTTGCTTTGAGTATTTCACAGAATCATAGAATGGTAGGGATTGGAAGGGACCTCTGGAGTTCATCCAGTCCAATCCCCCTGCCCAAGCAGGTACATCTAGAGCAAGTTGCACAGGATTACATCTAGGTGGGTTCTGAATATCTCCAGAGAAGGAGACTCCACAACCTCTCTGGGCAGCCTGTTCCAGTGCTCCGTCACCCTCACCGTAAAGAAGTTTTTCCTCATCTTCAGATGGAACTTCCCGTGTTCCAGTTTGTGCCCATTGCCCCTTGTCCTATCACTGGCCACCACTGAAAAGAGTCTGGCTCCATCCTCTTGACACCTGCCCTTTAGGTATTGGTAAGCATTGACAAGATCCCATCTCAATCTTCTCTTCTCCAGGCTAAACAGACCCAGGTCTCTGAGTCTTTCCTCATAAGAGAGATGCTCCAGTTCCCTCGTCATCTTTGTAGCCCTAAAAGCTTTGTAGCTTTCTCAAAGCCACAATTGATTAAAAATCACACACATTTTTACTATGAAAAATTTCTCCTTAAATTACATCTATATTCTGTTGTACATGTTTTATAAACACATTTCTTCCCCAAGGACATCATCAACTTAAGTTCTCTGGTACTTTTATTTTTCTTATTCTGTACTATGTTAAAAATAACATTGAAGATTGCTCTAAGTGGACGATCAGAGGAAAAAATTCTTCTGTTCAATTTCAAACATTTGACAACACTGTATATCACTTTCACTGCCTCTCACCTATAGCTCTTTTTCCTGTTATATGGATCTTTCAAACAGAATTAGTTTATATAATATATAATATAATATATATAACTGTAAACCTCAAACACTGTCAAAAGCTCTTCCAGAAGCACTTGAAATTTTAGTAAGTGGAAAATATTTCAATATAGGCTGAATTCCAAGTTGATGCTGGCCATTTAATATCTAGTATGCCAAACAAAAATGTGGAAAACTTTTTAAAAATACCGAATAACTAAATTTGAACATCTAACTGAAGTGAGATTATGCATAATTTTTAACCCAAGATAAACAATATCTTATTTGAAAAATGGTTTAAGAAAATGTATCTTTTTTATTTGAGTGCTTTTAGAGCACTTGCGTTACAGTATTTGCCTAGTTGAGGCTGCAGCCTAAAGGAATGGAAACACAGTCACGTAAAGTGTGTAAATTTGAGATAGATGTACTTACAATGTCTGTTCTGATTGATGATTGCTTGGATTGAACCTGTAAGATGGAAGCTGTTCAATGTCTGCCTTTGCCAGTCCTCGAGGTTTGGCTTCTCCTAGACGTTCTGCCAAATTCAGCAGTGCCTACGAAGCAAGGAATATGGACTTTTTAACATTCATTGCTCAAACAAGCTCCAGATCTACCAGAAGCGTTTTCTTCTGCCATGTCACCAGGTAGTATAACCCACCTCTCCATCAAGACACGTTTAGTCTTGCTTCTCTCTCTCTCCAACTACAAGCGCTATGGAAAGATGTCTCTCAAAGTTTGATCATTGATGAATCCTTCTGAACTGCATAAGATAGTATCTTTGGGATTTCCAAATATCTATGATCTAACTGTTAATCACTCCTGCAGCTGTATTCACAGCTTGATACATGTTTTGCTTTGGAAGTGAACCCCCTTCCCCCACGCCCCAACACAGTAGCGTGAGCAACCAGAAGAAAATGTTGACAAACTTGATTTCTAGGAATATTCAATGAGCCTAGCTCTATGTGGCCAAGAGTTTAAAGGGACAACTTTTGACTCCCATTCCATTTCTTGGTGTCCTGGTTTTGCTAGGATAGAGTTAATTTTCTTCTCAGTAGTTAGAAGAGCCGTGTTTTGATTTCAGTTCAGACTTGCTTTGAGAACATCATTGATAAAAGTACTAATGTTATTAGTTACTGCTGGAGCTCAAGGACACACTGTTCGGCTGTTCACAGGACTGGGAGGGAGAAGCGCAGTGAATAGCAAACCCCAAAACTGGCATTTGGATGTGCCAATGAAATATTCCATATCATATCCCATCATGTTTAGTATATTAACCGGGGCTGACCCGAAAAGGGGGGTGGGATTCGCACGGGTTTTCTCTCAGACTCTTGTTCTTCCGGGATCGCGGTTTTCAGTTCAGGATTGTTGCTCCTCCGGGATCGTTATCCGGGAATGGGCCGGGCTTATCAGTGGGTGGTAAGCAGTTGCACTGGGTTATCATTCATTTGCATATCTTATTACTGTTATCATTATCACTACTATTTTAATATTAGTTGTTTAGGGGGTTTTTTGATTGTTTTTTTTTAAGTTTTCTTTCATTTCTATTATTAAACTGTTTTTATCTCAACCTACAAGCCTCCTAATTCTTGTCCCCAATCCTCTCCCCTATCCCCTGGGGGTGGGGGGGAAAGAGGGTGAACGGCTGTGTTGGCTGCTAGCCAAGGGCTAGCCCGGTGAAACTATTACACTTGGGCTAGCTGAATTGAGACATGGAGATTTCATGATGAACCTTTGGAAACAAAGGCATGACATTAAACTGAATAGAGACATTTTCTGATTAAATTTTGTACTCGTTCATACAGGTAGAACACTGTACCTAAGTGCTCCTCATGTAAATAATTTCTGCTCCCTTGTGAGGGGCTCCAGAAAAGCATCAGTATCAATTTGGTAGAGAACTGGAGCACAGAAATCAAGAGATCTGATGAAAGATGCAGAGAGTACAGATACTCAAATAGCCCAAAACCTGGAGCCCAAACATGTCAGCTACAATATGATGCTTTGTTTAAACTAGCACAGGAAGCATTATAGGAGAGCTTGTCATTACACTGTAAATGCTATGCAACTGCGCAAATACACAGCTCTGAGCAGAAGCAAGGAGAAATAGATACATGACCTATGTGGTAGGCAGCAGCTGAGGTTTTCTGAATAGAATCTGATGGGAATTCAACAGCCTGAGAAGCAGCAAGGACAAGAGTTGAGATCAGCCCTCAATTATCACAACACACTGTGTTGAGTTTGTGTGTGGGGGGGGGGGGGGGGGCGGGGGGGGGGGGGCGGGGTTTTTTGGTAGTTGGGGGAGGGCCACCTTGTGAGAGCAAAAAGCTCCCCTGGCTCCAAGGCAGAGAGCCCAGGCTGAGCCAATGAGCACTAGAGAAAGGACAGACAGACAGAGAGAGCTTCGTTGCCAGAGAAAAAGATAGAGACCCATACCCAGTTCACCTATTGGAGTAGGAGAAGACTAAGTCCCCTGCAGCCCATGGAGATTCAATGGCGGAGCAGAGACCCACGTGTAGGTCATGGAGAATTCCATGCTGGAGGAGAGAAGCTGAGACTGAGGGCAAGTGTGACTGGAATTGTGACCCTGAGAGTCGCTCGCTGCCGGAGCAGGGGTGGACCCCCAGAGTGGGGGGTGAGTCTGCAGCCCATGGATGACCCCATGGCCGGAGCCGGGAGCTAAGCTCAAAGAAGTCCATGACTCCATGGGAAACTTGCTTTGGAACATCTTGTTCCTGGACTTTCATGCCAGGAAGAGTGGCAGAGGTGAACTGACTGAACCCCCGTTCCCTGCCCCCTGTGCTGCTGGGGGGGGAAAGTAGAGACATCGGGAGCAAAGTGACTTGAACCCGGGAAGAAGGGAGGGGTGGGAAAAGGTGTTGTAAGATGTGGTTGTTCTGTCTACTTAGATGATGTGCAACGAATTAAATTGATTTTTCTTCCCCAAGTTTGAGTCTGTTTTGCCCGTGACCATAACTGGTGAGTGAGCCATCCCAGTCCTTCATCCCTAATCCCGTGCCCCCTTTGTTCTGTCTCCCATCCCATCTCACGGGGTTGAGGGAGTGAATGCAGGACCGCATGGTCCCACTGTGGGTCAAACCACCACAGACACCACTGGCATTTTATTTCAAAATATGTGACTTGCTGTACTTTCCTTATTGTCAAGAGAAAATATACATTAAGAGATCTTTGCCAACATCACATTTACCTGAGTTCATCCTATCATGTTAACACTAATCTGTAAAGTTAGCAAGGCACATAAAAAAGCACTGCTATAGCATATTCAAAAGAATGGGGTATTTAAGCTTGATATTTAAAAATCAAGCAAAACACAAAAAGAAGAGTCACATCTAGAATGGAAAGCTGAGGAATTTAACCATCTGAAAGGATAGATTCTGGGGAAAGGCAATAGTTACAAAATAAGAGTGTTTCTAACATCCAGTGTTAGAAACTAGTATGAAAAAAAATGTTTCTAGGTTCTGTCTTCATAAACATTACATTTATTTAATCCTGGGTTTGTCTTTGAAAAGCAAAAGACCATTTAAGTTCATGTATTGAGTTAACCTCTGCTCCTTGTGAATTTGTACTTCACACACCAACCTCGTAGTTTTCCACCTCTCCATCTTCCACGTCCAACTCAAAACTGAAAGCTGGTCCAACTGCAGGTGGCACTGGAAGCACTGATCTGCCAGAAGAACAAACGACAGTAAGACTCAACATCTTCCTGAAGGAAAGCATGCAAACATATGGCAGAGGTAGAGTTATGTTATTGGTCCTTCTTAAATCAACAAATTCTAAGAATCAGTAAAAAGGTTAAATTTGAAATCAAGAATTAAAATTCAAAGTAGAGGAGACAAAGGAAAGTTCCAGGCTGACTAAAACTTAAAGCATATTATTAAGGGCATTGTCCAAATGCTTCTTAAACAGACAGCATGGGGCACCGACCACCGTTCCAGTGTTTGACCACCCTCTCGGTAAAGAAATGTTTCTTAATGCAAAGTCTGAACCTCCCTTGATGCAGCTTTGAGCCATTCCCATGCGTCCTGTCACTGGATACCAGGGAGAAGAGATCAGCACCTCCCTTTCCACATCCCCTCCTCAGGAAGCTATAGAGAGCAATGAGGTCGTACCTCGGTCTCCTTTTTGATAATACACATAACAAAGATAATTACAGTATAGTACTGGGCCAACTTCCACGTTGACAGCAGACACAACTATACGTTCCCATATAACATGGATTTGGCCAGAGAAGAACCTCTTCAGATATAAAGGCAAGAGCGTGCCATTTTTCTTTTCTTTTTTTTTTTTTTTTCCTTTTAAGTTAAAAAAAAAAGCATCTTCATCCCAAGATAATAATATGGGTCAAAGTTTAATGCACAACCACAGAAATAAAAAATCCACATCACTATAAATGTCATCTAATTAAATTAATTGGGAATGATTGTGACGCACTGCCCCTGAGTAGACAGGCAAGCGGCTGTAACATCAGAGCTGACTTTGTCAGAATGCACAATGAAAAGTTTAACAACTTCACTGAATCATTTTGATGTGTTGTTTTGTGTTATTTTGATGCAAGTCAAACTGTGGAGTCAGAAAGTATAAATGTTGTGGCAAAACAACAAATTACTAAGTTGGATTATCTCTCTGTCAATGACACCTTTAAAATAAATCCTCATTTTCTAAGTGTTTTGTATTAATTTCAAAACTGGAACCTACAAAGAATGATAAATTCCATGTCACACATCTAAACTACAACAGACAGGATCTACTTTAAAAGGCTACTGCAGAAGTTCAAAAGCTGTAACAGATTATCAGTTCAGAAGAAAGAAAACCCCGCAAACCGAAAAACACACACCCAGAAGGCTCTCCTCATTATGTTTCAGTAATTAATTAAGAGTAAATTGATTGATTTGCCTGTTTGGTTTTTTTGTTTGTTTGGGTTGTTTGGGTGCTTTGTTGTTGTTTTTCTGGGGTTTTTTTGTTTGTTTGGTTGGGTTTTTTTTTTGTAAGGACTGTTAGATTTTTATCCTACATAAGTAGACTTTAGGATGTAACCATGGGTATAACTCATAACTATTATCCAAGAATCAAGTGTAACCATTCTATATTAAACACCTTTAAGGAGATTTCAACAGAAAGAAGAGGCACAGCAGATCCCAAAACTACATTATCATCAAACTGTTCACTTGTACTTGCTTTTTCCTTGCTCAGGTATGTATATTTGTGATAGTGTAACTTAGCTGGTAGCCTTCCCTCTCCCCTGCCCCCTTCCCTCCCCCCCACCCAGGGAATTGGGGAGAGAATTGGCAGGGTAAAGGTAAGGAGGATTGTAGGTTGAGATAAGAACAATTTAATAATTAGAGTAAAAATAAAATTTAAATAATAAGAATAATAAGAGTAATAATGATAACAACTATATATATATATATATGAGTGATGCACAGTACAATTGCTCACCACCTGCTGATAATGAACCCGGAGGAGGGAAAAGGAACCCCAAAACCAAAATCACAATCCCGGAAAAGCGAGCCCGAGCGATTCCCGAGAGAATCCCCCCCCTTTCCAGTCAGCCTCGGTTAATAAACATGACGTAATATGATATGGAATGTCTTATTGGCATATCCAGCTGTCAATTCTGGGTTTTACTAACTACTACACTTTTCTTCTCCACTCCCCCCTTCCAGTCCTCTCTTCTTGGAAACTGCCCAAGCACAGTGTCCTTGTAGTTACCAATATCGTTCTCATAACAATCCTCACTGAAACCAAAACACAGTGCTTTCTAGCTACTAAGAAGAAAATTAACCCTATCCTAGCAAAACTCAGGCTAATACTGCTCAAATAGACAGGAAACTTTAAATATAACTACAAGTTTTCTTATTCCTTGGGATTGTCTGAACTGTCTGTACCCTGTGGTAGAGACCAAACATAAAAAAAACCAAAACAAACCAAAAAAACAACCCATTGAGGGGATCAACTAGCTTACAGAGTTATTTAGTAGTCTACGAGTACATTGTGCTTTGGACTTACAGCACATATGGTAATAGGCTGGGATGATACGAGTGTGGTGGTATTGGTTGCTGTGATCGGTATCTACTGCGCCCCGTGAGTCTTCGAGGTATAAAAGGTGGGTAAGTCTGTAAAAAGGAAGAAAAACTTCAACTTTTTCTTGTCTTATTTAATAATGAAGTTAAATGAAAAGTGAATGTTGAAATATGTTTTAAATAAGGCTTTATCAAAAAAATCCAGCCCTATCCAAGCCAAAACATACCAGCCTTTTAAAACAAGTATTTTAAGTAACAAATCTCATTAGTAATATACAATTATACTATCCTGCAGGAGAAAAGTAACAACACTAACCAGAAACCCTTGCAAGCTATCTAATAAGCATTTTGTAAGGCTTAGCCTATATCCAGGCTGGTTTGGACAGGCAGGACTTGAATTGTTGAACATGCTGCAAACCAAAAGCTGAGGGCTTTTGACCTGGTGCAATACACTGGCTTGAGCAGCTGGTTGGGTAGGAATGAGAGTTTTAAACAACATATATACAGGAGTTCTTTCGTTGGTATAAGCCAAATGTCCATTAGGGGGCACTGCCAGGATGCTCCACAGCAAAACCACTTTAAATAAAGAGCAAGGTTTAAAATGAATAAATAAATAAATCCCATTCAGAGTTGGGCTTAATTGCATTCACTTTTGGGAGGAGGAGCTGTAGCCTTTCAACTGCATACAGATATCATGCCTAAAGAGACATTCAAGTTTACAGCTTCAACACATTCTTTCCATAGGAGAAAAAGACTATTTTCCTGTTTCAATTTGCATGCAAAGCTCTTTAGTTTACTTACATAAGTTCTCAGTATGACTGTTTAAAACATCTTGCACTGTCTACTAAAATGGGAGCAGGTAAAGAATTGTAACTTAGACATAAATTGCATTTTTCTAAAAATACTCAATAGTGAAAACAAATGTTAGCAGATTTTTAGAAACAAAATTCACACACCACTACTGAAATGATATTCAAAGGCCTTGAGACATTTACTTTTATGAAAAAAGATTGCTCAAAGATTTTGTTAGCATGTTTTAATTCTTCCAAGTTTGAGCCCTCAGACTATATGAAGTAAGTCTAACTGTAAAAACCGACCACCCTGACTTTCCACAGCTGCAGCCACTAATGAAATTGAATTGCAAAAAATGCCATTTTTCAATAAAATGATCATAACTTAGAGCAAAGATCAAGAACTTGAACTCAGCATGCATGAGAATGTAGTACAAAAAGCAATACTTACAACGCCAAAAGAAACCTCTTGATGTAAAGGATCATGGGTTAAGAATTGGATAGGAGCTGAGGAAGTCAGTGTTGGTGGATGAGTTGATGGAGGGTAGGTAAAGCTTCCTATAGGAAGATGTTCTCCAAGCAGTTCTACTTCATTCTCTATCCTTTGAAGTGGCTAAAAGAAACACAGGGTTTGTTGTCGGAAATCGACGGAAGAAATGCCAATCCGATGATTTACAGCAAGTCTCCACTTTATTAGTCTTTTAGCACACATTTATAACACAACTAATGAAATTCTTACCTAATGCAAAAGCTTAGCTTCTAATTGGTTAGTGATTAAAAAACTACTCACACCCCTGTTTCTAACAGCACACTTATAGGTACAGCTTCAAGGCCTCACTCCACTCCCACTTCGTTCCCACCGATAAAAGCATTCCTTTCTTATTATTCATTTCTACTACATCCTGACTCCATTTTAAGAACACAGATACCCAGATATCCTGTTTTTCTTCTATTCTAACTTAGCTAGATTCTCTCATGACCCTTGTTTTATCGACAATTTTGAATAATGTTGCCCACAGTTTGTTGTATAAATAGAAAACCAGTTTTTAAAATTTGTTTTTTAACACCAAAAAAACCACAACTCCAATTATGTGTTCTGAGGAGTTGTGGAAATTTTATGGAGTTTTACTGGGTATATGTGGCAAGGCTTTGGTAGTGGAGGGGGCTGAAGGGGTGGCCTCTGTGGGAAGAGGTAAGGGGTTGTGCACCTAACAGCAGCCTTCCAATACCTACAGAGATTTGATCAAGAAGATGGAGCCAGACTCTTTACAGTGGTGCATGGTGGAAGGACAAGAGACGATGGGCATAAGTCAAAACAAAAGAGGTTCCAGCTAAATACAAAGAGAACCTTTTTCACCATGAGGACAGGCAAGCACTGGAACAGGAGCCTAGAGAGTTTGTGTAGTCTCCATCCTTGGAGATTTTCAAGACCCAACTGGAAAAAGCCCTGAGCACCCTCACCTGACCTCATAGCTGATCCTGTTTTGAACAGAAGGTTGGACTAGAGACCTGCTGAGGTGTCGTCCAACCTGAATTATCCTCTGATCCTGTGATCCTACGATCCCTTTCATCAGACTGCATATATAAGGCAGCAACTGACATCCTTAATAGAAACATGTTCTCAAACTGAAGAAAATAGTTCTACTTCACTACCCTAAGAAATAATTGAAGGCACACTGATGTATGAAGAATTAAGAAGTTTCTTACAAAAACAACTCGGCATTTCCCTGTGAGGCAAAAATCTTCATTATGGACACCATGATTTATACTTATAAATAATATATTGCCATGTTTAGGCTAGATACATTATCTTGAAGCTATACTTTTGCTATTAGGAAAGATCAGTTAAAATCTCAGCTCATTTTTCAGTAAAAACCTTAGCTCTACTATTTCGCTAATTCACCCTACTTTTCTCAGTACTGAATTCCACATGCTTCAAAACAGTCAGATATGAAAGTCATCTTGTGGAAGCAAAGGAAAAGGGAAATTGTTTCCCCATTCTACTGAACGAACTTTAAATAGTCATCATTTTTAAGGCAATAATTCTTCTAGTAAGACTTGACAACAAAAAATCAAGCTATTGAACAGAGCTAAAAGTTAGCAAGGGAGTCTATTCCTGAAGCTAAATTAGCAATCTAAGTAAGTTAAGAAAGAAGCCCCAACATTTTCTGAGGGAAGATATCTTCATTACCAGAGAAAACTATGCAGAACCGTTCCCCCATGACTATAATGAAATTATTACAATAGTGCCAAGACCTGACATTTAACACAGCAATATTTGTTACTGCTCAAAACAGTCCAAGCAGTATTTGTTAGCAATGCTGAAATTATTTTGTATTTCTGTATTAATGAAATATTGGTAGACCTCCAAAGAAACAGGCACAAAGGTGCCTGGTAGAAGATTAGTAGGTAGAAATTGCAAAATGTAATTTTTTCCCTTGTGTCCAAAATAGCATCTTCTCTCATGTTTGCATAAGCCCTATTATGAAGGCATTAACTTTTCATACAAGTTTGGTTAAGTGAAAAGAGTAAATAATTTCCATAAGCAGGGGAGAAAAGAGGTTCCAGTAGGCCATAGAAGGTTTAAGTAATACTTTTCACATTAGTGCTAGGAGGTGGGGGGGGGGGGGGGAACAAAGTGGCCACTTTCAATAAACTGTGAATTAATGTGGTAAAGCATGTAATAATGCTTTGGGCTTTCTAGTCTCTCTACAAAGATTTTTTTTTTTTCTCTGAGACCACTGCTGCACTACACTTAGGTCTCTATATTCTCTTTTACTTTCTGGAAGAACACCACCCGCAGAAGCAGTACATGAAGCAAACTTATATCAGACTGACAGGAGTACAGGCCTCCAGGGAAATAGAGTGGGCAACAGCTGAGGAAATCTTAAGAGAATCAAAATGTATTTCAAAACAATATTATTTTTTTTCTTCAGACTGTCTTGCTCAGGTAGCACTACTGCAAAACCCTATTACTTACTTTAAATCAGATCCATATGTTCTCTCAACCAGAATGTTATTAGAAGGACAAGAGCATCATTTGCTGATCAACTCCCAAATATTTTAGGAGAGGGGGTAAGAAGCATTACTTACTGAACGTGAATGCTGTGTTTGGAAGGGAACAAATTGCCCTGGAGGTGGCAGGTGAGACGAGTGATGCAGAGAGAGGTGAGGAGGACGCAAAAGGAATGGGTCGTTAGAAATCAGAGGTGGGAACGCTGCATATGGTACTGGTAGATGTTGGATTGAGCACGGCTGAAGCATCTGAAAGAAAATTAGCATTTTTAAATCTAGAGTGAAAGGAGATTATTAAAAGAAAGCAGTCCACTTACCCTTAGCTTACAAACACAACCCACACAGTAATTCATTCAGAAACTCAATGAACAGTGATTCTAGTACAGAACAGGGTCTGAAAGTGTGATGCTACCAGCTACGCTTGAAAGGTGCAAAGGGCCTTTTACTTCAGATTAAATCAGTAGGAGTTAGGGGTATTCACTCTGCATTATCAGGCACAGACTCCCAAGGGGGGGGAGCAGGTTTACTTACCATAATAGTTTCTATTCTTCCTATATAGAACATTTAGAGACACATGCCAAAAAAAACAAGCACTAGTTGGAACTGAAGGACTCCTAAATGTCAGATTGTGCCCTAAACAACTCTGTTGCCTGAAGTTGGGCCCCTTCTCTTCCTTCCCCTCTTGCTGGTACCTGCTGTCCCCTTCTCTTCTGTCCTGGGACTTTGAAGTGACCGGCTGAAAGAAAATGGTGTCCATCTGCTGCAACTGCAAGGCTGCAGCTGTAACCCACACAGAAGCACTTACACCGTACCTATGCTGACATCCCCCAAACAGACCTCCCAAGGATGGATATAGCTGTCCAGACCTCAGACTGCATGGAGCTCCAGTATCTAGGAGTCCTCCTAGCACATGAAGGCAGCAGAGGATGTCATAGCTGCACAAGTATGCCCAACAGGAAGAACTCTTCAGACAAGTAACTATGTAACAAGATGTCCTGGTTTTTAGCTGGGACAGAGCTAGGTTTCTTTTTAGCAGCTCGAACAGCGCTGTGGTTTGGTTTCGGCATGGGATTTGTTATAAGAACGTTGATAAAATACCAATGTTTTCAGTTGTTGCTGGAAGTCGAAGGACTTTGTGTTTTGCTAGTCTGCAGGTGCAACGTCTTGGGGGGGACCACAAGGAATATTAAAATTAGTAAGCTTTATTGGCATTATGATATGCTAATGGCATGTTCCATATCATACTACGCCATGTTCAGTATATTAATGAGGGTCTCTCTCTCTGGGTCTCTTTGGCTCTCCCTTGGGCTCTCACTCTTCTGGGATTGCAGTTTCGGTTTTCAGGATTGTTGCTCCTCCGGGATTCTTAGCCGAGAATGGGCCTGGCTTTGTTTGCGAGTGTTGAGCAATTGCACTGTGCATCACTCATTTGCATATTTTATTATTACTATTACCATTGTTATTGTCATTGTTATTTTAAGATTTATTTTATTCCAGTTATGGAATTGTTCTTTATCTATGAATCTCCTTACACTTACCCCTCCAATTCTCTCTCCTGTTCTCTGGTGGAAGAGAGAGTGAGCGAGAGGCTGTGTTTGTCAGCTAATCAAGTAAAAGCACCAAATAGAGGAGCTCTACAGGCAGCGCAGTATCTGGGAATGTGAGCAGGACATTGAGGTGTGGTATTGTGCACTGTCCCAGGCTGAGCAGCATCCCTACTTTAAGGCTGTGCAAAGGGAAGGTAAGTTAGTAGAGTGACTACATTAGTGGACAAGGGAATGCCCCTTTGAATGCATTCAAAATGCCCCCATGCCATGAACAAAATTGCAAGTGCAACAAAATGTCAGCTGCCCCATGGGGGTAGTGGGAGGAGGGTTCCTGGACTGGAAGGTGTCCCTGCTCATGGCAGGGGGGTTGGAACTAGATGATCTTTAAGGTCCCTTCCAACCCAAACCATTCTATGATTCTATGACTTAATATCCTTCTAGGGTAAACAGGAAGGGGCAACTTGACTTTCCAGCTGATCATAGGGCAGTCTCCAAATGTATAGTGTATTATGGTGTCAAAAATGGCAGTCAGCCAGTCACAAGGCAATATGTAAATATACGAAGCATGTTGAGATTGTGAGAAATGGCAACTCTCAGACATTAAATGGTAGTTGAAAGAAAATGGTAACGTCCCTGTATGTAGTGGGAGGGCTTATTTCTTGATAAACAGGAAAGGGTGGCATGCTCTGCCGTCCAATCACATGGCACTCTGAGAATATGTGCGGGTTTGTTTTTTAAAAATATAGCATCCTTCAGGGACAAAAAACATGGGATAAACTGACGGTGTGACTGATACTGGGGTGAGATTTCTGAGGGAAATGTGGCATGTATGTAGGGGCAGGGTTTCCATGGAAGTGGGGTATATTGATTCTGCTACTTCTTGGATAAAGTTTGTACTTATACTACTGATAGTTGCCTATGATGCTGATAGCAAAAGGCTAGCAATGTTTCTCTGATAACTGGTCATTAGCATGTAACTGAAAAATGTAGGTTTTTGGGGGGTTTGTTGACTTTTTTAAATTTGCTTTTCTCACTACCTCTTACATATTAGGGGAGTGAATATGATACTAGAGAGACCAGAGGTATGAGCTGAACAGATATCAAAGGGAAGATAATAATGGAGGACAGGGAGAAGAGTTTGTCTGGCTTTTGTGGTGGTTTGGTTTTGAGCTTTTTCCTAGTCAAAACTAATCTTAAAATTTTGTAATGCTATGATTGGCAGAGGGATAACGTTTTATGACTCTTCCTAACTTGTGCAGAAGTATTCATTAATGTTATGAAAATTGTTTCAGCATGTGTATTTCACACATAACATAAAATCCTGTAGCAGCAAAAATGAGTTGCTGTTGGAGATGGAGGTTCACAGCTCTTATAAATTCATTTGTCTGGGGCTTTCATTTTTGTTATTTTTAGGCTGACTTGGGGCTTACCAGTGAGTTTTTGAAGGTTTACCTCAGTTCACCTAGAGGTTTTTCTGTTTTATTTAAAGAAAATAGAGCAATAACAGAAAACATATTTTTAAGCTCAAATTCTGTGCCTCAGTTGTTCAGTCCTTAGCTGGAACATCCAAATAGGGTATCTTACAGTTGTGGGTTGTTTTTTTTTTAAAAAAAAAAAACAGCAGCTTGGGAATGATTTAGGAAAAACCCTGCAAAATGCCTTAGTTCCTACTAACTATATAGGATATTTATTTTACTCTCTACTATCTCTAAACTGTTTTTTCATGGAACTGCATGGATAAGAATGTGATGACTGAAGAGTAACATTTACCAATGTTTAAAGAACCTTAAGGGAAATAAACATGATTGCCTTGAAAGAAATGATAGAAGATTTGTAGGCTCTGCCTGTAATAGTGAAGACATAAGGTGCCAGAAGTAACTATCTTATTAAGTGTTCTGACACTTCAATACAATGTAGAGTTTAACTATTATTGTATCATAAAAAAACTTAGGTCTGTAAATGATAAGTCTGATAATGATAAGGCTGATTTGTGCATCGTTCTAAATTAAATAATGTTCAAGAGCCAAATTTCACTGACTTGTGCTTTGAAACTTAATGAAGTTGTAAAAGTATTGTTTAGTAATGTTTCCCTAAAGTGGAAGACATAGGAAATGATTTTACAGAGCTAATAAAAAATTGTGGACTTTTCCATCAGATGGAAATGTACTCAATATATTTGTTATCAGTAGGTGTCCTGGGTATCTCCAGTAGCTCCTACTGAGATTGTACAGTTCCAAATTGTCTCCCAATGAAGATCAAGTCTGTAATGACTGACATTTGGGCTAAAAAAGAAGTACTTACATTACAGATGTTCTGGTCTCACCTGGAGTAGAACTCTTCTAATTGATGTTAGACCAGTTCCTCTTTCAATACTTAGATAGTAGGCAATGGACAAAATATTCCCTAGGATGCAGAGGCAGATCTAGAAGGGAAATGCAACTCTTTCCTACACTCAAACATCAGATGAACTTGGTTCATCACTTGAGACTGAGTGTTGCAGAAGCCTGAATCCTGACTTTTTTCATTTTCTCACAGCACTCAAGGACATAGGGAGATAAGGCATCCCTCCTATGGAGTAAGTGCCTGAGGTTTAGTGTGGCTTTGCAATCAGCCCTTCTTGTTTAAGGGCAGTTGTTATGCTGCATGTGTAAAAACTTGTTAGTTAAAAAAAAAATCAGATATGAAGCTTTAGTATATGATTGTTTTCAACTAGTGTGTCTAGTATAATACATTGCACTCTGAAATTAAAATGTTCAGTTATTACTGAAGGGTATACACTAATTGATATAAAATATGCTTGATCGATAGCCTTTGTGTAAAATTAGGATATGTTTTAGAGTTTGAGGTGTCTTTCTGTGAGATGGTCCATATGTCTAGGGAAGTAGAACAGTTGGAGTGGTAAAAGAGCAAAAGCAGCTATTTGATTTAAATGGCCTCAAGGAAGGAACTTATCAAGAAAAGTGTCAAAGTTTCAAGTGTTTATGTGGATATGAGAGAAATCCATAGATGTGGGCATGGAGAACCTGACAAGACTGCTAAGTTTCTTCTGTGGAGTGTGGTTGGGGGCAGTGGGGGGTATAATTTTCAACTCTCAACCGAGCCAAGGATAGAGCTTACCTGGGAAGCTTCTCGTTCTTTATCCTCTGCATCCTTATTGGGTCTGAGAACTATCAAAAAATGCTCTTCTCAAGACTCAAACAAAAAATTAATCATCTCAATTTTCAATAACTAATGGATCTGTGTGTGGATAAAAACAACAAAAAAATTAACTGTAATAGCTATAGTTAATGTAAACAACTTCTTTTTTCTAGGTTCTTCAGAAGCTTTTGACTTTGCCTCTGATAACATCCTCATAGACAAACTGATGAAGTACAGACTAGATATATGGACAGTGATGTGGATTGAAATCTGGCTGAATTGCCAGGTTCAGAGGGTTATGATCAATAGTACAAAATCCAGTTGGAAGCCAGTCGCTAGTTGTATAACCCAGAGTTAATACAGGGGCCAATAGTGTTTAATCTCTTAAAAAAAAAAACAATAGGGAGGAGTGATTAATGCACCAGATGGGTGGACAGGAACTTAATGAAATTCAGCAAAGGGAGATGCCAAGTCCTGCACCTGGGCAGGAATAAGCCTGTGCACTGGTAGAAGCTGGGACTCTAGAAGAAAGTGGCTTTGAAGCAAAGGACCTAGCGGTCCTTGTGGACAGCAAGTTGAACATGAACCAGCAATGTGCCCTTGTGGCAAAGAAGATTAGGAAGAGCATTTCCAGTAGCCTGTGAGGAGGTGATCCTTCCCCTCTAATCAGCACTGGTGATGCTATACCTGGAGTGCTGTGTCCAGTTCTGGACTTCCCAGTACAAGAGAGAGATGGACATACTGGAGAGAGTCCAACAAAGGACCACAAAGATCATTAGGGGACTGGAACATCTTTCATATGAGGAAAAGCTGAGAGAGCTGGGACTGTTTAGCCTAGAAAAGAGGGAACTCAGGGAGGATCTTATCAATATGTATAAATACCTGATGGGAGGGAGTAAAAAAGATGGAGCCAGAATCTTCTCAGTAGCACCCAGTAATAGGACAAGAGGCAATGGGCACAAACATATACCACACTTTATAGGGTACATCTTATTTTACAACGCAGGATGTGTTTCTTTTAATAAATATTCAAATGTTCATTTTTGACTATTTAATTCATAGAAATTACTAAGTAACCAAGCACATCTGAAGCAATATGATGCATGTAAATTGTCTATGGAATGTCAAACAATTGAATATTGTTAAAATTAAGTTGTTGCTGTGAATTAGCTTCCAATTTTTAAGTTGATGTCGTTCCCCTGCTCCCTTCCATTTTTTCCCAAACTCTATTGTTCTGGAAGCATTCTAACAGACTTGCTGGTTCTGCCTCTCATAGGATAGAAATGCAGTGTTCACACTGTGGGTTGTGCGTGTTTGTGGTTTGGTGTGTGTGTTTTGGTGTTTGAGTTTTTGTTTTGATTTATTTGTTTGTTTGCTTACACAAAGAAGAGAGGCCAAGAGTGCAGGTGTATTGGGTTTATATAGCAAGGTTTTGGTGGGGGGGTGCGGGAACTCAATGATGGACTCTGCCACACGACCAATATGATCAAGCAAGAAGCCATTTATTTGCTCTAATACAGTTATATTTATACCCCAAACTAATGAAATCACCCACACCCGTTAACATGTTATTGACTCTGCACTCACAGCAGGAGCAGTTCACATGCCCCTAATTGGCTGATGGACTTTGCATGCATCCCTTCCTGTTTGCTTGCCAGGGGACATCTTTTGGATATATTCCAAGGTTCCTTTCTCATAACTTGTCGACGCAGGTGCTTCTCGTATCTCCAGCCATGTATCCCTTCAGTTCCCACAGTTGTCTCAGGGTATGCCAAGACATGTTCTCACACTCCCCAAAATTCCCCTCTTTTCTTTTTGGAAGCAGAAAAACTAAAGCTTAACTTATGAGTATAACTTATTAGAATTTAAACAAAATACAAGCCACAAACTTAAAGCTTAACTTATAGATGAAACTGATAACAAATGTTTAAAGCTTATCATTGCACATACTTGGTTATAATACTTGATAAACTTCAGAATGTCCATTTGCTCTTGTACAACAAAAGCATCATTCACCATCTTCTGCAGGGCCCTTTGCAGACACGATAGCAAACAAGGAACTAAGAGGAGGATCACCAGAATTACAAGTAATGCCGGCAATCCTGACTTGAGCAGTGAAAAAACCCAGCCTTGTATTCCCCAGCCTTGAAACCAATTGCTTAACCAATCATCATTATCTACCTTTAACTATCTGACATTCTCCTTTAACTTGTTAATTGCCATATGAATTGATTCTGAGTGTTGTGATAAATTCATACAGCACATACCGTCAAATTCCTCACAACCATGGCCTTAAGCTAAAAGCAAAAAATCAATAGCAGCGCGATTTTGCAAAGTGGCATGTCGAATAGAGTCGACATCTGTCAGCAAGCCTGATAGTGCCAAAGAAGTGAGATTAGATTGTTTAGAAATGCAGCATCCTAACTTGAATAGGTTTGTTAGTGCACTTGCTACTCCTACTCCAGAAGCAAGAATAGACGCTGCAATTATTTGTCCAGGATTACAAAACTCTGCATTGGAATCACAGTTGTGCTTAAATGAGTGAATGCTACGCTTGCTTCTTAACCGATTTTTGAACTTTCCCAAAATCATAGTAATGTTAGGTGTTAACAGAGTTAAACGGCCTAAGCTGCAGGGGCCTCCACGAATACGTGATGGTATGCCTGCCAACGCTCTGTCTCCACAGATAAGAAAAACACCTGGTGGTAGCTGTACTGGATTATGAGTAGCTTTGGTTTGTGTTTCAGATAACTCTCTTTTAGCAGCGGCATCAGGCATGCCTTGAAGTAAAGGCATTAAAGGACTGAGGTCTTCATTAGTAAAGCCACACAACAGTTGAATCCACTGAATATCCCCTACTAATTTTTGTACATCTGTCAATGTCTGAATATTAGTCTGAAGTGTAACTTTTTGTGGTCTAACTTGTTCAGCTGACAGTGTCCGGCCAAGGTAATGCCATGGTGGTTTTTTCTGAAATTTTCTGGAGCTATTTTTAAACCTGTAGACTCAAGTTGGGATCTCAATTCAGTAATTAAAAGGTCTGTGTGCAGATGTTGACCAGCTATTAAAATATCATCCATGTAATGATAAATCAGTAATTGAGGTTTGGCTTGCCGAACAGGTTGAAGTGCCCAAGCTACAAATAATTGGCACAAGGTAGGAGAATTTTTCATACCTTGTGGGAAAACAACCTCATGATATCTTTTTGCAGGTTCAGCCTTATTGATAGATGGTACAGAAAATGCAAATTTTTCACAGTCATCTGGATGTAATGGAATTGTGAGAAAACAATCTTTTAAATCAATAACCAATAAGTCCCAATTCTCTGAAAGCATTACAGGGCTTGGAAGTCCTGGCTGAAGGGCTTCCATGTCCTGCATCACAGCGTTCATTGCACGTAAATCATGCAATAGTCTCCATTTCCCACTCTTTTTAGGGATGGTAAAGATTAGAGGACTAGTAGACGGCACAGCGTATCCTGCTTGCAATTGCTCTTGCACTAAATTTTGAACTATGGACAGCCTCTCTGCCTTTAGCGGCCATTGATCTACCCAGACTGGGGTATCAGTGATCCAGGTGAGCTTTTGATTTGGCTTCCCCTCGATGGCCGCCTCTGAAAAGGCTGTGTCGTGAGCACTGCACCCATCTGACTGAGAAGGTCTCTTCCAATTAAGGCGACAGTTGTGGCTAACACATATGGTCTCGTACTGACTTTTGTACCATCTTTGAAGCAAAAAGTCACTGAGGTTTTGCTGATTCAAGAAATTTGGGTACCACCGATTCCAAAAAGACCGTTGATGGTTTCAATCAGTGGCCAATGTTTTGGCCATTTGTGTAGTGGAACCACAGCGATGTCGGCCCCAGTATCAATGATCATTTTTAAAGCAACCAATTCTCCATCACTATTTTGAATTTGAACCCATCCTTCTGGTTTTGTTTTTTGAATGCTTAATGCCAACAACACTTGTGGTGTTCCTGTTGATCCAAAACCTCCATTGCCTTGGACTAAATGTCCTCGACAGGGTACTTTTGCTTCAGAAGGTACCAACTGAGCAATACGTGCACCTTTTGCGACATTTACTGGTGGAATAAGGGCTTGTACCATGTTTTTAATAACTCCAGTATAATCCGCATCTATTACCCCTGGTAATACAAATGTTCCCTGCTTAGTGGCTGATGACCTCCCAATGACTAAAGCACTTAAACCATGATCCAAAGGTCCAGTTAAGGTGGTTGAAATCAATTAACAGCCGTATCTGTAATTGTGAATTCTATTGCTGTTTCCAGGTCCACTCCGGCACTTCCGTCAGTGGTCCAAGCACCCTGAATTTGTGTCTTTGCGTGCAGGGCTTTGCGCTCTGCTGGAAGTTTCCCAATTTTTGCCCTGATGCATGATTTTTAGATTTGCATTCCTTAACCCAATGGCCATATTTTCCACATCTTTTACACATACAATTTTCCCTATTCAACGCAAAACAGTGCGCTTTAAAATGGCCAGTTTTGCCACAGTTATGGCACGTTGCACCAGATTTGCCAATTTGCGGATTTTTTATAAAATGTTTTACAGCGGCTGCCGAAGCTGAAGCCATAAATGCTGCTTTGTTCTGTTCCCCCATACAGTCACATAATTCTAACATTTCACCTACGGTAGCTCCTCTGGACAATGCATATAACATTTTTTTCATTTGACTATTGCTGTTTTCATAAGCCAATTGATCTAGTAATTTAAGTTTCATGTCAGGATCAAAGTCTGGATGGTCTTTTAAGGCAGCATGTAATCTGTCTACAAAACTTGTAAATGGTTCAGTGGGTCCTTGCCGCACTGCAGCAAACGCTGGAGTCGGCTTTTCCAATTCTGGTATACTCCAAGCTTTCCAGGCTAAATCCTGAGAAAGCTGGAGAATTGGAGTCCGCAAACGGGATTGCATGTCAGCAGTGGAAAGGGTCCTACACCCAGCAGCATACCTGCATTAACTAAGTGAAGAACGTCATCTGCCGGACACTGCAAATTTTTCGCTTCTGCATTAACACAGAGGTCCTTCTAATAGTGAAAAAACTGTATTTGTTGCGAGGGGCTTAAAAGAGTATAAGATAGCATTCTGATATCATGAGGTGTTAATAAAGTAACTGCTTCAGTAAAAGATGATTTTAACCCATACTGACTTATAGCATTTTTTGCTTCTTTTATATTTTTCCAATCTAAAGCTGTATAAGCCCATTCATCATTTGGTTCTACAGAAACTGGAAAAGGGCAACATTTCCCCTTCTACTAAAGCATCCCTTTTAATTCCCCTCCACCGACGATGTGGATTTTCTCCTTCCCCCCCACCCCTTCTATTAAAGCAAAGTTTTTGGATTGTTCTGCTGTAGACACCTGAGGAATAGAAAAAGAGTTAGTATGAATAAAGGATATGGGTGAATATCCTTTTAGCTGCTAAATCCTTAAGTTTTTCAATTAGCTGTTGAGATGGGTCGTCTAAGTTCACTTTTCTCTCCTCTGGTTCTCTCAGGGTTTTCGGGGTAGAAGGTGGTAGAGGTGGATAGAGGAAAGGTGCATTCTCACAGGCTGAAGCAGAGTGTGATAGGCGGAAAGAGACTCCACAACCTGTAAAGTTGTAAAGTAGGTATGTTTATTCAGCGCTGGGCGCACGGGGGATCGCTCCACCACAAACGTGCGCACCTTAAGGCAGTCAGTTCTCTATATTTAAGGTACCTTCCTATACATAGTCATTAGCTAATGCAAAACGCCTATACATGTGCATGACCTTTCCCCGCTTCGTATTAAAATTAGGTCTCCTCCCCTTCGCGCCTGCGCAGATCTTTGTGGTGGTGGTCGTTGAGGGTCTTAGAGGGAAATCTTCATCGCAACCTATAGTTACACCACCCTTCTCATCATCATCTGTAGTTAACCTCTTGATTTTGCACAGGCATACTTTCTTCTTGGATCTGAGCCCGGGCCTCTTCCTAGTTATCTTTGCTCATCAGTTTTAAATTGGTTGGAGTTCCGTGATAAATCACCCACAAGGCCCATCCCTGGCAAGTGGGGAGTTGGAGTTCTGTGATAAACTGTCCAGGCCTACCCCTGGCAAGTTGAGCTTCGTGATAAGTTGTCCAGAAGGTCAGTCCTTGTCAAGCTACGCTAAGTAAACTAAGAAGCTAGAAATGCTAATGCTTAAAATTTAAAGAGACAAACTGAAAAATACCAAATGCCCACTATCAGAGTGCTGTGGTGA
Organism: Caprimulgus europaeus; assembly: GCA_907165065.1. The sequence goes on from OU015537.1 coordinate 17,985,567, forward strand.
ATCTCGTACAGGCACAGAAGGGTTAGTTACCAGCTGCACGGGGGGAGAGGTATTTCTTGGGGGAGGTGGTGAAAGCAGTGGAGTAGTCGTACTTGTTACCGCAGGCGCTGGCAGTGAAATATTGTCCATAAATAACAGTGTGGAAGTAGATATCTTTTTACCGCATGGCCTACTGGTAGAAGTGGTAGGACTTAATGCTACAAAGGCTGATGCAGCAGCATCGCTTGTTAGTTATTGTAAAAGTTTCCCACTCAACACAGACAAAACATCTAAACTTAAAGCTTCCCACTTAACAAAGAGACAAAATGAACTAAACTTATTTTCTAAAATCTAACTCTTAATACAGAAAAAAGTGAATCTTAAACTCACTTTCTAAAATCTATCTATATTTTAAGTGTTAGCCTATCAATTCCCCCCTCTCTTTTATCCTAGGCAAATTCGTTTGCCTTATAGACAATCTATTTCTCGAAGTGGAACTGGTTAATACTTTGCTTGAAAGTTGCTTCTTAATGCATTCTCATGTGCCTTAAGTAGAGAAGTTAAAAATGTTAGTCGCTCTAGCATTCTCCAATTCCAAACAAACAGTATGGCAGATAAAGCAAAACTAGTTAGTTCTAATATCAAAAGGACAACAATGGGGTGACATAACCTATTTAGAGTAACAGTTGCAGTAGGTGACCATCCAAATAGCATGTCCCACCAGTTGTGTTTTGTATCTTCTTTTGTCCTTTTTAGGACCCTATCAATTTCCTCTGTGTCATGGTGGACAGTTATCAGGGGTTTCTGTCCATTTTCTTGAGCCTCTTTCAAGATTTTTATCTAATCTTGATGTTTCATCAATTGTTTTACCAATGCAAGATTCATTCCAATAGGTACAGGTGATAATTTGTGAAACATTACATAGTTGGATTTTATCAATTGGTGGGATACGACTGGTGCTAAATAAGAAAAGTCACATCCAACAATTTTAACAAAATTACAAATACAAAAATTAGAATGATTCTCACTATCTACTATTATTTTGTCTATTGTCAGAGTCACAAGCAGTTCTCAAACATGCACACCCTTGGCCAGTAGATACAAGCACTGTCTTTTGATTACTGTTTGGATGGATTTCGAAATGACAAATGCTTTGCTCAGTATCGAGGCAAATGACCTGAGCATCGATTTTATTACTTTCACAAATGAATCCTTGTTGTTCTCATGCGATTACAAGACTCTAAATTTACAGTTTGCCATTTCTCATTCACCATTCAAGCCCATACTCTGTGTTCAAAGGGGTAGAGAACAACTCCATTGTGGTTCAATCCTAATGTAATGATGGGGTGGATTACGTATATTGAAGCATTACGAATGGTCAATACAAAGGTTGTGGCCATACTAGTGATGGGGTCATAGGTGAAGTTTACCAGAGTCCACCATGACTGGAGCTCTCTTTACTCTGGAATGATGTATCCATGATGCTTGCTCTGTGTGTGTTGTCAATAAGACCTGGAATGGTCCTTCCCACTTTGGCTCCAAAGGTGAACCTGAAAGAGATCTGACATATACATAATCACCTGGCTCTATATTATGTATTGGTCCATCCAGGACACGAGCACGGGTTCCCAAAACTAGCTTTTCTATTTCTCTAAGTTGTTTCTGTAAGCTTATTACATAGTTAGTTAATACTTCAGTACCAACTTGTGTTGATTGTTCCATACAATATCTCAAAAGGGCTTAATCCTTCCTTAACAAAGCTAGGAGTAGTGACTGAGGCCAAGCTAATCCAGCTTCTTGACCTAATTTTACAATCTGTAATTTAAGGAGGTCTTTCATCTTTTTCACCTGACCACTTGCCTATAGGGAGTATGTGATTGCCAGTCTATTCCCAGAAGCCTACAGACTTGTTGTGTAATTTTGGCTGCTGAGGATATCACTTCTGGGACCCCAAATCTTGGTATAATTTAATGTAACAAAGCCTTAGTCACTTCTCTATCTTTGTTTGTTTGGCAAGGAAATGCTTCTGGCCATCCTGAAAAGGTGTCAGTTAATACTAGCAAATATCGAAACCCCCCTTTCCTTAGGAGTTCTGAAAAAATCAATTTGCCACCATTGCCCTGGGAAATTGCCCTTCCCTATTTGTCCTAGTTTAATCTTTTGGGCTACTTGAGGGTTATTTTGCAAACAAATGTTACATTGTTGTGTCACCACTGTGATGGTCGTGTACAAATTACAGGCAACAATGCATTTGCTCCGGTGTTTGTATAGGGCTCCAACTCTTCAGTCTTTCTATGCTCTGCCATTATTATGGCCCAGAGTAATGTGCTGGGCACTACTATTTTCCCTTGTGGTGTGGCAACCCATCCATTTTCACCCTCTTTCCCATCTAGATCCTTAATTAATTTTAAATCCTCCTTTGTATATTTAGGTGTCTGATCAGTTTTTATTTTACTGTCTGGAACCAAAGACTGTATCTCTGCCATACCTTCTTCAGCCACCCTTTTTGCTTCCCGGTCCGCCATGGAATTATCTATTTCTTGTGCAATAGTTCCCCTTTGTTGAGCATTGCCGTGCATAATTGCTACCTTCTCTGGCAGTTGTGCTGCTTCCAGTAGTTTAAGAATTTCCTTTGCGTGTTTTATGTGCTTCCCTTGGGTGGATAAAAGTCCTCTTTCTCTCCAAACCGCTCCATGGAATGAACCATTCCAAAAGCATATTTAGAGTCTGTCCAAATATTTTTTTCTTTGGCAAGCTCGAGTTAAAGCTACTATTTTTTGTGCTGAAGTGTTTGAGGCAAGGGCCCTGGACTCTATTACTTTGTCTGAGTACCCTGCTTTGTGCTGACCATACTTGATGAAACTGCTGCCATCTGTATACCACGTGTCCTCAGCATCCTCCAGTGGTTGTTCCTTCAGGTCTGGTCGACTGGAGTAGACTGCTTCAATGATCTCCAGGCAGTCATGGGTCACCCGTTCTCCTGTAATTCCACTAAGGAAAGATGCTGGGTTGACAGTGTTAGTCACTGTTCCACCATAATGGCCTGGTATTTGAGGAATCTCTGTGGGGATAGCTAATGCCCCCCTTTTGCTTCCAGTACGGTGGACACCGTATGAGACACTAACACTGTCATCTTTTGGCCCATTGTAAATTTCTGAGCCTCTTGGATGTTAAGTATTACTGCAGCCATTGCTCTCAGGCAGCTGCGCCATCCTCTACTCACTTCATACAAATGTATGCCATGGCTCTCTGATCTGGGCCTAGGTTTTGAGCTAAAATTCTCAGTGCAATGCCCGGCTTCTCATGGGAGAAGAGCCAGAAAGGGTTTGTGGGGTCTGGTAACCCTAAGGCTGGGGCCTGCATGAGTTCTCATTTTAAGTTGAGAAAAGCCTGCTCAGCTTCTCTATTCCTGGTGAGATCTTTTGAATTAGTTTTAATGAGTTCATAAAGTGGTCTTACCAGGAGTCTGTAGTTGTAGATCCATAAACGACACCAACCCATCGTTCCCAGGAGGGTTCGGAGCTCCTTAACTGTCTGTGGCTTAAGAACTTGGCAGATGACTTCCTTTCTTGCTTTCCCAAAGATCCGTTCTCCAGCTGTGATTTCATATCCTAGATGCATCACCTTTTGCTGAGCTATTTGAGCTTTCTGTGGAGAGACTCGGTAACCACTTAGTCCAAGAAAGTTTAATAAACTCACAGCCCAAGCTATATTTTGTTCCTTGGCTTCAGTATCTACAAGGAGATCGTCCACATACTGCAACACAGTCCCAGTCCCAGGTGGGGATTCCCATTGTTCTAAGTCCTTTGCCAACTGATTGCCAAAGAGTTGGGCTGTTCTTAAAGCCTTGTGGAAGTACAGTCCAAGTTAGCTGTGTTTTCCTCCCAGAATCCGGGTTTTCCCACTCAAGGGCAAATAATAATTGACTTCCTGGGCTCATAGGTAGGCAGAAAAAATGCATCCTTTAAATCCAGAACGGTAAACCAAGCCAATTCAGATTTTAATTTAGTCAATAATGTGTATGGATTGGCTACCACAGGGTATAATTCCTCAGTTATTTTGTTCATGGCCCTGACATCCTGGACTATCCTATAATTTCCACCTGGTTTCTTCACTGGTAATATAGGAGTACTGTACTCAGATTCACATTCAATTAATAATCCGTACTTCAGAAACTGTTCTATGATTGGATAAATCCCTTGTCTATCCTCTAACCTTAAGGTTACTTTACTCTCTCCGGCTTAGGTCCTGGTTTAATTTTGACTACTGTCAGTGAAGCTGTTTTTGCTTTGTCAGGTATTTCAGTGACCCATACCCATGGGAATACTTGATCCTGAACCTCCTTGGGTACTTCTGTCTTTTCAGAGGGACTTACGAAGTCCAGACTTAAAAGCTCAGTTAGCTGATTATCCCCCACTTCAAATTCTATTCCTTCCTTCCCAAATCTTATTTCTGCCTCCAATAATAAATTTTGCCCCTATAAGGGCTTTGGAGAATTTGGCATATAAATAATTTTATGTATTCCTAATTGTTTCCCCAATTTGAACTTCAGAGGTTTGAGAAAATAGCCTTTTCGCTTTGGACAGTAGTTCCCTTTACCATTACAAAATCATTGTCTATAGGTGTTAGAGCCTGGTTTAAAACTGAAAATGTTGCTCCGTTATCTACTAAAAATTCCACCCCCCTCCCCGTTGTTGTTTCCCTAGCTTTAATATAACCAGTGGATAGCTAGGGTAGACTCCCCGAGTCCCCGTCATAGTTTCCCTCCAAAGGCGCCTGGGTTCTGGGCGTTCGTGATTTTTCTACCCCCTTGTCTCCTTTTGGGGACACTCGTTCTTCCAGTGTCCTGTTCGTTTACACCATGCACACCGATTGACCCCCAGCAGGGGGGTCTCCAAGGGCCTCCGCCTCCCGGAGTCCCTGTTTCTCCTTTTGTCTGGCCCCCCCCTTGCTGTAAAGCCGCTAGAAGAGCTCTCTATCTCTTTTCCGGTTTTCTTCTGCAGCTTCTGCCCCCCCTCCACCCTGCCAATTCTTTCTAGTGTTTTATTACAGAGCTTAAAGGGCCAGCTTTGGGCATTCTTTTGTACCAGTTAAACTGATAACAGTAATACCATACCCGAGGCAAGAGGTGCAGGGGAGTGCTTGTCCTACAGTGGATGCACCTGAATTCAAAGCAATTCTCAAGATAAAACTCCTGTCTCCATTTGGAGAGATACAGGCGCTTGTGCACTCCCCACACTGAGGGGCTAAGTTATTACTTTGTTTTACATCTCCTCCCATACCATAGTGATGAGTTTGTATTTATCTCTTTACCATATAAGTTTCACTAGTCTCACTGATTCTTTAAACTTTCTAAATTCCTGCAGAATACCCATTCAAGTTCGCCTGAACGCTCAATTCTGTCCCAGTCAGACCACAATTTACATCGGTTACACCAGAAATCACTTCTAAACTGCACCCAGATGTTCTAGTCACAGCCAAAACACTTAAAAATAAAAATTAGTTTACATGAAAAATCCTCAGGTCCATGTATAGGACACCAGAAATTAAAACTTAGTTCAGGTAACCCTGTTCCAAGGTCTGCCATACGCTTAAGAACACACTCAGAATAGTATGGACACTGACCACTGGAATGTGACCCCCTGTCTGTTCCGAAGGGGGTGATATGTCTCCCTTAAAGTGTGTTTGCGCAGTATCTAAACCTACTGGCAAAACTCCGGTTTAGCTTCCCTAATATCTTTGAGTCTTAAATTCCCGTTTAGTTCCGCCACACATATTAAACAACCACAAAGACAAATTACGTTTATAACACTGAACTATAACCTCTCGCTTTGTTCGTCTCCGGCTGTTTTCCTCGTGGGAGAACAGAGCCGAGGTTAGAACTCTACACCCGCTCGGCAGTCCTGGCAGAGATGCTAGCTGCAAATAACACAGACACTCAGTCACACAAACGGGCCCGTCACTCCTCTCACTCACACCGCAAAATATGCCAATTAAACAATATTCAGGCTCTCATGTAGCATAAACCGTTAACCATTTGCCATATTTCCACACCAAGCAGTATAACTTAAACCATAATACATGGTACTGGGTTTTTACAACAGATGTATAAGATGATAGCTATCCCACACAGCGCTCCTGCTATCCCAGCTAGGATCGCTGCAGTTACCATTCCCTCATGGCTTATAGGGTCTCGGGTCTCCCCTCACCATGTGTGAGCCCGTCACGACTTATAGGACCTTGGGTCCCCCCTCACCCTGCATGAGTCCCCTCCCGTTGGGCCCAACAAATCCAAGGGGGGAGCAATATTGCCCCCTCACCACGCGCGGGTTTTCTCCCGCGGCTTATAGGGTCTTGGCAAGCAATACGACTCCTCACGTCGCGTGGGACATCTCCACACGATTTATAGGTTCTTCCCCTGACCCCCCTGCAGGTATTCCCAATTCACATACCTGGTCTGCCTGCTGATGATCCGTCTCTTTCTCCGCAGCGATCGGGTGGGGTTGGGAGATCCTCCGGAGAAATAATCCGGTGGCGCCTTACAATGTCCCGCTCCCAGCCGGGAAGAGAGGGTGTCCCATCTGGGGTGCCAAATTGATCTGTGGAATCAAACCTTACAACTCATAGAGAGTTATAAAGCAGGTATGTTTTATTCACCGGCGGGCGACAGGGTGGATCGCTCCATAAAGGCCCTGCGCCCCCACCCTTTTACAAAGGCATTATTTAAAGTACACACACATACATATTCATTAAATTTAGGTTGGGTTAAGCTAATTAGTTAAAAAAAAAAATTAACATAAGTTCACTCCCATTCACGCTTGCGCACTGCTTCCTGTTGGTGCTTGTTGACACTCTTAATACAGAAAAAAATGAATCTTAAACTCACTTTCTAAAATCTATCTATATTTTATATGTTCGCTTATTAATAGTAATAGCCATCACTGTACCACACAGCAGAACAGTACCCCTATCCCCAAACCAACACCTAGGGATGGTGAAAAATATAAACAGCATGTAAGGTGGCACCTGAAAGAACTCAAAGAACAACTCGGCAATCCAGTACAAAAACATTCCGATCACTGACAACCAAGTCATCGTAACAAATGCTTATTGCAGATATCTTTCTAACACACTGCAGCCAAAGCTGTCCTTATCTCAACCTTTCAAGCCCCATGTTGGAGGCCAAAAAGACTGGTAGTTTAACTTAGCTGTCAGCCAAAGAAGACACAGCCACTCACAGCTCCCCCTCTTTCCCCCCCCTCCCCCAGGGAATCGGGGAGAAAATTTAAGGGGTAAAGGTAAGGAGACCTTCAGGTTGGGATAAGAACAATTTAATAATTAGAGTAAAAATAAAATTAAAATAATAAGAATAATAAGAGTAATAATGATAGCAAATAAAGTGATAAAGTGATGCATAGTACCACCCACTGATAACGATCCCAGAGGAGCGAAAAGGAACCCCGAAACTGAAATCGCAATCCCAGAAACGTGAGCCAGAGGGAATCCCCCCCCCCCTTTCCGGTCAGCCCCAGTTAATATACTAAACATGATGGAATGTGCTATGGAATATCTTATTGGCATATACAACTGTCAGTCCTGGGTTTTAGTAACTATTACACATTTCTTCTCTACCCCTCTCCCCTTCCAGTCCTCTGCTCTTGCAAACTACCCAAACACATTGTCCTTGTAGTTATCAACATTGTTCTCATAACAATCTCCACTGAAACCAAAACACAGTGGTTTCAAGCTACTAAGAATAAAATTAACCTTATTCTAGCAAAAAAACAGGACACTGTGAAATATTCTACTCAACTGATAGCATTCAGAAAGTGGAAATCAAACTCCTTCAAAGGTAAAAACCATAAGAGGGTGAATAAAATAAGATGAAAAGGAATATTTGGTAGACTGAGGAAAATTGTGAGGAAAGAATAAGTGAAGAGAGTCTTTAAAACATGATAGTCTAAATTTATGTGAAGCAAAAGGCTTCTAATAGAGTTAGAGGGGGCAATTTCAGAAGACAGTTACTGTAGAGAAGTTCAGTTTTCTTTGTATTGGTCATCTGCAAATGACTTCAAATATTTTTTTTCTTAAACTCATCACATCATATCTCTTAACTGAAATTATTATGGTGAAGAAGAGAGATATTGCTAACCATTTTTAGCAGGGACAAGCAGTGAAAAGGAGAGGTAACTATTTCTGTTCAGGATCAAATGTAAACTTGTAGGTGAATGGTTTTCATATCACTAACACCCAGTCCCAGTAGAACTTCAGTAAAATACACAAACTTAAACCAAGTTTTTCATGGTGGTTGTTTTTGATCACATTGTCTTTACCTGTTAATTACAGTTACTGCAATAACAAGTTAAAAGATGAGGCACCTCCGTGCTGGGATAGCAGAGCAGATTTGTACTCCATACTTTTTAAAATGTTTTTTCAGCTATGTAAGCATGCACCTTCTAGGAATGAAGTGCATATGCTTGAACTAGAGCTCTATATGGCATCTATTTACTGGCAAATATGGTTTCAATTGGTGTGAAATCTGTGCTTAGCTTTTCCAAAAAACGTTTTTGGATCATTCGTTTATATCCTAAATCTGTATTGGCGGGCTAGTGCCTGTGTTGAATATTTTAACAAAATAGGACCTGCCTCTTTCTCCTGAAATAAACATTTACTCCTTTTTCTGATTTAACTTCTGTGGTTGCCTTAGCATTAGTATTTAAAATAACTTGATGTTGCTAGTAAAAATGTTGATATGCTTTAGTAAAAGCTTCAGTAAAAATGCTCAGGTGGGCAATGAAGTGTTTGTGTTATGAAGGCAGTAGGTTCTACAACTAATTATAGTTGTTTAACTTTATGGTGTTTTGATCTAGTCTGTTAAGTCTCCCTCTCTAATGCTAGCTGAAGTAAATAATAATGGAGGTTCAATATGGGAAACAAATAACTCAGATGAGGTTTTTTTTTGTCTACATTGGCGCAGAGTGAAGATAGTTCAAGTCCCAAGAGACGACGCCTTTCTCATTCAGTCTTTGACTATACAGCGACATCACCGACTGCATCACCACCAATGAGACCATGGGAGATGGCATCAAATAGGCAATCTCCTTTGAATCGATCCAACCAACATCACTTCTCTGGGGAACGCTGCAGCACACCTGCACAAAGTAGGAGGAGGTAGGTAAGGTATTTAGTTTAAGGGCCAGTTTCTTATTCTCTATTGTCAACTCAAGGGGAGACTTTTTCAGGCAACACTCAATAGGATTTATTATATGATAAATATTCTAATGCTTCTTTTGATATTTTTTTACTAAATTATAATAAGTGCAACAGAAAACTCTGTACAGAAAGTAATTTAAGTTCTTGCATCTTCCAATAATTTGTAAGAGTCGAGAGAAATTGGAGAAGAGAATGCTTATTAACATTTTTTTGTTATGAGCTGGTGTCTTTCTATCATTCTGTACCAGAGAAATAAGTGTTAAAAAAATGGGAAAGGGGGAATTGTGGTGGGTTGATCTTGGCTAGCTGACAGGTGCCCACCAAGCCGCTCTGCCACTCCTTCTCCTCAATAGGACAGGAGAAGTAAAATATGATTAAAAGCTTGTGGGTCAATATGAGGGCAGGGAGATCACTCAGCAATTACAGTCACAGGCAAAACAAAATCAGTTTGTGGAAAATAATTTAATTTGTTGCAAACAGAGTAGGATAATGAGAAATAAGAATAAATCTGAAAATACCCTTATCCCCCCTCTCCCTTCTTCCTAGGTGTGGTGGTTTCACTCCTTTGGCTTGCAGCCAAACACAGGCACTCTCACTCTCCCCCCACCAGGGAGTAGGGGAGAGAATTGGAAAGGTAAAAGCAAGGAGAGTCATGGGTTGAGATAAAAACAATTTATTAATTGAAATAAAATAATAATGACAATAACAGTAATAACAGAATATACAAATGAGTGATACACAGTGCATTTGCTTACCATTCACCAACCAATGCCAAGCCTGTCCCCAGCCAGCAATCATGGAGCAGAGGCAGTCCCAAAACCAAAACTGCAATCCTGGTAGAACAAGCTCAAGCGATCCCCAAGAGAATACCCCCATTTTCCGGTCAACCCTGGTTAATATACTGAACATGACGTGATATGATATGGGATATCTCATTGGCATATCCAAATGTCAATTTCAGGTTTTGCTGCTTACTATACTTCTCCCTCCCAGAACTAATGCACCTGTGAACTAGCCAAACACAGTGGCCTTGAGCTCCAGCAGCAACTAATAACATTAGTACTTTATCAACATTCTTCTCATAACAAATCCTACACTGAAAATAAAACACAGCTAATCTAGCTACTAATAAGAAAATTAACTCTATCCTAGCAAAACCAGGACAGCAGGCTAAACTTCACTCCCTACTCTTCTACCTCCCGAGAAGCACAGGGGTATGAGGAACAGGGGTTGTGGTCAGTTCATAATGCTTTGTGTTTGCCACTCCTTCCTCTTCTTGCTCTTCACTTGCTCCAGCATGAGGTCCCTCGCATGGGAGACAGTCCTTCATGAACTTCTCCAACGTGGATCCTTTCCATGGGCTGCAGTTCTTCAAGATCTGCTCCAGCATGGATCCTTTCCACAGGGTGCAGTCCTTCAGGAATAGACTGATCCAGCATGGGTCCCTCATGGGGCCTCAGGTCCTGCCAGGAGCCTGTTCCTGTATGGGCTCTCCACAGGCTGCAGCTTTCTTCAGGGCATGTTCACCTGCTCTGGTGTGGGGTCCTCCACAGGCTGCAGCTTTCTTCAGGGCATGTTCACCTGCTCTGGTGTGGGGTCCTCCACAGGCTGCAGGGTGGATATCTGCTCCACCGTGGACCTCCATGGTCTGCAGGGGAATCTTTGCTCTGGCACCTGGAGCACCTCCTTTCCCCCCTTCTTCACTTACCTTGGTGTCTGCAGGGTTGTTTCTCTCACATTTTTCTCACTCCTCTCTCCCAGCTACTGTTGCACAGTGTTTTTTACCCTTTCTTAAATATGTTATCACAGAGGCGCTACCAGCATTGTTGATTGGCTCAGCTTTGCCCAACCTTGTAGCTGACTAGAACTATCTCTGTCTGATTGGGGATAGCTTCTGGCATCTTCTCACAGAAGCCACCCCTATAGCCCCCCTGATACCAAAACCTTGCCACATAAGCCAAATACAAGAATAAAACCCTATTTATTGTCAGGGTGCTATTAAAAGTAAAAGTCCCATATGTACTGTCATATATTTCACTGCACTCGCAACTCAGTCCTTGTCTTGCAAATAGCAATGGTGAGGAAAAACTGACTGGAGGATACCATAGCATCATGTGGTTGCTGAGATGGTTGATTTGCATATTCTAAAGATTGCATTTTTGTTCTGTTTTTTTAGTGTGTAGCTCATAAGACTCTCTGAGGCAGAGCTTTTGGAATAAGCTTCCTTAGTTATGCGAGACTATAATTTTAGTTGGCTATGTTGAAGTTATGTCTGGATAAGAGTGTATAGGAAAGCATAAAAATAAAGATGACCTTTACTCTTCTATTTAGTTATCCAAAGCAAAAGCTTTCAATTTCCCCCCTTCACTCTGCAATGTGTCAGAAATGTGTCCAAGTCATCTAATAAAAGTTTAAAACCCACTGACCTCTGTTTACATCTCAGAAACACTATAGCTTGATTTCTACTAAAATGGAAGTATCTATGCATTTTCATGACTGTAAAATGTTAGATGAGGTTGAAAAAACATAATTGCTTCTCTCTGACTCCATAGATAAAATTTGTCAACCATGACAACATAGTGTTAGGAGTAGACTTAAACATGCTGGGTTTTGTTTCTTCTTCAAGTCCACAAATCTGGAAGCTTTCAGTCCAAAGCATGAACATGTTAAGGTATTCGTACAGCTGTCAGGCCTAAGAAATAAATTGGTTTGTTGACTCAAGCTGCTCTTTTCAGAATAACTACTGTATGTCTTTTATGACGCATTTGGCATTTTTTCCTTGTCATCTGACCAGTCCGCACATTTCCTTGCAACCTTCCATCTCTTGTTGGTGTGTGCCTGAGCTAATCTACCTCCCCAGAACAGGATAATTGGGGGAGCACAGTTTATAGCCATTTGTGTACATGTTCTGCAGGAGTCTGATTAAGTTTTATAGCACCGATGATAAAACAGAACTGATACGCCCAAATGGATCAGAGCTTGATTCTTTAAGGTTGTTGTGAGTCATAGAATCATAGAATGGTTTCATTTGGAAAGGACCTTTAAAGATCATCTATTCCAAGCCCCCTGGTACGGGCAGGGATATCTTTCACTAGATCATGTTGCTCAAAGCCCTGTCCAACCTGACCTTGAACGCTTCCAATGAGGGAGCATCCATAACTTCTCTGGGCATCCTGTTCCAGTGTCTCACCACTCTTATCATAAAGAATTTCTTCCTTATGTTCAGTCTAAACCTACCCTCTTTCAGTTTGTAGTAGTTTCACTGGGCTAGCCCTTGGCCAGCAGCCAACACAGCCGTTCACCCACTTCCCCCCCGACCCCCAGGGGATAAGGGAGAGGATTGTGGGGCAAGGATTAGGAGGCTTGTAGCTTGAGATAATAACACTTTAATAATAGAAATAAAATAAAACTTGAAATAATAATAATATTAAAATAGGAGCGACAATGATAACATTAATAAAATATACAAATAAGTGATACACAGTGCAACTGCTCACCACCTGCCGATTAAGCCCGGCTCGATCCCAGAGGAGCGACAATCCTGAACTGAAACTGCAATCCCAGAAGAGCAAGAGCCCGAGCAGAAGCCAGAGAGAGACAAAAGAGGAAGAGACCCTCACTAATATACTAGACATGATGTGATATGATATGGAATATCCCATTGGCATACCTAACTGTCAATTTTGCTGTGGTGGGTTGAATCTGACCAGAGGCCAGATGCCCACCAAAGCCCACTCTATCATTCCCCTCCTCAGCAAGGTGGGGAGGGAGAAAATAAGATGGAACAAAAAAACCCCAAACTCGTGGATCAAGACAAAGGCAGTTTAATAGAAGCAAAGCAAAGCTGGGCACGCAGAAGCAAAAGAACAAAATTCTCTACTTCCCATCAGCAGGAGATGTTTGGCCACTTCCCGGGAAGCAGGGTTTTCATACTCATTGCGGTTCCAGGAGGACAAATGGAAGTAACGAGTGCCCCCCCTTCCCCCTCTGATCTCCTTGCTTTATTTCTGAGCATACGTCATATGGTATGGAATATCCCTTTGGTCCGTTTGGGTCAGCTGTCCTGGCTATGTCCCCTCCCAAGACCTTTTCCACCCCCAGCCTACTAGGGGGGAAAATGTTGGAGAGACAGCCTTGGTGCTGTGCTAGCACTGCTCACCAGTAACCAAAACACTGGTGTGTTATCAACACCCCTCGAGACACCAATACAAAACACAGCACTCTGAAGTCTGTCACTGGGAAAATCAACTCCATCCCAGCCAGACCCAATACATTAGCTTATTAATTTAAATATTCCTCACCCCCTTAGGTCTTGTGCTTGTAGACTAACAGAACACAAAGTCCTTCACTTCCAGCGACAAAAATGCAAACACTGGTATGTTATCAGTGTCTTTCTCTCATAAGAAGTCCCAGGCTGAAAGCAAAACGCAGCACTATTCTAACTACTGAAAAAGAAACCCAGCTCTGTTTCAGCTAAAAACCAGGACAGTATTTAACAATTTAGATGCAGTTCTGACTATTCTTCCTGAGTCATTCACAGAGCTGTGTATCTGGATACTCTGTGTTTTGCTAAATGTGTTTTTTTTTTAATACATCAGCATAGTAAAAGAATCTTTTGTTTCCAATTTTGCTGTTCTCAGGGAATTTTGTTCTGCCCAACTGGAGGAAAAAAACATCCCAGAAACAATGCCAAAATCCCAAATGCCAAAACCCTTCTATTTCTACCTCTCTAGAAGTAGTCTTAAAAGAAGCTACTCTGCCTGAGGGTCAGTGCTGATCGTAATTATGGAATTTGCTTAATTGTTCTTCCAAACAATTAGAACTTGCATTGATAACTCTCCTTTCCTCCTACAATTCTTGTAAACTTAAGTCCTTGCATATATGTTTTATATTAAAAAAATACAGAGCATGCATATATATCAGATGTACTTTTTTTTTTTTTTTTTTACTCAACAACTGTGGTAGTATCCTTCTTCCCTCCCCTCCTTCAGTAGCAAAACTGGGTGCATCTTGAGAAGTGTCAGGGTCATGTAGTGAGTTGTCAATAGGTTTCCAGATTGTTTGATGATAGTAAAAGGAATCATGAAAGCTGAGAATCTTGCATTCTGTTCTAGGATGTGTTGGAAAGGATATGCTCTAGTATTTGCAGACCCTTTTTGTTTCTTTCCTGCAGTTTGGCTCATTGAGCCTGTACCCAGGGGAGCACTAATTCTATATAACTTAAATGATTCTACATGCAATGGATAATTTTTTTATTTGTGGAGATTGGAAGGCATGTTGTGGGATGGCCTCTACTTAGTTTGTTCTACAGCAAAGTTTATGAGAAATGTCATGTAAGTCACTTCATCCAAACTTTTTTTTATGGACAAGTTATTAATTGTGTGCCTCGTGAGTACATTGTCAAATCCCAAGTCTCTAAATTGCTTACTCAAAATAAGCAGATGTGCTGGCTTCAGTCAGTTTAAATGTTAGTTACTCATTGTAAAATAGAAATATTACCACAGTTGCAACTCATTAGGAGCCTCAAAAGACAATTTTTGTGAAGCACACAAGTAATGTAAATATGTAGAAGTCTGTTGAAATTTGTATTCTTGTTTTTAGGGTTGCTGAACTCTAAAACAAGAGGTTTTAAGGTTGCTGAACCTTTAGTTTAATAAGAGGAAGTGCAAAGGCCTGCACCTGGGGAGGAATAACTCCATGCACCAGTACATGCTGGGAGTTGAATGGCTGGACCTGGGGAATCTGGTGGACACCAAGATGAACGTGAGCTAGCAATGCATCCTTGTGGTAAAGACCAATATAACCTGGGCTGCATTAGGAGGAGTGTTACCAGCAGGTTGTGGTCTGAACAGTAATGGAGTCTGACAACACATTATAAAACAAATCTTTATTGAGGCAGTAGGAAATATGAGCAATGACTGTGATGAGTTAACCTTGACTGGCTGCCAGGTGCCTACCAAGCTGCTCTATCACTCATCTCCTCAGTGGGATAGGGATAGGAAAAAAATCAGATTAAAAATTTGTGACTTGAGATAAAGGCAGTTTGTGGTGGTTTGACCCGGTGGGACCATGCATTTCTGCATTCACTCCCCCAACCTGGTGAGATGGGAGGGGAGACACAACAAAGAGTGCACAGGATTAGGAATGAAGGACTGGGATGACTCACTTACCAGTTATGGTCACGGGCAAAACAGACTCAAACTTGGGGAAGAAAAATAAATTTAATTCATTGCAAACCATCTGAGTAGACAAAACAACCACATCTTACAACACCTTCCCCCACTCCTCCCTTCTTCCCCGGCTCAAATCACTTTGCTCCCAATGTCTCTACCTTTCTCCCCCAGCAGCACAGGGGACAGGGAATGGGGGTTGCAGTCAGTTCACCTCTGCCACTCTTCCTGGCATGGAAGTCCTGGAACAAGATGTTCCAACATGAGCTTCCCATGGAGTCACGGACCTCTTTGGGCTCAGCTCCTGGCTCCAGCATGGGGCATCCACGGGCTGCATGAGTCTTTCCCCCCACTCTGGGGGTTGACTCCCCACTCTGGCTTGGGGTCACAATTTCAGTCATACTTGCTCTCAGGCTCAACTTCTCTGCTCCAGCATGGATCCTCCTTGGCCTACATGTGGGTTCTGCTTCACCGTTGATCTACATGGGCTGCAAGGCTCTTCCTTTTCCATGCATGGAAGCAAAAGAAACAAAAAAGCAAATTATTCTCTACTTCCCATAAGCAGGTGATGTTCAGCCATTTCCTGGGAAGTAGAGCCTCAGTATGCACGGCAGTTGCTTTGGAAGACAAATGCCTTAACAGCAAGTGCCCTGCCTCCTCCTCCTTTCTCTTAGCTTTTACTGCTGAGCACAGCATCATATGGTATGGAATATCTCTTTGGTCAGTTTGAATCAGCTGTCCTGCACACTCCCAGCCTACTGGCCTTTGTGGGGGTTGGAGACACAACCTTGGTGCTGTGTGAGCACTGCTCAGCAGTAGCCAAAACACTGATGTGTTATCAACACCTTTCTAGCTACAAATGAGAGCTGCTATGGGGAAAGTTAACTTTATCCCAGCCAGATAAAATACACCCATATGCACCCATATGGTGACTCACCAGATCATCAATAGCAAACACATGATTATAAGCGATGTCATGTCTCTGGTGGACTGCCAGGAACATTTGGTGTCCAAGTCATCTGAGAGCAACAGCCAATCATACAAATGCCTTTTGAATGGGAGAGTTGCGCCACCCCTTGGCTCCATCAATGGTATTGTGATTTGAGAGATTAAAACTTTATATGGAATGTGGGTGGGACCCTGCCTACGCTTCCAAGATCAAGGAGCAGGGTGTCAGATAGCAGGATGTCAGCAGTCTGTCTAGGCCTACAATAATGGTCAAGTGGCGAAGTGCCACAGGTTGACGAAGGTATCCTTCCCTTCTGCTCAGCACTGGTGAGGCCGTACCTGGAGTCCTGTGTCCAGTTCTGGGCTCCCCAGTACAAGAGACACATGGATATACTGGAGAGAGTCCAGTGAAGGGCCACAAAGATGGTTTTAAGGGAGTGGAGTATCTCTCCTATGAGGAAAGGCTAAGAGAGCTGGAACTGTTCAGCCTGAAGAAGAGAAGGCTTGGGGGGCATCTTATCAATGTATATAAATATCTGAAGGGAGGATGCAAAGAGGACAGAGCCAGGTTCTTTTCAGTGGTGCCCAGTAAGAAGACAAGAGGCAATAAGCACAAAGTGAGACACAGGAGGTTCTGTCTGAACATCAGGAAACACTTTTTCACTGTGAAGGTGACTGAGCAGTGGAACAGGTTGCCCAGAGAGACTGTGGAGTCTTCCTCCTTGGAGGAAGCCATCTGGACATGATCTTAAGCAACCTTGGTAGCCCTTCTTGAGCAGGAGTGTTTGACTAGGTGACCTTGAGAGGACCCTTTCAACCTCAATCATTCTGTGATTTTGCGAGTCAAGTGCTCAAATGTCTTTGTAACAAGTTTTGTGATGGTAATATTTCTATAAAAATGCTTCTTCTGGTTTCCTCTCTTGTATTAAGCTATGCTCAAGCACTCATGCTGAAATAAGCATCTACACTAGGGCTTTCAGAAATTTTCTCAATGAGAGATTGCATGACAAGCTAACAGATCTGGCCTGGTAAAACTTTCCAGTGTAAAAATAACCTTACTATTGAGTTCTTTGTGTTTCTAGTTATAAGTGCCACAAACCTTTCTTAATGTGATCTTTCATCTTTTTCTTTACATGGTTTTAGTCCTCCTGTTTGCCGTCAGAGAGCAAGAAGGGATCGTCTGTCTCGACACAATTCTATTAGCCAAGATGAAAACTATCACCATCTCGCCTATGGACAGCAGCAAGCAATAGAAGAGCCCCAAGCTTTTAACTCTCCAAATATATCCCATAATATGTTGCACCCAACTGCTCACTCGCCACAGCAGAACACAATGATGATTGACAATTATGATCGGGTAAGAGTGTGTTGAGAACATGCATGCAAATGTCTTAAACTCTGTGTATTCCTCTCTGAAGAGAGCAAATGAGTGAACTCTCCTTGACAAATTAGTTGGCAATGAAGGTAATGTAACACTAACTCCTATTAGTTCTCTTGTAAAGTGTTTTTTTTTCTTTTTTTTTTTCTTCTGAGTGGTATCAGTGTATAGAGAGCTGAAGTATTCAGTGAAAACATTGATACATTTGTTAAGTAAGAAAAAAATTTAAATCTAGGCTCTGATAGAGAAGAGTGAAAGTCAAGTCTGTCAGTGTGTGTTGGCACAGTTCTGAAGATCTCTGCATCCCACCTTTGAAATGTGACTCCTGCTTCTTAAGTTAATTTAGTTTAAGATATGCTATGGTAATAATGTATTTTATTTCATTGCATATGAAGTACCTCTCCTTAGCTTAAAGTGCTTTACATAGTTTAAATATATTCTTTAAAAATATAATTCAAAATGCTTGTAATTGCCTACATAAGAGCAAAACTCATTATAATATCATCTCATCACTAAATTACTTACTCTAGCCTCAACTAGCTCCTTAAATGGCATGAGAAAACGAGACTTGCAGTTAGTCCAGAAAAATAAGTTAAGTCTTCCCTGAGTCAGGAAGAGGAGTAGAATTCCATAATAGAGGCTCTTCAAAGGTAATTGTCCTCTTGATATAGCCTTTTCTTGTTCAAATCAGTAAACTGCAGCCCAAGTGCGTTTGTTGCAATGCAGTTGCATTCAGTAACTGGGGACAGAGTTGGTCATTCTAGTGTGGTGTACAAAGGGGTTTCCTGAACTGGGGAAACCTCAGGGGGAGCTGAGAGATCTGCCAGGAGCAGCCGCAACAGCGGCTGACAAGACCTGGGCAGGGCCAGGAGCAACAGGCAGCCAAGCCCCTCCATGCATATAAAAGAAGACCCCAGGGAGAATTAGTGACCAGGGCAGGTAAACAGTGTGTAGTGTATCAGCAAAGGCATGGTGCAGCAGTTTGCACTGCAGTTCACTGGGAAGGATGCTGTAGCTGTGCCAGCTTGACCAGGGAGAAATGCATCTACACCAATGCACGCAGCATGGGCAACAAACAGTTGGAAGCCATTGTGCAGCTGGAAAACTATGACATAGTTGCAAACACAGAAACATGGTGGGATGACTCACACAACTGGAGTGCTGCAATGTAGGGCTATAAGCTCTTCAGAAGGGACAGGCAAGGAAGGAGAGACGGTGGGGTAGCCCTGTATGTTAGGGAGTGTTTTGACTGTCTAGAGCTTAACAGTGGTGATAACAAGGTTGAGTGTTTATGGATAAGGTTCAGGGGAAAAGCCAACAAGGCAGATATCATGGTGGGGGGTCTGTTATAGACAATCCAACCAGGATGAAGAGGCTGACCAAATATTCAGCTGGGAGAAGTCTCATGATCACCAGCCCTTGTTCTTATGGGGGACTTCAATTGACCAAATGTCTGCTAAAAATGCAGTACAGCAGAGAGGAAACAGTCTAGGAGGTTCCTGGAGTATGTGGAAGATAACTTCCTGACACAGTTGGTGAGTGAGCCAACTAGGGAAGGTGCCCCACTGGATCTGTTGTTTGCAAACAGAGAAAGACTTGCTGGGTGATGTGATGGTGGAGGTTGTCTTGGGCATAGTGATGATGAAATAACAGTTTTCAATTCTCTGAGAAGTAAGGAGGGTGGTTAGCAGAAATGCCACCTTGGATTTCCAGAGGGCAGACTTTGGCCTGTTTAGGAGCCTGGTTGATGGAGTCCCTTGGGAGGCAGTCCTGAAGGGCAAAGGAGTCCAGGAAGGCTAGACATTCTTCAAGAAGGAAATCTTAAAGGTGCAAGAGCAGACCGTCCCCATGGGCCGAAAGACAAGCCAGCAGGGAATAAAACTGACCTGGCTGAACAGAGAGCTTTGACTGGAACTCAGGAAAATAAGAGAGTTTATGACCTTTGAAAGAAGGGGCAGGCAACTCAGGAGGACTACAAGGATGTAATGAGGTTATGCAGGGAGGAAATTAGAAGGATCAAAGCCCAACTAGAACTTAATCTGGCTACTGCAGTAAAAGACAGTAAAAAATGTTTCTATAAATACATTATCAACAACAGGAGATCTAAGGAGAATCTCCATCTATTACTGGAGGCCGGGGGGAAACAACGACAAAGGAGGAAGAAAAGGCTTACTTACTGTCTTCTTTGCCTCAGTCTTTAATAGTGAGATCAGTTGTTCTCCGGGTACCCAGCCCACTGAGTTGGAAGACAGGGATGGGGAATGAAGGGGGCAGAATGAAGCCCTCATAATCCAAGGGGAAATGGTTAGTGATCTGCTATACCACTTAGACATGCACAAATCTATGGGGCCAGATGGGATCCACCCCAAGGGTATTGAGGGAGCTGGAAGAAGTGCTCACCAAGCCACTTTCCATTATTTCTCAGCAGTCCTGGCTAACCAGAGAGGTCCCAGTGGATTGGATGTTAGCAAATGTGATGCCCATCTACAAGAAGGGCAAAAAGGAGGATCCCGGGGAACTACAGGCCTGTCAGTCTGACATCCATGCTGAGGAAGGTTATGGAGCAGATCATCTTGAGCGCCATCACGTGGCATGTACAGGACAACCAGGTGATCAGGCCCAGTCAGCATGGGTTTATGAAAGGCAGGTCCTGCTTGACTAACCTGATCTCCTTCTATGACAAGGTGACCCACTTAGTGGACGAGGGAAAGGCTGTGAATGTTCTCTACCTGGACTTTAGTAAAGCCTTTGACACCATTTCCCACAGCATTCTCCTGGAGAAACTGGCTGCTCATGGCTTGGAAAGGCATGATCTGCAATAGGTAAAAAACTAGCTGGATGGCCAGGCCCAAAGAGTTGTGGTGAATGGAGTTAAATCCAATTGGTGATGGGTCACAAGTGGTGTTCCCCAGGGCTCAGTATTGGAGCAAGTCCTGTTTAATACCTTTATCAATGATCTGGATGAGGAGATTAAGAGCACCCTCAGTAATTCTGAAGACAAAACCAAGTTGGGCAGGAGTGTTGATCTGCTTGAGGGTAGAAAGTCTCTACAGAGGAATCCAGACAGGCTGAATCGATGAGTGTATTGGATCTGACTGAGATGGAGTTAATTTTCCCCATAGCAGCCCTCAGAGTGCTGTGTTTTGTATTGGTGGCTCGAGAGGTGTTGACAACACACCAGTGTTCTGGTTACTGGTGAGCAGTGCTAGCACAGCATCAAGGTTGTCTCTCCAACATTCCCCTCCTACCCCCAGTAGGCTGGAGGTGGGGAAGATCTTGAGAGGGGAAATAGCCAGGACAGCTGACCCAAACGGATCAAAGGGATATTCCATACCATATGACGTATGCTCAGAAAAAAAAGCTAGGAGAATGGAAAGGGAAGGGAGGGCATTCATTATTTACGACATTTGTCCTCCAGAGCAACTGCTATGCATACTGAAGTCCTGCTTCCTGGGAAGTGGCCAGACGTCACCTGCTGATGAATAGTAGATGATAAATATTTTGTTCTTCTTTTGCTTCCACAGACTCAGCTTTGCTTAGTACTTCTATTAAATTGCCTTTATCTTGACCCACGAGTTCTTTATTTTTTTCCATCTTATTTTCTCCTCTCCTCATCCTGCTGAGGAAGGGGGTGAGAGAGCAGCTTGGACTGTATGGATTTGATGGCTTGGCAGGTCAGTGCTGCAATGTGTTGGGTTTCGGGGGGGAGGTGGTTTTTGGTAGCAGGGGAAGGGGCTACAGTGATAGTGATAGTTCCTGTGAGAAGCATCAAGATGCTTCCCTGGCTCCAAGGTGGACCCACATACAGGCCAGGCTGAGCCAATCAGTGATGGGGAAACACCCCTGAGAATCCATATTTCTGATGGGACAACCAGCTTTGCAAGAGAGAATGATCAGGAATAGCAACAACAAAGAAGATGACAACAACCTGTGAAGAGAGGAGGGGGGGATGTGAGAGAGAGTACTACAGACATCCCGGTCAGCAAGGAAAGGGGGGGGAGGGGACGTGAGTGGAGATTCTGTTACAGCCCACGAAGGTTAATGGCAGAACAGATACCCAAATGTAGCCCATGGAGGACCCCGTGCGGGAGCAGAAGGCTGTGCCCGAAGGCAGCTGTGACTATGTGGAGAGCTCACGACAGAGCAGAAGACCCCAGAGATGCTCATGAGCATCAGAGCAGGGAGAGGAGGTCTGCTGGAGCGGAGACCCAGCTCTAGCCCATGGAGGTCCCCATGCCAGAGCTGGGGGCTGTGCCCAAAGAAGTCTGTGACTCTGTGGGAAGTTTGTGTTGGAACACTTTGTTTCTGAACTATTTTAGCTCACGGGCAGGATCCCACACTGGAGTAGGGGAGAGTGTGAGGAGCTGCTCTCCTGAGGAGAAAAGGAGTGGCAGATAAAGTGACTGCAACCCCCATTCCTCATGTGCCACTGGTGGGGAGGAGCTAGAGAAATTGGGAGCAAAGTAATTTGAGCCCAGGAAGAAGGAAGGGGTGGGGGGAAGGTGTTTTAAGATGTGGTTATTATGTCTCATTATCCTACTCTGATTGATTGATAACAAATTAAATTGAATTTTTCTTCCCTGAGTCAAGTCTGTTTTGCTTATTACCATTGGTGAGTGAGCCTTCCCTGTCTTAATTTTGATCCATGAGCCCCTTTTGTTATGTTTTTTCTCCCCCATCTCACCGGTGGGGACATGTGAGCGAGCATCTGCATTTTAAACCACCATAGTTGTGAAGGTCGATTCTTCAAAATAATAGCTTTCTGTGGATCCACATTCCCTAGCTACGATTCTTTGCAGTTTTTGCTAGATTCCTGATGTAATACAAGGAAATGAAGAGTGTCTGGGTCCAGAGTATATTCTACTCTTGGACTGATGATTGAGTTCTAAGGGAATATTGCTAACTAAAAAAATCTGCAAGCCACCATGTTCTCTTCTATGTTTGTAGATATTTAGTGGATGTTGTCTCAGAGGCATGTTTCTGAATATGTAACCTTATCTTTTTCAGCTTTTAAATTAATCTTTGTTTTCTACTGTTATTGTTAGTCATGTCAAGACACATCCCTGGAGTGTTGCCCTCAATAGGCATTCAGAGATTGGCTTCTTTACAGGAAAGACAATCTATCTGAAATTCTTTTTCTTCAAACATAGAAATCTCTGGGTTAACATTTAATCATTCTGCAAGGACAAGTTGAAGATATTCTTTAGCTACTTGTAGGGTTTTTTTCCCCACCTTTTTTCTGTCTGGCTTTTATGTAGTAGTTACTGTTGTCTATTTTCTCTAAGAACTAACATGGGTACATGGGAGCAGCAGCTTTGCTGAATTTGAGATGCTTTTGAGTACCTCTAATGGTGCCTTGGAGGACTTAACATCTTGAGAGCTCCTGCTTAGCCTCGTCCTAAAAGCACTGACTGGAGTGATACTCCTATGAGAATTTTTTTTTTTTTTTGTAAAGGACAGGGATTATAGCTATTTGCCACCCTTAACATCTTCAGAGTAAAAAATACTTTTTGTTGTGTTAGGTGAAAGCTTGTTTTCTATGCCATACCATAACTGTCCAAAGGCCTTGTAAAAGCTTACTTCATACACTTGTGTTTTTGCTGCAGATCCATCAGGGTGCAATCCCCGTCTCATACACAGTGACAACAGTGGCGCCACATGGAATTCCACTTTGTACAGCCCACAATGTACCACCCTGCAGCACACAGCAGGTCCCAGGTTGTTCTGTGGTATTCAGTGGACAGCACCTTCCTATCTGTAGTGTGCCTCCTCCAGTAAGTATGATTCTCTAGTTATATTGACTCTGGACTTAGACTTAGGAGGTGGAAAGCCTGGAGTTTCACTACCCATACAGCTTTCCCTTATGTAAAATACAAAATATTATTTCCTGGGGTAAATTGTAATGGTATACATAATATGGTATATATAATACTGCAAGCTTTAGAGCTAGTAAACATATTGTGCTTCCCTGTTCCCTTCATAGAATTATACCATAATCTCATGTATTTTTGACTCAAAGATGTGCACCCTCAGTAAATTTGCAGGTGACACTAAACTGGGTGAAAGTGTTGATTTGCTTGAGGATAGGAAGGCTCTACAGAGGGACCTGGACAGGTTGGATAAATGGGCTGCAACCAACTGTGTGAGGTTCAACAAGGCCAAGTGCCGGGTCCTGCACTTGGGTCACAACAACCCCATGCAATGCTACAGGCTTGGGGAAGAGTGGCCGGAAAGCTGCCTGGTGGAAAAGGACCTGGGGCTGTTGGTTGACAGCTGGCTGAATATGAGCCAGCAGAAATGGTGTGGCCAGCAGGACCAGGGAAGTCATCCTTCCTCTGTACTCAGCTTTGGTGAGGCCGCACCTTGAATACTGTGTCCAGTTTTGGGCCCCTCATTACAAGAAGGACATTGAGGCAATGTCCAGAGAAGGGCAATGAAGCTGGTGAAGGGGCTAGAGAACAAGCCTTATGAGGAGCAGCTGAGGGAACGGGAATTGTTTAGTCTAGAGAAGAGGAGGCTGAGGGGAGACCTAGTTGCTGTCTACAACTACTTGAAAGGAGGTTGTAGTGAGGCAGGTGTCAGGAACGTCAGGAAAAATTTCTTCACTGAAAGGGATATCAGGCACTAAAATGGGCTGCCTAGGGAGGTGGTTGAGTCACCATCCTTGGAGGTATTTAAAAGACAGGTTGATGAGGTACTCAGAGATATGGTTTAGTAGTGGAAAGGTACAGTTGGACTCGATGATCTCAAAGGTCTTTTCCAACTAGCCGATTATATGATTCTATGAAAATGGATGCTGGTTTATGATCTGATCTCTTACCCTATCCATTAGCAGCTATTCTACATATATTCAGATGCTTACAGGAAAAGATTTTCAAAGTTCATCAAGTTCTATTAGGAATCTCACCTAGAGATTTTTATCTGGAAATAGTCTTATAAAATGGTACAGCTACAGCTAACAGCTCTTTATGAAAGATAGGCAAGGAAATATGTTCCTTACATGAAGGAGCATCTTAGGCATTGTGGTGGATTTGGGTGGATTTGCCCTTTTTGCTTTCACCTTGCAGCCAAACACAGCCTGCTCTCTCACCCTCCCCCCCTCACCTTGCCCAGGGAGTAGGGGAGAGAATTGGAAGTAAAAGGGCAAGGAAACGCATGGGTTGAGATAAAAATTATTTACTAAATAAAATAAAATGATAATGATAACAACAGTGATAACAGAATATGCAATTGAGTGATGCACAGTGCAGTTGCTCAACACCCATCAACTGATGCCCAGCCTGTACCAGCCAGCAATCCCGGTGCAGAGACAGTCCCGAAACCAAAAACCCCAGAAGAGCGAGCCCAAGTGATCCCTGAGAGAATACCCCTGTCTTCCAGTCAGCCCTGGTTAATATATTGACATGACATGATATGATATGTAATATTTCATTGGCACATCCAAATGCCAGTTTTGGGTTTTGCTGTTCACTACGCTTCTCCCTCCCAGTCCTAATGCAGCTGTGAACCAGCCAAACACCGTGGCCTTGAGCTCCAGCAGCAACTAATAACATTAGTACTTTTATCAACATTCCTCTCATAACAAGTTCTACACTGAAACTAAAACACAGCTATTCTAACTACTAAGAAGAAAATTAACTCTGTCCTAGAAAAAAACAGGACAAGCATAGAATCATAGAATCATAGAATGGTTAAAGTTGGAAGGGACCTTATAGATCATCTAGTTCCAAACTCCCTGCCATGAGCAGGGAAACCTTCCACTAGACCAGGTTGCTCAAAGCCTCATCCAACCTGGCCTTGAATACTTCCAGGGAGGGGGCATAATGCTCTTCTATGGAATGAGTGACAGACTGTTTGAGAGCTCGTGGATCAGGAACAGAGAAGAGACTAGTAAGGGGTGATATCACAGAATCACAGAATGGTAGGGGTTGGAAGGGACCTCTGGAGATCATCTAGTCCAACACCCCTGCCCAAGCAGGTTCACCTAGAGCAAGTTGCACAGGATTGCATCCAAACAGGTTTTGAATATCTCCAGAGAAGGAGACTCCACAACCTCTCTGGGCTGCCTGTTCCAGTGCTCTGTCACCCTCACAGTAAAGTCTTTCCTCGTGTTTAAGAGAAACCTCCTGTGTTCCAGCTTGTGCCCGTTGCCCCTTGTCCTATCACTGGCCACCACTGAAAAGAGTCTGGCTCCATTCTCTTGACACTCACCCTCTAGATATTTATAAACATTAATAATGTCCCCTCTCAGTCTTCTCTTCTCTAGGCTAAACAGACCCAGCTCTCTCAGTCTTTCCTCATAAGAGAGATGCTCCAGCCCCTTAATCATCTTCATAGCCCTATCATGATGTGAGCTTGTTACAGACCACCTGATCAGTGTGAAGAAGGAGAGAAGATCTTCTTTAAGCAACCTGAGGAAGTCTCCATATTAGACTCTGGTTCTAGTGGGGGACTTGAAACTCCCTGACATTTGCTGGAAGGGCAACAATGGGATAGAAACAGTCCAGGAGGCTTCTGGATGGTGTTGTGGGGGTGAACAACTTAATACAGGTGCTGGATGGGCCAACTGGGGGATGCACAGCTGGATCTGCTGCTCAGACTATTGTGCACACAGCTTTTGCTTTACCTATTAAACTGTATTTATCTCAACCCATAAGTTTTCACAATTTTACCCTTCTGATTCTCTTCCTCATACCACTGGGGGGAGGGGAGTGAGCGAGCAGCTGTTTGGTGTTTAGCTGTCTACTGGGGTTAAACCACAACAGTCCTTTTTGGTTCCCAATGTGGGGCTTGAAGGGTTTGAGATAACAACAGATTTTACTGCAGTGTATTAGAGGGAACTTATAATTATTATGTCTGTTTAACAGTTGTTGGTTGTGATATTGTACTAAAGAAATTTCTTCGCCCTAGGTTTCCCGCAGCAGAGTCTCAAACGCCAGATTCAGGAAAAGAAATAACTTAATTGAGTGGTACAGCAATAGGAGCAGCTCAAGCTGGGTGCCTCCGGAGAGGGATACAGAACAAAGAAATCCCTGGGCATTTATACCCTTACAGTCTATGCACCTGTTCCTCACACACTGTTCACGAACCTTGCATGTGCCTCTTGGTCCAATGGTAATTTCTAGTCTGGGGTCTTCTTGTTCCTTATTGGATTCCTTCTCTGTCTCCAGGTGGGATGCCTTAAGTATTCTTATCTGGACAGGTTGCAGCTTCTGCTGACAGTCCTAGCCTTCTTATCTCCCAATTTGCACTGTTTCCTTCACGTAACTACGCAACAGTTCAAGATAAGTTCAACTTTTCTAGGTGAAAGTTCACAGCTTGAGGCCTAAGGCTTCAGTAAATCTAGCTACTCATGCTAAGTAAGTTACGCTAAACACACAGTATATTAAATCGCACAGAGCGATTAATTCTATTTAAAATGTACTTATTTAAGCTAAACAACTAGTATTCCTTAACAGTTGACTTATCTGTCCATGATATTGGTTTATCTGATCCATGCCATGCTCCCTTTTTTTACTGTACATAAAATTTGAGAGCTTGTTAAAGGCTGGTTTTAACTTTTGCAATTTGCTGTGTTGTATAGCACTTGGTAGTGTTTTGCCTGGGAGAATGATAAAAGCACTGGCCTTGAGCCTAATCTGGTATTTGGGTCCTGCATTGATGCCTTCCCTTAGGAACCATCTCAAGGAGACAATTAACAATTGCACTTTTTCCCTTTTCTCCTCTGAGAGGCATTCAGTGGAGGAAACACAGAATGGCACCTTCTTCTTCTACGAGGTAGATGTTTGCTCCCTTGTTACAATGTCTTTAGTGTCTTGAACATCCTTGGGTAATCAAAACAATCCTATTGGTACTTCTGAAGAATATTTTGGTGGTTTTTTTCTAAGGTTAACAAAATATTCAGGAATATCACCCAGGGATATGCCCTGGGGCAGCGTGGTTATGGGTGGCATGGCATGTGGGAGAATATGGGCAGGTACCTAGAATGGTTGTCACTGATGGTCTGGAACAAAACAAGTGTGGGATCCTGATAAAGTGATAGAATGTTTGAAAAAAAGATGCCCTGGCCCTGGTTATGCCAAAGAGACAAAACTTCTCATGCTGTGCTAGGGCCTGCCCTATGCCTACTGAGCACCCTCAAGGAGAAGAAAGGGTCTCTGGATCTGAAGATATGCAAACAGACACTGTGGCTGAACCAGAAACCCAATCCTTAGCTATATCAATTGCTCCAGGATAGTCAAGAAGAAACAATGGAAGTGGATGTCAATTTGTTTAGTAAAGGAGAAAGAAGTTTCTCCTGAGAGGGAGCAGGAGGAAGAATTAGAAGAGGTAGCCTATTCTGCAGCAGGGCAGTCACAAGAACAGGAAGAGGAAGGAACTGAAAGCATAAATGAATCAGCACCTGATCCCTATCCCTGAATGAGCTGCAAGATACGCAAGAATATTTCAGCTGTCAACCAGGCAAGCAAATACTCAGCTGGTTACTCCAGTGCTGGTATATTTGGGCCAATAATGAAGAAACAGAGGTTAAGGAAGCCTGGCAGTTGGGATCCCTTGCTAGGGATAAGGCCATCAACAAAAGGATTGGAAAAGGAGCAAGAGTCCTCAGCCTCTGGAGGCACCTCTTGTTGAACATGAAGGAAAGGTATCCCTTCAAGGAGGACCTTGTAAATTACTAAGACAAGTGGACCACCATTGTGGGAGGTATCCAGTATCTGAGGGAATTAGCGGTGGTGGAGGTGATCAACAACCTCATAGACACCTAGGCCAAGGAGTATGGCATTGACTGGGTATATCACATTCATTCTCATGCACCATCCTCTGGGAAAATTGAACGATACAACAAACTGTTCAAAACTACACTGAGAGCAATGGCTGGTGGGACATTCAAGCATTGGGATACACATTTAGCAGAAGCCACTTGGCTAGCCACCTGGCACTGCCCACTCAAAAACCCTGGGCACTGTGGAAGGAGATAAACTCCCTGTAGTACACATAAAGAACTGGCTAGGAAAGACAGTCCTTCCTCCAGAAAAGTCAAGCCCATTTGTGGGATTATTTCTGCTCAAGGACCTGGGTGTACATGGTGGGTAATGCATAAGTATGGGAGAGTCCAATGTGTACCTCAAGGAGATTTAATCCTGGGTGAAAACAACCCATGATTTGAGTTGTATGGTACCATTGCTGTATGATGCCACTGCTGTGTCTGCCATATGTCAAAGGTATTACAAGAGGAACCCCTTTCTGCTAGCCAGGCTAGGAGCAAAGGGAGGAGTTCATTGCAATGTTAAACCATAGAACGGTTGTAATGGATATACCTTTACTTTGCTGTAACCCATTATTTGAGTTGCATGTTATAGGAAGTACTATAACAGGAACCACCCAGACCAAAGGAGGACATGCCTCACAAGAAGCAGTGCAAGTGCAGCAGTGACTCAACCTGAGCTGGCTTTGGTGCCAAATAACGCCACACAACACAGCACTTCCCCTGTCCTGAGTGACCACCATAATGTATGCAGCCCGAAGTCATGGAATAAATTAACTGAATAGACATTTGTGATAGTTTCACTGGGCTAGCCCTTGACTAGCAGCCAACACAGCCGTTCACCCACTTCCCCCCCACCACCAGGGGATAGGGGAGAGGATTGAGGGCAAGGATTAGGAGGCTTGTAGGTTAAGAACAGTTTAATAATAGAAATGAAAGAAAACTTAAAAAAACCCCCCTAATATTAAAATAGTAGTGATAACGATAACAGTGATAAAATATACAAATGAGTGATAACCCAGTGCAACTGCTTACCACCCACTGACTAAGCCCAGCCCGTTCCCAGATAATGATCCCAGATGAGCAACAATCCCGAACTGAAACCGCGATCCTGGAAGAGCGAGAGTCCAAGCGAAAACCCATGCGAATCCACCCCCTGTTTCCGGTCAGCCCCGGATAATATACTAAACATGATGGGATATGATATGGAATATTTCATTGGCACATCCAAATGCCAGTTTTGGGTTTTGCTGTTCACTACGCTTCTCCCTCCCAGTCCTAATGCAGCTGTGAACCAGCCAAACATGATGGCCTTGAGCTCCAGCAGTAACTAATAACATTAGTACTTTTATCAATGATGTTCTCATAACAAGTCTTAACTGAAACCAAAACACAGCTCTTCTAACTACTGAGAAGAAAATTAACTCTATCCTAGCAAAACCAGGACAACATTTTATTTTATATTTATGGACAACAGTAGTCCACAGACTAAGAGAATTATATTTGTATATTGTATCAAAGGATGGGAAGGGAGATGGTGGTTAATGAGGAAGTATTGGATAGCGTGGAGCCTCAGCATGACATGAGTGATATGGAATAAGGGGTGGAGATTGTATTGGTTTTGGCTGGGATAGTTAATTTTCTTCATAGTAAGTGGTGTGGGGCTCTGTTTTGGATTTGTGCTGAAAACAGTGTTGATAACACACTCATGTTTTAGTTATTGCTTGTCTAAGTTTAGCCCATGTCCAGGGCTAAACTATAGCAGTTGCTCTATCACCCAATGACCCCTCCCCAGCTGAGAGGGAGAATCAGAAAAGGAGAGGAAGCCCATGGGTTGAAATGAAAACATATTTAATGAAATAAAAATATATGAAAAAAATATACTCAGTCCAGTCCAGGGATAGTGACCCTTGAGAAGAGGAGAGGTAAAGCAGGAGGAGAAGAAGAAAAAGCCCCTTCATCCTAACTAAACTTTCCCCTTTATAATGAGCATGGCATTTATGGCATGGAATACACCTGTTAGCCAGATCAGGTCAGTTGCCCTGGCTTTTGCCCCTCCTAGCTCAAGCACCTGGCTGACTCAAAACTGCTAATGGCCTGCATGCCATGGCTGGCCTATGATTCTATGCCAGTGAAACCAGGACAGTATTCCATCCCTTATTCCATATAATTTACGTCATGCCCAAGTCACTCCTATTTTTTCCCATCTCAATATGTATATACACATACACACAGGTATTAGTCCCTTGATCCATGAGTCATCTCTCCAAAAATTTCATTGAATTCCTTTAGTCCAAATCTGTGGGTTCTATCTGTCATAATAGTCTCTTAGGGCAGTGTTTTGGGTTTGCGTGGCAAGGTTTTGGTAGCAGTGGGGGAGGGGGGGGACATGGGGTGGCTTCTGTGAGAGAAGCTGCCAGAAGCTTCCCCCATGTCCGACCCGACACAGCCAATGCCAGCCGGCTACAAGAAGGGACCCGCCGCTGGCCAAGGCCGAGCCAATCAGTAACGCCTCTGTGATAACATAATTAAGAAAAAAAAAGGAAGAGAGGGAAGAAAAAAAGCTGCACACTTTGCAGCTGGAGAGAGGAGTGAGAAGATGTAAGAGAAACAACTCCACAGAAACCAAGGTCAGTGAAGAAGGAGGGGGAGGAGGTGCTCTAGGCGCCGGAGCAGAGATTCCCCGCAGCCTATGGTGCAGACCAGGGTGAAGCAGGCTGTCCCCCTGCAGCCCCTGGAGGTCCATGGTGGAGCAGATGACCACCTGTAGCCCGTGGAGGACCCCACGCCGGAGCAGGTGGATGCCGAAGGAGGCTGTGACCCCGCAGGAAGCCCGCGCTGGAGCAGGCTCCTGTCAGGACCTGTAGCCCATGGAGAGAGGAGCCCACGCCGGAGCAGGTTTGCTGGCAGGACTTGTGACCCCGTGGGGGACCTGCGCTGGAGCAGTCCCTTCCTGAAGGACTGCACACCATGGAATGGACCCAGACTGGAGCAGCTCGTGAAGAGCTGTCAGTCATGGGAAGGACTCACGTTGGAGAAGTTGGTGGAGGACTGTCTCCCGTGAGAGGGACCCCACGCTGGTGCGGGGGAAGGAGTCCTCCCCCTGAGGAGGAAGCAGCGGCAGAAACACCGTGTGATGAACTGACCCCAACCCCATTCCCTGTTCCCCTGTGCTGCTGGGGGGAGGAGGTGGAAAATCGGGAAAGAGATTAAGCCTGGGAAGAAGGGAGGGATGGGGGAGGTGTTTTAAGATTTGGTTTTACTTCTCACTATCCTCTTATTTTGATTGGTAATAAAGTAAATTTGTTTTTCTCCCCCAAGTCAAGTCTGTTTTGCCCGTGCCAGTAATTGGTGAGTGATCTCTCTCTGTCCTTATCTCCACCCACGAGCTTTTCGTTATAATTTTCTCCCCCTGCCCATTTGAGGAGGGGGAGTGATAGAGTGGGCTTTGGTGGGCATCCGGCCTCTAGCCAGGGTCAACCCACCACAGGCAGGAAAAATATTGTGGAATTCACTCAGTGGGTAGATCGAGGCCAGACCCCAATACGGTGTGACAAACAGGTGAAGTTGTGGGAAGCAGGATGATGTGCTATGCATCTGGAGCTCACAGCTGGTATATCTGGTGCGGTCCATATTAATGATCTGTGGTGAAGATGCTTATCTTGGGGAAATTACTGGGTACCAGTTGCTGAAGTTCATTCTTCATTAATCTGGGTGATTCTTACTGTAATAAATAAGTAGAGAAATTGTGATAAGTAATATCATATAACAATTAGCATCATACAGTTCAAATTGCTGTCTATTGTCACCCAAAATCAAATCTCCTTGAGGTATACATCAAACTTCCCCATCCTCCTGCATTATCCACCAAGTGCACTCAGGTCCTTGAGTAAAAGCAACCCCATGAATGGGTTTGCCTTGGCTCGAGGCAGGAATAACATAGACTTTTTTCCCCAGCATATTCCTTTTGTGCACCACAGGGACTTTATCCCCTTCCACTGTATGTAAAAGTTCTGATTGGGCAGGGTCAGCTCAATTAATGGATCCTCTGGTGTTAAATAACTAGATAGCTTTTGCTAAATGCTTATCCCAATTTTGAAGTGTCTCAGCACCCGTTACTTTCAGTGTAGTTTTTAATAGTCTATTGCATCGTTTGACTTTCCTGACAGCTGGTACATGATAGGGGATGTGATATATCCACTCGAGACCATGCTCTTTAGCCCAGGTATCTCTGAGGCTGTTTCAAAAATGAGTCACATTGTCTGACTCAATTCTTTCTGGAGTGCCATGTCACCACAAGATTTGTTTTTTGAGGCCCAGAATAGTGCTACAAGCAGTGGCATGGGGCATGGCATATGTTTCCAATCATCTTGTAGTGGCTTCCATCATAGTAAGCACATAGGATTTGCCTTGATGTGTCCATGGAAGTGAGATATAGTCAATTTGAGAGGCCTCCCCATACTTATATTTCAACCAATGCCTTCCAGAGCACAGAGGTTCTGACCGTTTGGCTTGTTTAATTGCAGCACATGTTTTGCATTCATGGATGACTTCTGCAATAGTGTCCAATGGTTAAGTTCACCCCTTGATCGCAAGCCCATCTATATGTTGCATCTCTACATTGATGGCCTGAAGTATCATGGGTCCACCAAGCTAAAAAATAATTCATCCTTCTGTTGCTAATCCAGGTCTACCTGAGACACTTTGACCTTAGCAGCTTGATCCATCTGCTGGTTGTCTTGATGTTTCTCAGTGGTCTGGCTCTTGGGGATGTAGGCATCTACGCAATGTACCTTTACAACTAGCTTGTCAAATCAGGCAGAAATATCTTGCTACAACGGAGCAGCCCAGATGGGTTTGCCTCTGTGCTGACAATTGTTTTTCTTCCATTATTTCAACCACCTCCACAGGGCATTTGCCACCATCCACGAGTCAGTGTACAGATAAAGTACTGGTCATTTCTCTTGCTCAGCAATATCTAAAGCCAACTGGGTGGCTTTTACTTCTGCAAACTGACTCGATTCACCTTCACCCTCAGCTGCTTCTGCAACTTGCCATGTAGGACTCCACACAGCAGCTTTCTACTTACTCTGTTTTCCTACAATGCAACAAGATCCATCAGTGAACAAGGCATGTCACTTCTCATTTTCTGATAAGTTATTATATGATGAGGCCTCCTCAGCACACATCACCTCCTCCCCAGTAACATTACAAAATCTTTGCCTTCTGGCCAGTCTATGATCACTCCCAAAATTCCCAGGTGATTTGGGTTCCCTATTCAAGCCTGCTGAGTGATCAATGCAACCCACTTACTCCATGTAGCATCAATTGCATGATGTGACCCTTTCCTGCTCCGGCAGGGGGATTGGACTAGATGATCTTTCAAGGTCCCTTCCAATCCCTAACATTCTGTGATTCTGTGATGTGTGGAAGGAGTTTTGCCTTTAAACATTCAGTTCAACACAAGCAATTGGGGTGCCAGGAGGATCTGTGCTTCAGTACCAATTACTTCTGAAGTAGCTTACAATCCTTCATACACTGCTAGTATCTCTTTTTCAGTGGGAGTGTAGCAGGCCTCTGATTCTCTATATCCTTGACTCCAAAACCCTAAAGAGTCAACCTTGAGTCTCCCCTGGTGCCTTTTGCCAGAGCCTCCATGTAGGGCCATTCTCCCCAGCCGCAGTGTAGAATACATTTCTTAAATCTTGACCTCTCTGGACTGGCCCAAGGGCTACTGCATGAAAAAAATCTACTTGATTTGTTTAAGGCCTGTCATTGCTAAAGGCCCCATTTAAAATCATACTTTTTTTTCAAGTCACTTCATAGAGAGGGCTCACAATCTGACTGTCGTCTGGAATATATATTCACCAGAAACCCACAACGCCTGAAAAAACTTGTGTCTCCTCCTTGTTAGTTGGTGGAGACATGGTTGTTATTTTGTTAATTGAGGTCATCGGGATCTGGCAATGCCCATCTTGTCATTTAATTCCTAAAATTTTAATTTCTTATGAAGGTCCCTTGACCTTGCCTCCTTTCATGGCAAAACCAGCTTTCAGAAGGATTTGGTTACTTTCTCCCTTTTCTCAAAACCTTCTTCTGCTGTATTACCCCATACAATTATGTCATCAATGTATTGAAAATGTCCAGGACCTAAACCCTTTTCTAGTGCAGACTGAATCAGTCCATGGCAAATAATAGGACTGTGTTTCCACTCCTAGGGCAAACAATTCCAGGTATACTGGACACCCCTCCAGGTTAAAGCAAACCCTGGCCTGCACTTGGCTGCCAAAGGAATAGAAAAAAACACATTAGCAATATTAATAGTGGCGTACCACTTGGCTGCCTTTGACTCCATTTCATATTGAAGTTCTAGCACGCCCAGCACAGCAGCACTAGGTGGCAGCATGACTTAATTCAAGCCACAATAGTCTACTGTCAGTCTCTACTCGCCATTAGACTTTTACACTGGCCAAATAGGACTGTTAAAGGGTGAGTGTGCCTTGCTGATCACTCCCTGGCTCTCCAATTGATGGATCAGTTTACAGATGGGGATCAGGGAGTCTTGATTAGTGTGGTACTGTTGCCAGCGCACCATTATAGTAGCAATGGGCACCTTTTGTTACTCAACCCTCAGCAGACCCACAATAGAAGGGACCTCTGAGAGACCAGGCAAGATAGACAGCTGCTTAATTTCTTCTGTCTCTACAGCCACTACACCACACCCCCTCAAATCCTTAAAATACCTTCTCCTGAAATAATCTATGCCAAGAATGCACAGTGCATCTGGGCCTGTAACAACAGGGTGCTTTTGCCACCCCTGTCCAGTCAGACTCACTTTGGCTTCCACTACAGTCAGCTGCCAGGATTCCCCCTGTCACTCGCAAAATGCAAATGGCTTCTGTCCCTTTAAAGTTTGATAGCATTAGGGTGCATTGGGCACTCATGTCCACTAGAGCCTTATATTCATGCATGTGGTGGTTTAAGCAGCAGCTGACAGCTAAGACCACGTGGTTGCTCATCCATTACCCCCTCCAGTGAGATGGGGGAGAAAAAACTAACAGAAGGGGCTCATGGGTCAATATGAAGACAGAGAAGGCTCACTCACCAATGGTAATAAGCAAAACAGACTTGACTCAGGGAAGAAAAATTCAATTTAATTTGTTATCAATCAATCAGAGTAGGATAATGAGACATAATAACCACATCTTAAAACACCTTCCCCCCACCCCTTCCTTCTTCCTGGGCTCAAATTACTTTGCTCCCAATTTCTCTAGCTCCTCCCCACCAGTGGCACATGGGGAATGGGGGTTGCAGTCACTTTATCTGCCACTCCTTTTCTCCTCAGGAGAGCAGCTCCTCACACTCTCCCCTACTCCAGTGTGGGATCCTGCCCGTGAGCTAAAATAGTTCAGAAACAAAGTGTTCCAACACAAACTTCCCACAGAGTCACAGACTTCTTTGGGCACAGCCCCCAGCTCTGGCATGGGGACCTCCATGGGCTAGAGCTGGGTCTCCGCTCCAGCAGACCTCCTCTCCCTGCTCTGATGCTCATGAGCATATCTGGGGTCTTCTGCTCTGTCGTGAGCTCTCCACATAGTCACAGCTGCCTTCGGGCACAGCCTTCTGCTCCCGCACGGGGTCCTCCATGGGCTACATTTGGGTATCTGTTCTGCCATTAACCTTCGTGGGCTGTAACAGAATCTCCACTCACGTCCCCTCCCCCCCCTTTCCTTGCTGACCGGGATGTCTGTAGTACTCTCTCTCACATCCCCCCCTCCTCTCTTCACAGGTTGTTGTCATCTTCTTTGTTGTTGCTATTCCTGATCATTCTCTCTTGTAAAACTGGTTGTCCCCTCAGAAATATGGATTCTCAGGGGTGTTTCCCCATCACTGATTGGCTCAGCCTGGCCTGTATGTGGGTCCACCTTGGAGCCAGGGAAGCATCTTGAAGCTTCTCTCAGGAACTGTAGCCCCTTCCCCTGCTACCAAAAACCACCTCCCCCCCCAAACCAAACACACTGCAGCACTGACCTGCCAAGCCATCAAATCCATACAGTCCAATAAACTCAGTTGTCCCTCTCCTCCACCTGGCTGGAGGCAGGGTCCCTCCAATCTTGAACAAAATGCTCATCATTGGCATATGGGTCTGAGCAGCTCACGTGGACTAGACCTCCATCACTGTTACTCACGTCTCATAAGTAAGGATTTGAAGCCCATCTGTGCCATCTAAGGGGTGCCCACTGAAAACTGGAGCGACACTTTTTTTGGAACAGCCCCCTTTCATGATTGTTTTACCTTGCAACTCATGCAGACCAAGGTTGGTTTTCTGTCCCATTTTCTCATGTCTTCTCCATAGTCATGCAGGAAAAACCACAGGGTGCCTCCAGATACCTACCGTCTCTCTTGAGCAGGTCTTACAGGGGAACACTTTCTTGTGGTGGCTGAGACACTTGTTCGTACAAGTAGGGATTTCAGCCTATCCTCCATCTGGGACATTTTTTCCACTAACTTGCCAAGCCGTTCTACTGATTTGTCAGACCTTTCCACAGTTGAGACATTAGCCCATGGGGAGGAAGACAGATTGTCCGCATATTGCCACATTTGATCATTCACATCACCTACCATTGGTGCTTTGTCAACTTTCCAGCTAAGTAATGCCAGCATGTTGGCATACTATGTTGGCGCACTCAGTACCCACTTGCGCCACATGGGTCTGGTAACTCAGAGTGCATCTGAATCTAATGGTGCCTGCAGGTCATCCAGGTCAGAAAAAAAAAAAAAAATCAACTCCCACATAGCTATTTCTCTCAGATTTTTAACATCTCTAACTAGTTGTTCACTTGCCCAGGAAGCATATGATGTCATCCTGCAGCAACTGAAGATGGGAAGAAAAAGGTCTCCAAGCCTTTTTCCGAGTAAAGCAAGCATCTTTATTATTAGCAAGAATCCACAGCTCCCTTGTCCCCAGGCTTCTTTGCTTGCAAGATTTTCTGTTTCTCCCCATTCTCCTCATACAGTTAGCATTTATACATTTGTGTTCTCAAAACAATCAAGCTACACAGGACATAAACCAGGATACTTCTTGACAAACCCACACTTGTGGCTATTTTCAGCCACATCTCAGTACACACACTCCCTCAGGCAGACTTTCAGCCTGACCTTCTCACACATTCATCAGCTCCTGTCCTGTGAAGCTTATTAACCTTGATCAGTCTCAATTTATCTTCCACCTGTTCAGCACAGTTCCCACATTTTCCCTATAGGGATATCTGTTCTTCACACTGAACAGAAGTTGTCTCCAGAGAGTGAGAGGCTGTGCCTCTTTTGCAAGACCCACTTCTCTAGTTATCAGTCTCAACTGCTTGGTTTCTTTACCCTCTAACTCTGTACTATCAAATCCCTCATCCTAGCATTGGAGCAGCCCATTAACCAGTTGCTCACCTTCATGATGGCTATAATACTTGCATATATTTCACAACTCACTTCGGAATAGAGATTGAGTGGTTACCTCTGGTTCTTCCTCCTGTGATATCCGTGATAGATCTTCATGGCCCGCTCTTTTTGTATAATTCTTCTTGTGTACTTGGGCAACTGATACTGACACAGGTTGATTGTCAGGGTTAGCTACAATGTTTGTCACTGGGGTCTGAGTAATCACAGTGGCTGTCACCTGGACACGAGTAGTTGCAGTACCCATTACAGAAATTTGAGTAGCTGCTAGGGTAGCTGCACTGCCTGTTCTCGGGGCTGGGGCAGCTGCAGGGCCTATTGCAGGGGTTGCAGCAGCTACACAGCATCCTACATCTATACCAATGTTTTACTCTAAGCAAGAGCAAGAAATGAAAAACATTCAAAAGGCCTAACAACATGGGCATGATGGTAAAAGCATACCAAGGGTATTCCAAATTCTCCTAACCTGCTACCATTCCATAGAAGTCAGCAATCAGCATAATTATAAAATAATTTATAATATCATAACTTAACACCAAACATAGCAGAGCAGCTCCTCTAAGCCTACATCCAAAAGCAGTAAACCACACAAAACCAACAATCAGCAGTAAAACCACTCCCAGCTCCAAAAGCAATTCCTCTGCACCTGTGAATGTGTGTGCCTCGCTGTCTCTGCCTGTCTGCATGTGCCTGCAACTATCTCCCTTCTGCATTTGACTGTACAAACATCTCTTGTATGCCTGCGTGTCTCTTCCTCTGTTCGCACATGCCTGTCTTTCCTCCTTTGTGTCTGTGCATG
Organism: Caprimulgus europaeus; assembly: GCA_907165065.1. The sequence continues at coordinate 18,024,269 of OU015537.1, forward strand.
CATGCATCTCTCTCCCCTCCTGTTTGCATGCCCATCTGTCTCTCTTCTTCTGTGTCTATATGCATGTGCCTTTTTCTCACTCTGCACCTAAACTCTGTATGTCTCTTCGTCTGTCTCTTACTCTGCTACTGCACTTGCATCTCTCTCTCCTCCCCTGCATCTATGTGCACATCCATCTCTCTCTATGTGCATGCACCTCTGTTTTTTTGTCGATCTCTTTCTTCCTCTCCATCTTTGTTTATGCTTCTGTCTTTCTTCCTTCTCATCTGTGCACACGCACCTCTGTCTCTCTGTCTGTCTCTGTCTCTCTGTGTCTTTGCATGCCTGCATCTATCTTCCTCCATGTTTGTCTGTATGAACATCTCTCAGTCACTCTTCCTCTGCATCTGTGCATGCACAGATTTATCTGTCCCTGTTTCTCTGTTTCTCTCTCTCTGCATCTGTGTGCATGTGGATTTCTGTCTCTCCCTGTATCTATGTGCATGCATCTCTGTCTCTTCCTCTGCATTTGTCTATGCAAGTATCTGTTGGTCTCTCTTCCTCTGCATCTGTATGCACATGCATGTCTCTCCCCCCACCCCACTCACATGTCTGTGCATGTGGGTCTCTGCCTCTTATCCTCTGCCTCTGTGCACATGTGTTTGTGTGCCCATCTCTTTCTCCTTGTCTGTGTGCAGGCACATGTCTTTGTATCTATGTACATGTGTCTCTCTGCATCTGTGTGTGTCCCTTCTCTTCCACTATGTCTGTGCATGTGCTTATTTATTTGTCCCTCTTCATCTGCATCTGTGTGTACTCATGCTTCTCTCTCTCTTCCTCTCCATCTTTGTGCATGTGTCTCTCTTTCCCTGCATGTGTGCACATGTGCATCTCTGCATCTGTCTTTCTGCATGTCTCTCTCTTCAAGCCCGTGTGCAGATGCCTCTCTGTCTCTCTCCATGTTGGTGTTCACGCACACCTCCTCAACTGTGTGCCCAGGTGTCGCCCTCCCCATGTCTCTCTGCATCCATCTGAATGTGTGTCTCCTACTCTATATCGGTGTGCGCATCTCTGTCTCTCTGTGTCTGCGCACACGACAGTTTCGCTCTCTCTCTCAGTGTCACTCTGCCTTTGTGTGCCTGTGCATCTCTCTTCCTTTGTGTCTGTGTGTGCATGCGTCTCTCTTCCTCTGCATCTTTATGTGTGTGCATCTGTCTGCACATGCTTCTTTATCTTCCTCCATCTGCATGCTCTTTACTCGTAGCATGAGCTGTTCACATGCCCCTAATTGGCTGATGGACTTTGCATGCATCCCTTCCTGTTTGTTTGCCAGGGGACATCTTTTGGATACATTCCAAGGTTCCTTTCTCATAACTTGTCGACGCAGGTGCTTCTCGTATCTCCAAACATGTTCCCACAGTTCTCTCAGGTTATGCCAATACACATTCTCACACTCCCCATAATTCCTCTCTTTTCTTTTTGGAAGCGGCAAAACCTAAAGCTTAACTTATAAGTATAACTTATCAGAATTTAACAAAAATACAAGCCATAAACCTAAAGCTTAACTTATAGATGAAACTGATAAATTCTTAAAACTTATCACTACACACACTTAGTGTAATGTTCATTTGCTCTTAGAAACCCTACAATTCCCCCTTCTTGTGTTTGTACGACAAAAGCATCGATCACCAACTTCTGCAGGGCCCTTTGCAGACACGATAGCAAACAAGGCACTAAGAGGAGGATCACCAGAACACCTGGAATCCTGACTTGAGTAGTGAAAATAATTTACATACAATGCTTTTAAAATACGTTCCTGTGGGGTTAAGCCTATCTATCTCCCCTGTTTTCTGTTTTTGTAACATGGATTTAAGCACTTGGTGAGCTTGTTCAATGATAGCTTGGCCTGTTGGAGAGTGAGGAATACCAGTGATATGCCTCACACCCCACTGCTGACAGAATTGTGCAAAAGAGCGTGAAACATAAGCTGGACCGTTATCAGTTTTTAGCTATGACAGTACACCCATAACTGCAAAGCAACCTTGTGAGTGTCATTTAATATGTTTAGCTGTTTCACCTGACAGAGGTGTTGCCCATAGTACAGAGGAAAAGGTATCTATAGTGACGTGAATATAATTTAAACGGCCAAATTCTGAAAAATGTGTGACATCCATTTTCCACATCTGCAAAGGCAACAAACCTCTGGGATTAGCTCCCAGGTCGATGTCAACACCATAGTGCTGACAGTCAGGACAGGACTGAACAATTCCTTGAGCGTCTGAGAGACTTAAATGAAATTTGCGATATAACATTTTAGCATTCTGGTGAAAAAAGGAATGAGCCTGATGAGCTTGGTCAAAAGTCGATACAGGAGGACCACTCCAGGCTGGAGCTACTCATTTGTCAGCTCTATTGTTACCTTCTGTTAAGGCGCCGGGCAGGTCAGAGTGACTGCGAATATGAGTAACAAAATAAGGCTCAGTACGATGTTGTAATAAGCGTAACAGCTGGCAGAATAAGTGAAAAAGTGTCTTATTTGTTATCTCTTTGAGAATAGCCTATTCCAAGCGAATAACTACTCCTACAACATGCAGGGAGTCTGATACAACATTTAAAGGTTCCGTGGACCATTTTTTGAATGCCCAAATGTAGTGGTTTGGTTTTATTTACCCTTTCTGCTTGCAGCTTGCAGCCAAACACAGCCTGCTCTATTACTCTTCCCCCTCCCTCGCCCAGGGAATAGGGGAGAAAATTGGAAAAAAGGGCAAGGAGACTCAAGGGTTGAGATAAAAACTATTTACTAATTAAAATGAAATTATAATGATAACAACAGTGATAACAGAATGTGCAAATGAGTGATACACAGTGCTCAGTGCCCGCTGACTGATGCCCGGCCTGTGTCAGCTTACGATCCCAGAGGAGAGACTGTCCCAAAACCGAAACCCCGGAAGAGTGAGCCCGAGAGATCCCCAATAGAAGTACCCCCGGAAGAGAAGTGCCCTGTCTTCCAGTCAGCCCTGGTTAATATACTGGCATGACGTGATATGATATGGAATATTTCATTGGCACATCCAAATGCCAGTTCTGGGCTTTACTATTCACTACACTTCTCCCTCCCAGTCCTAACGCAGCTGTGAAGCAGCCAAACACCGTGGCCTTGAGCTCCAGAAGCAACTCATAACACCAGCACTGTTATAACGTTCTTCTTATTATAAGACTGAAATGAAATGCTAACTAAATACTAAAAAGAAAATTAACTCTATCTTAGCAAAACCAGGACACCAAACAACAGCTTTTAGTTCAAGTGTCTGCAAAGAATCCTCTGGGGTGCTGTTTAAAATATGTTTTTTCCAGTGTGCACTACTTAGCCAAGTGATAGCAGCCTTGTGATTATTTTTGCTAGCGTCAGTAAAAACAGTTAAACCTCCCACAGGAGTCGCAGAGTAAAGAGGCTTTTCAAGAAAAGTGTTAGAGGACAGAGGGGAAAGCAAACAATGAGGTGGATAAACAGTTTGACCAGAATAACCTGCTAGAGCTAATTGTAAATCGTCTGAGTGCTGCAGAGACCAATCAAAATATGCCTGTGTTAGTGGAAGGATGATATATGCAAGATCAAAACCAGTCATCTCTATCAATCTTGATCTGCCTCTCATAATCAATTGAGCTAGTGCTTCCAGTGGTGTAGTTATACTTTTACGCAAATGGTACGGCAAAAAGATCCACTCCAGTACACACAAGGGATCTTTTTTCGCATCGTTCCATTGCATCAGCAATGCAAAGGGGTGACAATTTGCAGGACCTCCAGTAACAGTAGCCAAAATGACATTTAAATCAGGATTATATCTAATGGCATATGATTTCGTTACCTTGTCTTCAATGTGCTGCAAAGCAAAAGTTTGTGTTTCAGATAACTCTCTTTTAGCAGCGGCATCAGGCGTGCCTTGAAGTAAAGGCATTAAAGGACTGAGGTCTTCATTAGTAAAGCCACACAACAGTTGAATCCACTGAATATCCCCTACTAATTTTTGTACATCTGTCAATGTCTGAATATTAGTTTGAAGTGTAACTTTTTGTGGTCTAACTTGTTCAGCTGACAGTGTCCAGCCAAGGTAATGCCATGGTGGTTTTTTCTGAATTTTTTCTGGAGCTATTTTTAAACCTGTAGACTCAAGTTGGGATCTCAATTCAGTAATTAAAAGGTCTGTGTGCAGATGTTGACCATCTATTAAAATATCATGTTGGGGCATGGCTTAAGGAACAGGGACATTAACTCCCCAGGAGACTTAATCACTGGCATTTAGCATGACTAAGCCTCGGCTAGCACGTGGGATCTGTGCAGAAAGTATTGGCAAAGTTGCAGTAACCAATCAGAGTGTGACATGTAAGCATAGCCTTCTGATGTAACCATTCAGAGTGTGACATGTATGCATAGCCTTCTGATGTGGCCAATCGGGGTGTGACATGTGTGCATAGTCGTTATGGGAAAGCATAAAAGAAGTTGTGTTCTGCAAACAAAGTTGAAGCTTGTTTACCATCCGTATTGGATTGACCCCTTGCTTCCTCTGCTCATCAACAATATCATCCATGCAATGATAAATCAGTAATTGAGGTTTGGCTTGCCGAACAGGTTGAAGTGCCCAAGCTACAAATAATTGGCACAAGGTAGGAGAATTTTTCATACCTTGTGGGAAAACAACCTCATGATATCTTTTTGCAGGTTCAGCCTTATTGATAGATGGTACAGAAAATGCAAATTTTTCACAGTCATCTGGATGTAATGGAATTGTGAGAAAACAATCTTTTAAATCAATAACCAATAAGTCCCAATTCTCTGAAAGCATTACAGGGCTTGGAAGTCCTGGCTGAAGGGCTTCCATGTCCTGCATCACAGCGTTCATTGCACGTAAATCATGCAATAGTCTCCATTTCCCACTCTTTTTAGGGATGGTAAAGATTAGAGGACTAGTAGACGGCACAATGTATCCTGCTTGCAATTGCTCTTGCACTAAATTTTGAACTATGGACAGCCTCTCTGCCTTTAGCGGCCATTGATCTACCCAGACTGGGGTATCAGTGATCCAGGTGAGCTTTTGATTTGGCTTCCCCTCGATGGCCGCCTCTGAAAAGGCTGTGTCGTGAGCACTGCACCCATCTGACTGAGAAGGTCTCTTCCAATTAAGGCGACAGTTGTGGCTAACACATATGGTCTCGTACTGACTTTTGTACCATCTTTGAAGCAAAAAGTTACTGAGGTTTTGCTGATTCGAGAAATTTGGGTACCACCGATTCCAAAAAGACCGTTGATGGTTTCAATCAGTGGCCAATGTTTTGGCCATTTGTGTAGTGGAACCACAGCGATGTCGGCCCCAGTATCAATGATCATTTTTAAAGCAACCAATTCTCCATCACTATTTTGAATTTGAACCCATCCTTCTGGTTTTGTTTTTTGAATGCTTAATGCCAACAACACTTGTGGTGTTCCTGTTGATCCAAAACCTCCATTGCCTTGGACTAAATGTCCTCGACAGGGTACTTTTGCTTCAGAAGGTACCAACTGAGCAATACGTGCACCTTTTGCGACATTTACTGGTGGAATAAGGGCTTGTACCATGTTTTTAATAACTCCAGTATAATCCGCATCTATTACCCCTGGTAATACAAATGTTCCCTGCTTAGTGGCTGATGACCTCCCAATGACTAAAGCACTTAAACCATGATCCAAAGGTCCAGTTAAGGTGGTTGAAATCAATTAACAGCCGTATCTGTAATTGTGAATTCTATTGCTGTTTCCAGGTCCACTCCGGCACTTCCGTCAGTGGTCCAAGCACCCTGAATTTGTGTCTTTGCGTGCAGGGCTTTGCGCTCTGCTGGAAGTTTCCCAATTTTTGCCCTGATGCATGATTTTTAGATTTGCATTCCTTAACCCAATGGCCATATTTTCCACATCTTTTACACATACAATTTTCCCTATTCAACGCAAAACAGTGCGCTTTAAAATGGCCAGTTTTGCCACAGTTATGGCACGTTGCACCAGATTTGCCAATTTGCAGATTTTTTCTAAAATGTTTTACAGCGGCTGCCGAAGCTAAAGCCATAAATGCTGCTTTGTTCTGTTCCCCCATACAGTCACATAATTCTAACATTTCGCCTACGATAGCTCCTCTGGACAATGCACATAACATTTTTTTCATTTGACTATTGCTGTTTTCATAAGCCAATTGATCTAGTAATTTAAGTTTCATGTCAGGATCAAAGTCCGGATGGTCTTTTAAGGCAGTATGTAATCTGTCTACAAAACTTGTAAATGGTTCAGTGGGTCCTTGCCGCACTGCAGCAAACGCAGTCCTGTCACTGACGTGTACGTGTTATGAGGGCATCCGATGATCCGGTCCTGTGGACAGAAACTCACAGTTTTCGTTAGTTTTATCCCGGAGGTCCGGTTTAATGGACTTAAGCGGACACCACTTAACTTTCCCATCTTTTTTGACCGCGGCATACCCTCGTTCCGTAAGAACTAGCCTCCACCCCTGTTCCCATTCCCCCAGCTCATTTCTAATTATAACTAACGGTCCTTCTTCTAACGCTTGAGTGGCCCAATGTTTTTGAGCAGGGCTATTCCTCTCTTCCCCCCGGGGAACTGATTTAGAGCTAAGAGAGCGGTTACTAACAAACGTGCTTGGTCTCCTGGGGGAATGGCATTGGCAAAGCCTTCTGTTTTTGCCAATACCTCTAGTTTAGATTTTAAAGTTTGATTCGCTCTCTCGACTATGGCTTGTCCTGTGCTGTTATATGGAATGCCGTGTGTTAGAGTGATACCCCATTTTGAAGCAAATGTTTGGACTGATTTAGAGACAAAGTTTGACCCATTATCTGTTTTAATCTGATTAGGGATGCCAAGCCACGCCATGACTGTTAACCAGTGTTGAATGGTTGCTTTGGAGTCAGTTTTGAGATGTTGTGTGGCTACGATCACTCCGCTATATGTATCTACTGTTACTGCTAGCCATGCTCGAGGTTTTAGTAACTGACAGAGCGTAAAATCTGTCTGCCACACCTCGGAGGCTTTAAGGCCTCTGGGGTTGACACCACTGGACCACAATGGTGTTTTTTGACAGTGGGGACACGTGGCTACTATGTGTTTCACGTCAGTGACTGAGATCCCGCATTTCTTGGCCAGCGCTTTGGCTCCGATGTGGAGAGACTCGTGTAGCTGACGGGCATCTCTCAGCGTCCACAACCCTTTCGCAGCGGCGTCTGCTTTGTCATTGCCAATTTGGAAGAACCCCTTGATTGGGTTGTGGCTATTGACGTGGATGACTGATATGGTGCCCTTTCGAGAAGAAAGTGCTTCCTCCAGCATTAGGGCTATTGTGGATGTTGCCACGCCGGGCCCCGACATGGCTAAGCAAAGCTTGGCTACGAACAGCGAATCAGTCACTATGTTGAGGTGTTCCATTGGAAACAGTCCACACGCCAGTACTACGGCCATCGCTTCCAGCTGCTGGATGGAGAGCGTACAGTTGGTCACTTTAACACAGTGACATTCCTCTCCGGATTGCCATACTGCTGCTGCGGTTGAGGTTGTTGAGGATGCGTCCGTGAAGACAGTTGGTCCCTGTTGGGGTCGGTCCATGATCTTCCGTGGGAGGTCGATGTCGATAATGGCCAGCATTTGAGTCCAGGGAGGCTTCACAGCATACCGGATTTCTCCACCGAATCCAACGAGAGCTATAGCTAGATACTCTGGCATTGCCACTGATTGCGTTGGGAGCTGTTTGCGGAAGGGTAGGTATATCCTGGCGGGCTCGATGCCTAGGTGTCTTAGGGCGAGTTTTCTGCCTTTCATGATGAGATTACCAAGGCACTCGGCTCCTGGGGAGAATGCACGTGATGGTTTTCCCAGGACTATCCATTGTATTGGTTGGGCTTTTTCAGGGGGCCCCTGGGCTAGTGCCCCTACTCCCCCTCCCTCCGTGAAGTGTACGTACAAGTCAAGTGGTACATGTGGGTTCCACCTGGCGAGCGTGCTTGATGATACCTGCAGCTCGATAAAGTCAAGAGAGTTCATAGCGTCCGTCGTTAGAGTTTTTTGCTCCCAGGGGTGCTTTCCTTTCAGAAGATCATGTAGGGGGGTCATGATTTCAGGAGGGACCAGGACAATGTTGTGGAGCCATTGCAAGGATCCCACTAATTGTTGCATATCATGGAGTGTTCTGATGTTTCGACGGATTTTTATCTGGGGGGGGGTTACGTAAGAGTTTGTGATCCCCATTCCCAGAAAAGTTACACATGGTCCTCTTTTAACTTTTGCGCTTGCGATTTCAAACCCGTTTGCTTTTAAAGTCTCTGAAACTGCTGATACCAGCTGGTCTACCTGACTTCTTGACGGCGCGGCGATCAAGATGTCGTCCATGTACTGGATGATGGTCGCGGTTGGGTTGTTGCGCCGAACCAGTGCTAACGCTCGATCGACTGTGATCTGGCAGATAGTAGGTGAGTTGATCATCCCTTGTGGTAGCACTTTCCACTGGAAGCGTAGGTTGGGGCCTTGGCTGTTTGGGAACACGACAGAAAAAGCAAACCTCTCCTTGTCCTCCTCATGTAGGGGTATTGAAAAGAAACAGTCTTTAATATCAAGGACAGCACAAGGTTGTTTTTCAGGTATCGTAGAGTTCATGGGCAATAATGTTTGGACAGGACCCATTGGCTGAATTTTCTTGTTAACTTCACGCAGGTCATGGAGAAGGCGAAACCCTTCACCGGTTCGTTTGGGTATTACAAAGACTGGGGTATTCCATGGGCTAGTAGAAGGCTCTATATGGCCTCGTTGTAGCTCACGGTCGATTAGCTCAAGAGCATCCATTCGAGGCTTTGACAGGGGCCACTGCTCGACCCACACTGGGTCGGATGATTTCCACGTCAGTTTAATAGGTGGAGGTGGGTGTGCGGCAGTGGCCCTTAGGGTAAATTTGTAACCCTGGCTTTTAATAGAGTTAAAGCGTCCCTTCCCAGCAGGGGCGGGACTCCTGACATGACATATGGGAAGAGGGTAATGGTTTTCTCCAGGCCTCTTTCAGTGTGAAGCGTGATTGCTACCAGTTGAGCACTTTTTCGAGCCAGAGATAATCCCCAGACTCCACCCACCATGGGGGCATCTTGTAATTTCCAATGCGGGGGCCAGTGTGTCTCGGGAATAACTGTAACATCTGCTCCGGTATCGATTAAAAAGGGGATGGTAATGGTGGTGCTATCTAAGGTATTGTGGAGGGAACAGATCCCCCACGCCACTGGCGGGTTATCACACTTTATGGCCAGGGCCAACCTGGGGTCTCGACTCCAGGGGGTGGTCCTTGCTGTCCCTGAGGTGGGGGCAGGTTTGACTGGAACGTTGGTTGAACCATAAAAGTGGTCGCCTCTTGAAGGGGCAGCGGGTTTGGGAACGATTCGCCCCACTTGGGGTTGGCATAGTTGGGCCGCCTCATGTCCCACATGGGTGAGGGATGTGTGCGGCCTGGGTGCCCTCTCCCCCTCCCGTTTCCCTGGTTTTTAGATCTGCATTCCTTGGCAAAATGTCATTTCTTTCCACAAGCCCAACACGGTCCCCTGGGTCTGTTTTGTCCCGGAGGGGGCGCTGTCGTCGGGTTCCCCAACCGAGGGCAGTTTGCCACAACATGGCCCGCCTGGCCACATTTAAAACATGCCATCACGTTAGCTATTGCAGTGCTCACAGCTACCTGAATCGGGGCTAGATGCTCTTCCTTTGCGACATGCTTAATCATGTCTGCAATACTTGACCCCACTGGCAGTGATCGTAGGATTTCTTTGGTTGCCGAATTACACTGCTGACGTAGGCAATCTGCGACAACCGGGCCTTTCGCTTCTGCAGGCAGGGTCGAGGAATCGACTGCTGCCTGGAGGCAATCCACGAATTGTGTAAAACTCTCACTCTCATTTTGTTTTATTGTGGACCATGGCGATGGCTTGACAATAACCCTACAGGTTGTGCGGATGGCTTCCCTGGCTGCACAAGTAGTTGTCACAATTTCATGGGCCCGCAGGTCTTGGGCCTGGGCCAGGGGGGTCATCATTGTTGGGTCTGTACCCATTAGCCGCTGCAGGCTGGAGCCATGTAGAGGGTGATCTGCCCCAGTCACTTGGGCTAGTTGCCTTGTACAGTTATCCTCCCATTCTTGTTTAAAAACAATCATCCCTGCCCCATCAAAGATTAACCTGCAAATTTGTTTTATATCAAACGGGAGCATATCATCTCCCCCAAAAACGCTGTCTATGAGGGTGGAAACCATGGCAGAGCTAAGGCCTTTGTCCGCAATTGCTTTAACAATTGCTTGTATGTCTTTAGGGTTAACGGGCGAGTAGAACCTCTGCCCCTCCTCCGCCAGTCAGACCGGGAAGGCTAGCGTGGCCGATGGGACCAGATCGGCACATGCAATCCTTATTTTCCTCCAGTCAGTGAGAGGAGTTTTTTCTTCTCGCAATCCCTTTTTATTTCGGATGGGAGTATTTTTGCTTTTTACTGTAATTACTTCCACATCCTCCTCCTCTGAGTTTGAATTGGTTACGAGCCACTCGTCCCAGCCAGTGTCTGAGTCGCAGTCGGAGCTCGACTGACTGGTTACTTCCGGTTTCCAGTCCCTTTTTGTTGGGCTCCGGCCCCGCCTGCTTCCCTTGCGGGCGGGCCGTTCCCTCCCCCTCGGCCCGCCCCGTCCTCCTGATTCGCCCGTCCCTCTGGGTCCGCCCCACCCTCCTGGTTCGCCCGTCCCTCGGGGTCCGCCCCACGCTCCGCCCGGTGGGGTGTTTGCATTACAAAGGCATTCTTTCGAATGGCCGCTCTGACTGGCTTTCCGCCCTTCGATCACGCTCCCCTCCTCCTTCCACTTGCCCCCACTGTCTTTCCCCTTGTCGTTCTCCTCCCCCTCCCGTCCACGTCCACTTGTTAGTGCTAGCGCTCCCCCCCTGTCCCCGCCACGTGAGTTTTCGCCCCGCTCTTCCCCTTTGCTCTCAGCGCCATCTTGAGGCGCATATGGTGGTGGTTCAGCCCAGGCTTCCCCAGATTCTGACTTCTTCGCGGCGCCAGATTCTTCTGACTTCTTCGCGGCGTCTCTGGCTTCCTGGGCTAAACCACCCCAAAAGGTCTTAACTTGTTTTTGCCCTTCTACAAGCGGGTCGGGGTTCGGGGGTTGAGGGGACGCATCACCCTCTTGTAAACTTTTAGATTCAGTAGAATCATTATCTCCTGGTGCATGCAAAGTCTTTGTGGCTGCCCCGACTCCCAATTTCGGGACAGCCAACAAGCAGTTCCTTGCTGCCCTCCAGGTTTCCTGTTCCTCTATGGCTTTTTGTAAAGCCTGCATGACTTTCCCCCACGACTTAAGATATTTCCCCGAGCCTGAGGACATCGTCTCCTCAGCTAAGGCTTTGGTACACTTATCCCACATTTTAGGGTGGAGAATATCCACCGGCTGGTCAATGACCCCAATCTGTAAAAGCCTCGCAACTGCGAGAGTAAAATCTTTATGCTTGCAGTCAATCCCCCACTGCTTATGTAATTGAGATACGACCTGCACAAGGGCCTCCATTCTCCTTGTTGGTCCGGGAGCGTCCTCCCCGCCGGGGCTAGCTTTTGCTGCTCCAGCCGCCGTTCTGCAGACTCCAGGCGAATTTCCCGTCCTGAGCGCCCTGCAGGTGGCTCCCGGGTTTCGGCACCACTTGTTGCCTCTCTGGAGGCGTGGGGACCTGGTTCAGGAACGGCACGGCGACCACCCCCAGGCCGCTCGGGTCATCAGCTCACTGACACCAATGTGGTGGATGGCAAATGACGTTTATTGGTGTGTGACGCAACATTATATACCCTGGGTTTGTGATGTCACTTCCGCATGCTTACATCATAGGTCAAATGCTATTGGCTGTCAGGAGAGGGGTCTCATCTTTCCGTACATCACGAGATCTTCCGGTCGCCAGACCCTGACTATCAACACTCATGTTCAATTTTTCACCCACCACTATGCCTAAGTCCTTCTCTGTAGGGTTACTCAACTCATTCATCCCCCCATCTGTACTGATACTGGGGGTTACCTCAACCCAGGTGCAGCACCTTATACTTGGCCTTGTTGAACCATGAGGTTTACATGGGCCCACTTCTTGAGCTTGTCCAGATCCCTCTGGATAGTATCCAGTCCCTCAGGCATGTAAACCACACCACTCAACTTGGTGTCATCTGAAAACCTGCTGAAGGTGCACTCGATCCCACTGTCTATGTCATTGATGAAAATATTGAATAGTACTGGTCTCAATACAGACTCCTGAGGGAGAGCACTCATCACTGATCTCCATCTGGACATTGAGCTGTTGACCACTATCCTCTGGATGCGACCATCCAGCCAATTCCTTATCCACCAAACAGTCCATCCATCAAATCCATATCTCTTCAATTTAGAGAAAAGGATGCCTTGGGGAACTGTGTCAAAAACCTTACAGAAGTCCAGGTGGACGACATCCATAACTCTTCCCTTGTCCACTAATGTAGTCACTCTACTAACTTACCTTCCCTTTGCACAGCCTTAAAGTAGGGATGCTGCTCAGCCTGGGACAGTGCACAATACCACACCTCAATGTCCTGCTCACATTCCCAGATACTGCGCTGCCTGTAGAGCTCCTCTATTTGGTGCTTTTACTTGATTAGCTGACAAACACAGCCTCTCGCTCACTCTCTCTTCCACCAGAGAACAGGAGAGAGAATTGGAGGGGTAAGTGTAAGGAGATTCATAGATAAAGAACAATTCCATAACTGGAATAAAATAAATCTTAAAATAACAATGACAATAACAATGGTAATAGTAATAATAAAATATGCAAATGAGTGATGCACAGTGCAATTGCTCAACACTCGCAAACAAAGCCAGGCCCATTCTCGGCTAAGAATCCCGGAGGAGCAACAATCCTGAAAACCGAAACTGCAATCCCAGAAGAGTGAGAGCCCAAGGGAGAGCCAAAGAGACCCAGAGAGAGAGACCCTCATTAATATACTGAACATGGCGTAGTATGATATGGAACATGCCATTAGCATATCATAATGCCAATAAAGCTTACTAATTTTAATATTCCTTGTGGTCCCCCCCAAGACGTTGCACCTGCAGACTAGCAAAACACAAAGTCCTTCGACTTCCAGCAACAACTGAAAACATTGGTATTTTATCAACGTTCTTATAACAAATCCCATGCCGAAACCAAACCACAGCGCTGTTCGAGCTGCTAAAAAGAAACCTAGCTCTGTCCCAGCTAAAAACCAGGACATCTTGTTACATAGTTACTTGTCTGAAGAGTTCTTCCTGTTGGGCATACTTGTGCAGCTATGACATCCTCTGCTGCCTTCATGTGCTAGGAGGACTCCTAGATACTGGAGCTCCATGCAGTCTGAGGTCTGGACAGCTATATCCATCCTTGGGAGGTCTGTTTGGGGGATGTCAGCATAGGTACGGTGTAAGTGCTTCTGTGTGGGTTACAGCTGCAGCCTTGCAGTTGCAGCAGATGGACACCATTTTCTTTCAGCCGGTCACTTCAAAGTCCCAGGACAGAAGAGAAGGGGACAGCAGGTACCAGCAAGAGGGGAAGGAAGAGAAGGGGCCCAACTTCAGGCAACAGAGTTGTTTAGGGCACAATCTGACATTTAGGAGTCCTTCAGTTCCAACTAGTGCTTGTTTTTTTTGGCATGTGTCTCTAAATGTTCTATATAGGAAGAATAGAAACTATTATGGTAAGTAAACCTGCTCCCCCCCCTTGGGAGTCTGTGCCTGATAATGCAGAGTGAATACCCCTAACTCCTACTGATTTAATCTGAAGTAAAAGGCCCTTTGCACCTTTCAAGCGTAGCTGGTAGCATCACACTTTCAGACCCTGTTCTGTACTAGAATCACTGTTCATTGAGTTTCTGAATGAATTACTGTGTGGGTTGTGTTTGTAAGCTAAGGGTAAGTGGACTGCTTTCTTTTAATAATCTCCTTTCACTCTAGATTTAAAAATGCTAATTTTCTTTCAGATGCTTCAGCCGTGCTCAATCCAACATCTACCAGTACCATATGCAGCGTTCCCACCTCTGATTTCTAACGACCCATTCCTTTTGCGTCCTCCTCACCTCTCTCTGCATCACTCGTCTCACCTGCCACCTCCAGGGCAATTTGTTCCCTTCCAAACACAGCATTCACGTTCAGTAAGTAATGCTTCTTACCCCCTCTCCTAAAATATTTGGGAGTTGATCAGCAAATGATGCTCTTGTCCTTCTAATAACATTCTGGTTGAGAGAACATATGGATCTGATTTAAAGTAAGTAATAGGGTTTTGCAGTAGTGCTACCTGAGCAAGACAGTCTGAAGAAAAAAAATAATATTGTTTTGAAATACATTTTGATTCTCTTAAGATTTCCTCAGCTGTTGCCCACTCTATTTCCCTGGAGGCCTGTACTCCTGTCAGTCTGATATAAGTTTGCTTCATGTACTGCTTCTGCGGGTGGTGTTCTTCCAGAAAGTAAAAGAGAATATAGAGACCTAAGTGTAGTGCAGCAGTGGTCTCAGAGAAAAAAAAAAAATCTTTGTAGAGAGACTAGAAAGCCCAAAGCATTATTACATGCTTTACCACATTAATTCACAGTTTATTGAAAGTGGCCACTGTATTCCCCCCCCCCCCCCCCACCTCCTAGCACTAATGTGAAAAGTATTACTTAAACCTTCTATGGCCTACTGGAACCTCTTTTCTCCCCTGCTTATGGAAATTATTTACTCTTTTCACTTAACCAAACTTGTATGAAAAGTTAATGCCTTCATAATAGGGCTTATGCAAACATGAGAGAAGATGCTATTTTGGACACAAGGGAAAAAATTACATTTTGCAATTTCTACCTACTAATCTTCTACCAGGCACCTTTGTGCCTGTTTCTTTGGAGGTCTACCAATATTTCATTAATACAGAAATACAAAATAATTTCAGCATTGCTAACAAATACTGCTTGGACTGTTTTGAGCAGTAACAAATATTGCTGTGTTAAATGTCAGGTCTTGGCACTATTGTAATAATTTCATTATAGTCATGGGGGAACGGTTCTGCATAGTTTTCTCTGGTAATGAAGATATCTTCCCTCAGAAAATGTTGGGGCTTCTTTCTTAACTTACTTAGATTGCTAATTTAGCTTCAGGAATAGACTCCCTTGCTAACTTTTAGCTCTGTTCAATAGCTTGATTTTTTGTTGTCAAGTCTTACTAGAAGAATTATTGCCTTAAAAATGATGACTATTTAAAGTTCGTTCAGTAGAATGGGGAAACAATTTCCCTTTTCCTTTGCTTCCACAAGATGACTTTCATATCTGACTGTTTTGAAGCATGTGGAATTCAGTACTGAGAAAAGTAGGGTGAATTAGCGAAATAGTAGAGCTAAGGTTTTTACTGAAAAATGAGCTGAGATTTTAACTGATCTTTCCTAATAGCAAAAGTATAGCTTCAAGATAATGTATCTAGCCTAAACATGGCAATATATTATTTATAAGTATAAATCATGGTGTCCATAATGAAGATTTTTGCCTCACAGGGAAATGCCGAGTTGTTTTTGTAAGAAACTTCTTAATTCTTCATACATCAGTGTGCCTTCAATTATTTCTTAGGGTAGTGAAGTAGAACTATTTTCTTCAGTTTGAGAACATGTTTCTATTAAGGATGTCAGTTGCTGCCTTATATATGCAGTCTGATGAAAGGGATCGTAGGATCACAGGATCAGAGGATAATTCAGGTTGGACGACACCTCAGCAGGTCTCTAGTCCAACCTTCTGTTCAAAACAGGATCAGCTATGAGGTCAGGTGAGGGTGCTCAGGGCTTTTTCCAGTTGGGTCTTGAAAATCTCCAAGGATGGAGACTACACAAACTCTCTAGGCTCCTGTTCCAGTGCTTGCCTGTCCTCATGGTGAAAAAGGTTCTCTTTGTATTTAGCTGGAACCTCTTTTGTTTTGACTTATGCCCATCGTCTCTTGTCCTTCCACCATGCACCACTGTAAAGAGTCTGGCTCCATCTTCTTGATCAAATCTCTGTAGGTATTGGAAGGCTGCTGTTAGGTGCACAACCCCTTACCTCTTCCCACAGAGGCCACCCCTTCAGCCCCCTCCACTACCAAAGCCTTGCCACATATACCCAGTAAAACTCCATAAAATTTCCACAACTCCTCAGAACACATAATTGGAGTTGTGGTTTTTTTGGTGTTAAAAAACAAATTTTAAAAACTGGTTTTCTATTTATACAACAAACTGTGGGCAACATTATTCAAAATTGTCGATAAAACAAGGGTCATGAGAGAATCTAGCTAAGTTAGAATAGAAGAAAAACAGGATATCTGGGTATCTGTGTTCTTAAAATGGAGTCAGGATGTAGTAGAAATGAATAATAAGAAAGGAATGCTTTTATCGGTGGGAACGAAGTGGGAGTGGAGTGAGGCCTTGAAGCTGTACCTATAAGTGTGCTGTTAGAAACAGGGGTGTGAGTAGTTTTTTAATCACTAACCAATTAGAAGCTAAGCTTTTGCATTAGGTAAGAATTTCATTAGTTGTGTTATAAATGTGTGCTAAAAGACTAATAAAGTGGAGACTTGCTGTAAATCATCGGATTGGCATTTCTTCCGTCGATTTCCGACAACAAACCCTGTGTTTCTTTTAGCCACTTCAAAGGATAGAGAATGAAGTAGAACTGCTTGGAGAACATCTTCCTATAGGAAGCTTTACCTACCCTCCATCAACTCATCCACCAACACTGACTTCCTCAGCTCCTATCCAATTCTTAACCCATGATCCTTTACATCAAGAGGTTTCTTTTGGCGTTGTAAGTATTGCTTTTTGTACTACATTCTCATGCATGCTGAGTTCAAGTTCTTGATCTTTGCTCTAAGTTATGATCATTTTATTGAAAAATGGCATTTTTTGCAATTCAATTTCATTAGTGGCTGCAGCTGTGGAAAGTCAGGGTGGTCGGTTTTTACAGTTAGACTTACTTCATATAGTCTGAGGGCTCAAACTTGGAAGAATTAAAACATGCTAACAAAATCTTTGAGCAATCTTTTTTCATAAAAGTAAATGTCTCAAGGCCTTTGAATATCATTTCAGTAGTGGTGTGTGAATTTTGTTTCTAAAAATCTGCTAACATTTGTTTTCACTATTGAGTATTTTTAGAAAAATGCAATTTATGTCTAAGTTACAATTCTTTACCTGCTCCCATTTTAGTAGACAGTGCAAGATGTTTTAAACAGTCATACTGAGAACTTATGTAAGTAAACTAAAGAGCTTTGCATGCAAATTGAAACAGGAAAATAGTCTTTTTCTCCTATGGAAAGAATGTGTTGAAGCTGTAAACTTGAATGTCTCTTTAGGCATGATATCTGTATGCAGTTGAAAGGCTACAGCTCCTCCTCCCAAAAGTGAATGCAATTAAGCCCAACTCTGAATGGGATTTATTTATTTATTCATTTTAAACCTTGCTCTTTATTTAAAGTGGTTTTGCTGTGGAGCATCCTGGCAGTGCCCCCTAATGGACATTTGGCTTATACCAACGAAAGAACTCCTGTATATATGTTGTTTAAAACTCTCATTCCTACCCAACCAGCTGCTCAAGCCAGTGTATTGCACCAGGTCAAAAGCCCTCAGCTTTTGGTTTGCAGCATGTTCAACAATTCAAGTCCTGCCTGTCCAAACCAGCCTGGATATAGGCTAAGCCTTACAAAATGCTTATTAGATAGCTTGCAAGGGTTTCTGGTTAGTGTTGTTACTTTTCTCCTGCAGGATAGTATAATTGTATATTACTAATGAGATTTGTTACTTAAAATACTTGTTTTAAAAGGCTGGTATGTTTTGGCTTGGATAGGGCTGGATTTTTTTGATAAAGCCTTATTTAAAACATATTTCAACATTCACTTTTCATTTAACTTCATTATTAAATAAGACAAGAAAAAGTTGAAGTTTTTCTTCCTTTTTACAGACTTACCCACCTTTTATACCTCGAAGACTCACGGGGCGCAGTAGATACCGATCACAGCAACCAATACCACCACACTCGTATCATCCCAGCCTATTACCATATGTGCTGTAAGTCCAAAGCACAATGTACTCGTAGACTACTAAATAACTCTGTAAGCTAGTTGATCCCCTCAATGGGTTGTTTTTTTGGTTTGTTTTGGTTTTTTTTATGTTTGGTCTCTACCACAGGGTACAGACAGTTCAGACAATCCCAAGGAATAAGAAAACTTGTAGTTATATTTAAAGTTTCCTGTCTATTTGAGCAGTATTAGCCTGAGTTTTGCTAGGATAGGGTTAATTTTCTTCTTAGTAGCTAGAAAGCACTGTGTTTTGGTTTCAGTGAGGATTGTTATGAGAACGATATTGGTAACTACAAGGACACTGTGCTTGGGCAGTTTCCAAGAAGAGAGGACTGGAAGGGGGGAGTGGAGAAGAAAAGTGTAGTAGTTAGTAAAACCCAGAATTGACAGCTGGATATGCCAATAAGACATTCCATATCATATTACGTCATGTTTATTAACCGAGGCTGACTGGAAAGGGGGGGGATTCTCTCGGGAATCGCTCGGGCTCGCTTTTCCGGGATTGTGATTTTGGTTTTGGGGTTCCTTTTCCCTCCTCCGGGTTCATTATCAGCAGGTGGTGAGCAATTGTACTGTGCATCACTCATATATATATATATATAGTTGTTATCATTATTACTCTTATTATTCTTATTATTTAAATTTTATTTTTACTCTAATTATTAAATTGTTCTTATCTCAACCTACAATCCTCCTTACCTTTACCCTGCCAATTCTCTCCCCAATTCCCTGGGTGGGGGGGAGGGAAGGGGGCAGGGGAGAGGGAAGGCTACCAGCTAAGTTACACTATCACAAATATACATACCTGAGCAAGGAAAAAGCAAGTACAAGTGAACAGTTTGATGATAATGTAGTTTTGGGATCTGCTGTGCCTCTTCTTTCTGTTGAAATCTCCTTAAAGGTGTTTAATATAGAATGGTTACACTTGATTCTTGGATAATAGTTATGAGTTATACCCATGGTTACATCCTAAAGTCTACTTATGTAGGATAAAAATCTAACAGTCCTTACAAAAAAAAAACCCAACCAAACAAACAAAAAAACCCCAGAAAAACAACAACAAAGCACCCAAACAACCCAAACAAACAAAAAAACCAAACAGGCAAATCAATCAATTTACTCTTAATTAATTACTGAAACATAATGAGGAGAGCCTTCTGGGTGTGTGTTTTTCGGTTTGCGGGGTTTTCTTTCTTCTGAACTGATAATCTGTTACAGCTTTTGAACTTCTGCAGTAGCCTTTTAAAGTAGATCCTGTCTGTTGTAGTTTAGATGTGTGACATGGAATTTATCATTCTTTGTAGGTTCCAGTTTTGAAATTAATACAAAACACTTAGAAAATGAGGATTTATTTTAAAGGTGTCATTGACAGAGAGATAATCCAACTTAGTAATTTGTTGTTTTGCCACAACATTTATACTTTCTGACTCCACAGTTT
Organism: Caprimulgus europaeus; assembly: GCA_907165065.1. The sequence goes on from OU015537.1 coordinate 18,043,820, forward strand.
GACTTGCATCAAAATAACACAAAACAACACATCAAAATGATTCAGTGAAGTTGTTAAACTTTTCATTGTGCATTCTGACAAAGTCAGCTCTGATGTTACAGCCGCTTGCCTGTCTACTCAGGGGCAGTGCGTCACAATCATTCCCAATTAATTTAATTAGATGACATTTATAGTGATGTGGATTTTTTATTTCTGTGGTTGTGCATTAAACTTTGACCCATATTATTATCTTGGGATGAAGATGCTTTTTTTTTTAACTTAAAAGGAAAAAAAAAAAAAAAGAAAAGAAAAATGGCACGCTCTTGCCTTTATATCTGAAGAGGTTCTTCTCTGGCCAAATCCATGTTATATGGGAACGTATAGTTGTGTCTGCTGTCAACGTGGAAGTTGGCCCAGTACTATACTGTAATTATCTTTGTTATGTGTATTATCAAAAAGGAGACCGAGGTACGACCTCATTGCTCTCTATAGCTTCCTGAGGAGGGGATGTGGAAAGGGAGGTGCTGATCTCTTCTCCCTGGTATCCAGTGACAGGACGCATGGGAATGGCTCAAAGCTGCATCAAGGGAGGTTCAGACTTTGCATTAAGAAACATTTCTTTACCGAGAGGGTGGTCAAACACTGGAACGGTGGTCGGTGCCCCATGCTGTCTGTTTAAGAAGCATTTGGACAATGCCCTTAATAATATGCTTTAAGTTTTAGTCAGCCTGGAACTTTCCTTTGTCTCCTCTACTTTGAATTTTAATTCTTGATTTCAAATTTAACCTTTTTACTGATTCTTAGAATTTGTTGATTTAAGAAGGACCAATAACATAACTCTACCTCTGCCATATGTTTGCATGCTTTCCTTCAGGAAGATGTTGAGTCTTACTGTCGTTTGTTCTTCTGGCAGATCAGTGCTTCCAGTGCCACCTGCAGTTGGACCAGCTTTCAGTTTTGAGTTGGACGTGGAAGATGGAGAGGTGGAAAACTACGAGGTTGGTGTGTGAAGTACAAATTCACAAGGAGCAGAGGTTAACTCAATACATGAACTTAAATGGTCTTTTGCTTTTCAAAGACAAACCCAGGATTAAATAAATGTAATGTTTATGAAGACAGAACCTAGAAACATTTTTTTTCATACTAGTTTCTAACACTGGATGTTAGAAACACTCTTATTTTGTAACTATTGCCTTTCCCCAGAATCTATCCTTTCAGATGGTTAAATTCCTCAGCTTTCCATTCTAGATGTGACTCTTCTTTTTGTGTTTTGCTTGATTTTTAAATATCAAGCTTAAATACCCCATTCTTTTGAATATGCTATAGCAGTGCTTTTTTATGTGCCTTGCTAACTTTACAGATTAGTGTTAACATGATAGGATGAACTCAGGTAAATGTGATGTTGGCAAAGATCTCTTAATGTATATTTTCTCTTGACAATAAGGAAAGTACAGCAAGTCACATATTTTGAAATAAAATGCCAGTGGTGTCTGTGGTGGTTTGACCCACAGTGGGACCATGCGGTCCTGCATTCACTCCCTCAACCCCGTGAGATGGGATGGGAGACAGAACAAAGGGGGCACGGGATTAGGGATGAAGGACTGGGATGGCTCACTCACCAGTTATGGTCACGGGCAAAACAGACTCAAACTTGGGGAAGAAAAATCAATTTAATTCGTTGCACATCATCTAAGTAGACAGAACAACCACATCTTACAACACCTTTTCCCACCCCTCCCTTCTTCCCGGGTTCAAGTCACTTTGCTCCCGATGTCTCTACTTTCCCCCCCCAGCAGCACAGGGGGCAGGGAACGGGGGTTCAGTCAGTTCACCTCTGCCACTCTTCCTGGCATGAAAGTCCAGGAACAAGATGTTCCAAAGCAAGTTTCCCATGGAGTCATGGACTTCTTCGAGCTTAGCTCCCGGCTCCGGCCATGGGGTCATCCATGGGCTGCAGACTCACCCCCCACTCTGGGGGTCCACCCCTGCTCCGGCAGCGAGCGACTCTCAGGGTCACAATTCCAGTCACACTTGCCCTCAGTCTCAGCTTCTCTCCTCCAGCATGGAATTCTCCATGACCTACACGTGGGTCTCTGCTCCGCCATTGAATCTCCATGGGCTGCAGGGGACTTAGTCTTCTCCTACTCCAATAGGTGAACTGGGTATGGGTCTCTATCTTTTTCTCTGGCAACGAAGCTCTCTCTGTCTGTCTGTCCTTTCTCTAGTGCTCATTGGCTCAGCCTGGGCTCTCTGCCTTGGAGCCAGGGGAGCTTTTTGCTCTCACAAGGTGGCCCTCCCCCAACTACCAAAAAACCCCGCCCCCCCCCCCCGCCCCCCCCCCCCCCCCCCACACACAAACTCAACACAGTGTGTTGTGATAATTGAGGGCTGATCTCAACTCTTGTCCTTGCTGCTTCTCAGGCTGTTGAATTCCCATCAGATTCTATTCAGAAAACCTCAGCTGCTGCCTACCACATAGGTCATGTATCTATTTCTCCTTGCTTCTGCTCAGAGCTGTGTATTTGCGCAGTTGCATAGCATTTACAGTGTAATGACAAGCTCTCCTATAATGCTTCCTGTGCTAGTTTAAACAAAGCATCATATTGTAGCTGACATGTTTGGGCTCCAGGTTTTGGGCTATTTGAGTATCTGTACTCTCTGCATCTTTCATCAGATCTCTTGATTTCTGTGCTCCAGTTCTCTACCAAATTGATACTGATGCTTTTCTGGAGCCCCTCACAAGGGAGCAGAAATTATTTACATGAGGAGCACTTAGGTACAGTGTTCTACCTGTATGAACGAGTACAAAATTTAATCAGAAAATGTCTCTATTCAGTTTAATGTCATGCCTTTGTTTCCAAAGGTTCATCATGAAATCTCCATGTCTCAATTCAGCTAGCCCAAGTGTAATAGTTTCACCGGGCTAGCCCTTGGCTAGCAGCCAACACAGCCGTTCACCCTCTTTCCCCCCCACCCCCAGGGGATAGGGGAGAGGATTGGGGACAAGAATTAGGAGGCTTGTAGGTTGAGATAAAAACAGTTTAATAATAGAAATGAAAGAAAACTTAAAAAAAAACAATCAAAAAACCCCCTAAACAACTAATATTAAAATAGTAGTGATAATGATAACAGTAATAAGATATGCAAATGAATGATAACCCAGTGCAACTGCTTACCACCCACTGATAAGCCCGGCCCATTCCCGGATAATGATCCCGGAGGAGCAACAATCCTGAACTGAAAACCGCGATCCCGGAAGAACAAGAGTCTGAGAGAAAACCCGTGCGAATCCCACCCCCCTTTTCGGGTCAGCCCCGGTTAATATACTAAACATGATGGGATATGATATGGAATATTTCATTGGCACATCCAAATGCCAGTTTTGGGGTTTGCTATTCACTGCGCTTCTCCCTCCCAGTCCTGTGAACAGCCGAACAGTGTGTCCTTGAGCTCCAGCAGTAACTAATAACATTAGTACTTTTATCAATGATGTTCTCAAAGCAAGTCTGAACTGAAATCAAAACACGGCTCTTCTAACTACTGAGAAGAAAATTAACTCTATCCTAGCAAAACCAGGACACCAAGAAATGGAATGGGAGTCAAAAGTTGTCCCTTTAAACTCTTGGCCACATAGAGCTAGGCTCATTGAATATTCCTAGAAATCAAGTTTGTCAACATTTTCTTCTGGTTGCTCACGCTACTGTGTTGGGGCGTGGGGGAAGGGGGTTCACTTCCAAAGCAAAACATGTATCAAGCTGTGAATACAGCTGCAGGAGTGATTAACAGTTAGATCATAGATATTTGGAAATCCCAAAGATACTATCTTATGCAGTTCAGAAGGATTCATCAATGATCAAACTTTGAGAGACATCTTTCCATAGCGCTTGTAGTTGGAGAGAGAGAGAAGCAAGACTAAACGTGTCTTGATGGAGAGGTGGGTTATACTACCTGGTGACATGGCAGAAGAAAACGCTTCTGGTAGATCTGGAGCTTGTTTGAGCAATGAATGTTAAAAAGTCCATATTCCTTGCTTCGTAGGCACTGCTGAATTTGGCAGAACGTCTAGGAGAAGCCAAACCTCGAGGACTGGCAAAGGCAGACATTGAACAGCTTCCATCTTACAGGTTCAATCCAAGCAATCATCAATCAGAACAGACATTGTAAGTACATCTATCTCAAATTTACACACTTTACGTGACTGTGTTTCCATTCCTTTAGGCTGCAGCCTCAACTAGGCAAATACTGTAACGCAAGTGCTCTAAAAGCACTCAAATAAAAAAGATACATTTTCTTAAACCATTTTTCAAATAAGATATTGTTTATCTTGGGTTAAAAATTATGCATAATCTCACTTCAGTTAGATGTTCAAATTTAGTTATTCGGTATTTTTAAAAAGTTTTCCACATTTTTGTTTGGCATACTAGATATTAAATGGCCAGCATCAACTTGGAATTCAGCCTATATTGAAATATTTTCCACTTACTAAAATTTCAAGTGCTTCTGGAAGAGCTTTTGACAGTGTTTGAGGTTTACAGTTATATATATTATATTATATATTATATAAACTAATTCTGTTTGAAAGATCCATATAACAGGAAAAAGAGCTATAGGTGAGAGGCAGTGAAAGTGATATACAGTGTTGTCAAATGTTTGAAATTGAACAGAAGAATTTTTTCCTCTGATCGTCCACTTAGAGCAATCTTCAATGTTATTTTTAACATAGTACAGAATAAGAAAAATAAAAGTACCAGAGAACTTAAGTTGATGATGTCCTTGGGGAAGAAATGTGTTTATAAAACATGTACAACAGAATATAGATGTAATTTAAGGAGAAATTTTTCATAGTAAAAATGTGTGTGATTTTTAATCAATTGTGGCTTTGAGAAAGCTACAAAGCTTTTAGGGCTACAAAGATGACGAGGGAACTGGAGCATCTCTCTTATGAGGAAAGACTCAGAGACCTGGGTCTGTTTAGCCTGGAGAAGAGAAGATTGAGATGGGATCTTGTCAATGCTTACCAATACCTAAAGGGCAGGTGTCAAGAGGATGGAGCCAGACTCTTTTCAGTGGTGGCCAGTGATAGGACAAGGGGCAATGGGCACAAACTGGAACACGGGAAGTTCCATCTGAAGATGAGGAAAAACTTCTTTACGGTGAGGGTGACGGAGCACTGGAACAGGCTGCCCAGAGAGGTTGTGGAGTCTCCTTCTCTGGAGATATTCAGAACCCACCTAGATGTAATCCTGTGCAACTTGCTCTAGATGTACCTGCTTGGGCAGGGGGATTGGACTGGATGAACTCCAGAGGTCCCTTCCAATCCCTACCATTCTATGATTCTGTGAAATACTCAAAGCAAATTTTCTGGATTTTATTTTCATATAGCTAAAATTAAAGTTAAAACTGAAAGAAAAATGCTATAGGGTTTGCACTACCTGTTTATATCCGCAGGCATGAACTCCATTATTTTGAATTATGGTAATGCAATCTACTGCTTGGACCAGTGAACTCCCATGGGTATGAGTTTAAGCCTTTGTCTGCTTTGGGATTTGAAACCATGGTGAACAAAACAAAAGCAATTCTTATTTTACACTGATCCACTAGAGGTCTATACCCACAGAAGTTTGATCACTGTAGATACTCCAGTGTTTTTTTAAAAAAAAAACTTTTGCAGACACACGCTATAAGTTTCCTATAGAATATAAATGATTACTATTAAATGGGAAAGTTTATAGATATTTGCTGTCTTTTTTTTTTAGGTGCGTAGTGTGTATGTGTGACTTTGAGGCAAGGCAGCTACTTAGAGTCTTGCCCTGTAACCACGAGTTTCATGCCAAGTGTGTTGATAAATGGCTTAAGGTAAATAAAATCTGTATTGGATGCAATTTATAATGCCCTAGTTTCTAGTTGCATTTTTTTCTTTAGTTTTCTACTGCATTTCATCTCTTGTTTCTCATTTTGAATATTTAGGCTCTGAAGTAACAAAAAAGGGCACAAGCTGAATTCATCTTCTTTTTGTTGTCTCCTTACACTATAGAAATATTCTTTTTTAGCGATTAATAACAGATATTTCTTTGTAATAATAATTGGAATGGGATCATTTTAAAAGAAATATGAGGAGAATGATCTTCAGTGGTAGAAAGCGCTCCTATAAGAATCTCTCCTATTACTATGAATGTGAATTCTTGGGGCAAATTAAAAAGTATCTATTTTTATAAGCGTAAGGCAAGACTGTGAGATATATATTCTTTTTGTTTAAAAAAAAAAAGACTTAGCATGAAATTATGGCTTTCTGCATGCTATGAGATATTCTTTCAAAACAAGTTTGAGGGAAGACCTAGAAGCAGGACAGCACAATGAGTTGACAGATAGAATAGTAGTGGTACAGAAGGTAAGAAGGACAGGAATACAGTTTAGAAGATTATATATAGGGAGACATCTGTACAAGCTGTGTTGTCCAGACCTACTGCTAATAAGGTATTCATTCCTTTCTTGTCTCACTTTTAAAAAATTTCTATTCAGATTTACTTTAATCTGTCTGTAATCAATGTTGCAATATCAAATATTCTACAGTCCTATGTGAAAGAAGCATGTCAAACATTTCCTAGAGAATTATAGATGCAATCTTATGTTACATCATTTTAAGATATATTTTTAAAATAAAAAGTTCTCATGCTTTGCTAACAAATGTATTCCTATAGAGAATATACATTTTTGACTTGGATAAAGTCCTATAATTTCTAGGCTTTATAAAGTCAAGGAAATGACTGCCTCATACATACAGTAGAATATCCTGCGCATAAAGTGAGGTAGTGGATTTTATATTGGAAGTAGTTTTTTGGCTAATGAAGCATCATGAATAATTATAGATTGTTTTGGGTTTTTTTTTTTAAAAAAAAGGAACTGGTATAAATGTTTCCACAACATGCTCTTTTTTTTTTTTTTTTTAGTAGAACTTAGTTGAATGAAATATATGCTTGGGTTCAGAATACTGTAGGAGAACATGTCTGAGAATCAACAAGATGACTGTAAATATCTAGTTGTTCTAGCTTGAAATATATTTTTTAAAGCATGTTAACATTCATAGTTATTTATTTAGACTGTTTTATACAGTGATTGTCAGCTAACTCAAATTAACATATATGCAAGTGTCAGTACAGAATATTTTCCAGTCCCCTGCTATTCATGTCTGTGGTCTGGGACAAGGCTGAAGCATGTTTCCACATTGGACTTGTTAAACCATATAATTGCATAAAGCTTAGTCATATCAAGAGCAGTCAAGAGCAAGTGCCAGATTCTCCACCTGGGACAGGGCAATCCTGGTTATGTGTACAAATTGGGAGATGAGAGACTGGAGAGCAGCCCCGCAGAAAGAGATACGGGAATTTGAGTTGATGGCAAGTTGAATATGAGTCAACAGTGTGCCCTGGCAGCCAAAAGGGCCAGCAGTGTCCTGGGGTACATCAAGCACAGCATAGCTAGTCAGTCAAGGGAGGTGATTGTCCCACTCTATACTGAACTGGTGCAGCCCCACCTTGAGTACTGTGCATAGTTTTGAACACCTCAATATAAGAAGGACATCAATCTATTAAGAGTGTGTCCAGAGGAGGGCGACCAATATGGTGAAAGGCCTCGAGGGCAAGACTTATGAGGAGTGACTGAGGTCACTTGGTTTGTTCAGCTTGGAGAAGAGAAGGCTGAGGGGTGACCTCACTGCAGTCCACAATGTCCTCAAGCAGGGCAGTGGAGGGGGAGATGCTGATCTATTCTCTATGGTGACCAGCAACAGGACACGAGGAAATGGAATGAAGGTGCATCAGGGGAAGTTCAGATTGGACATTAGAAGACCCAGGAGAAGGGGGAGGATGGAAGCAGGTTACTGCTTGGGGCAGCAGGCGAATCCACTCTCAGCCTGCCTCACCTTCCCAGGTGCCTGTAAGCAACAGGTACGAGGCCCTGGAATTGGAAGGGCAGACAACTGATGATGTAGAAATAGGCCCTTCTGAAATGGAGGGGTCATCTAGGCAGCCTACCCACCTCATCACAATCATTCATATCAAAACAAAGAGAAGGGTAGTTGTCATAGGTGACTCCCTTCTGAAGGGATTGGAGGGTCCAATATGCCGACCGGACCAAACCCACAGGGAAGTCTGCTGCTTCCCCGGGGCCAGGGTGAGAGACGTTACTATAAAAGTCCCTAGTCTGGTAAGGTCCTCAGACTGTTACCCACTATTGGTCTTTCATGTTGGCAGTGAAGAGGTAATAAAGAGAAATCCAAGGGTAATCAAAAGGGATTTCAGAGCCTTGGGGCAGTTGATTAAAGGATCAGGTGCTCAGGTAGTGTTTTCCTCAATCCTTTCAGTAGCAGGGAATAATATCTTATCCCTCTTCAGGAGGGATAGGCAGGGCAGGTGAGGCAAGGGGGTGGCACTGTATGTAGCGGAGGGACTGGAGTGCGTGGAGCTTGCAGTTGGCGATGGCACACTTGAGATCCTCTGGGTAAGGATTAAGGGATGGACAAATAAAGTGAATGTCATCATGAGAGTCTACTATAGGCCACCCAGCCAGCATGATGACATTGATGAGCTGTTTTTTAAGGAACTAAAGGATGCCTCTAAGTCCATAGTCCTTATGGGGGACTTCAACCTGCCAGATGTCAACTGGGAATACCAGCTGGTACAAACTGGTCCAGAGGATTCCTAAACCAGCTGGACAACAACTTATTGATACAGGTTCTGAGGAAACTGACCAGGAAAGATGCCTTCCTCGGCTTGTTGCTTGTCAACACAGAGGTTCTAGTGGGTGAAGTGGCAATTGGTGACTGCCTTGGCCACAATGACCACGAAGCAGTCAAGTTCCAAATCTATGGTAACAGGAGGAAAACTACCAGCAAGACCTCAACTCTGGATATGAGGAGAGCGGACTTCAGGTTGATCAGGGAACTAATTAGTAAGGTCCCCTGGTGTCCTGGTTTTTAGCTGAAAGAGAGCTGGGTTTCTTTTTCAGTAGTTAGAGTAGCGCTGTGTTTTGCACCAATCCTCTCCCCTATCCCCTGGGGGTGGGGGGGAAGTGGGTGAATGACTGTTGGCAGCTAGCCAAGGGCTAGCCCTGTGAAACTATCACACCTGGGAAAAAGCTTTTGAAGGTGCTGGGGTCTGTCCATCAGTGCTGGTCACTTTTTAAGTACCACCTCCTAGGAGCACAGGAGCAGGCAATCCCAAAATGCCAGAAGTCAAGCAGAGGAGGCAGAAGGCCGCCTTGGCTGAGAAGGAATCTTCTTCTGGAACTAAAGCAGAAAAAGACAGTGTATGGCCAGTGGAAGCAAGGTCAGGCAACATGGGAGGACTACAGAGGTGCCCTTCGCCACTGCAGGGAGGAAATCTGTGCAGCCAAAGCTCAGTCAGAGTTAAAGCTGGCTAGTATTGTGAGAGACAATAAAAAGGGCTTTTTGAAATACGTTAGTAGCAAAAGACAGACCAGAAATAACATTGGCCCATTACTTGATGAGCATGGTCACCTCACAAACAGGGAGCAGACAAAGCAGAGACATTCAATGCCTTCTTCGCCTCGGTCTTCAACACCGAGGATGGGCTCAGGAACCCCCAGAGCCCTGGGCTAGAGAACCATGACTGGGAGAATGATAAACTGACCACCAGCTCCAAACTTGTGCGGGATTTGCTACTCCAGCTGGATTCCTATAAGTCAGTGGGGCCTGATGGGATCCGTCCAAAGGTACTTAAAGAGCTGGCAGATGTCATAGCGAGACCTCTCTCAATCATCTTTCAATGCTCTTGGGAATCTGGAGAGGTCCCAGTTGACTGGAAGCTGGCAAATGTTGTCCCAATCTTCAAGAAGGGCAACAGGGAAGACCCTGGTAACTACAGTCCTGTAAGTCTCACTTCTGTGCCTATCAAAATTATGGAGAAGATTATTCTTGGAGTTATTGAAAAACACCTAGAAGACAACACAGTCTTTGGCTCCAGCCAACATGGGTTCATGAGAGGAAAGTCCTGCTTGACAAGCCTAATTTCTTTCTGTGATAAGGTTACTCACCCCATTGACCAAGGGAAGCCAGTCAATGTTATCTTTTTGGACTTCAGTAAAGCCTTTGGGGCAGTTGATTAAAGGATCAGGTGCTCAGGTAGTGTTTTCCTCAATCCTTTCAGTAGCAGGGAATAATATCTTATCCCTCTCTTTGGCAGCACTGGTATGGAAGGACAAAGAGGGAGCAACAGTAGATGAATTGGCTATCCAACTCCAGCAATACAAGGAAAGCCTCTCTCCCTCCCTTGTTTTGGTTGTGGAGAAACTGACCAAAAAATTTTCCCAATTATGCTCTCAACTCATACAGACCAATGTTTCAGACACTAAAAGTGACAGTATACACCAAAGGGGACATTGTGGCTTTACTTGCGTGACCATGGAGAAGATATGAGGAAATGGGATGGAAAACCTACCCTGATCCTAGAAAAACAAGTACATGAGTTGCAAGGAAAATCAAATGCAACTAGAGATCCTTTTAAGATAATTGCTCAGATTTCCAGAAACACGGACTCATGGATGGTGGCAAATGTCCTGTGGGCGTGGTTACAACAATGGAAAAAGAGCAACTGGCAGTGCAGAGGCAAACCCATTTGGGCTGCTGAATTATGGCAAGACATTGCTGCTCGCTTGGAGAGACTGGTTGTAAAGACACGTCATGTAGATGCTCATGTGCCCAAGGGTCGAGCTACTGAAGAACATCTAAACAACCAACAGATGGATCAGGCTGCTAAGATCAAAGTGTCTCAAGTAGACCTGGACTGACAACAGAAGGGTGAAAAATTTTTAGCTCACTGGGCTCATGATGCTTGAGACCACTAAGGAAGAGATGCAATGGGCTTGTGATCAAGGAGTGGACTTAACCATGGACACTATTGCACAGAGTATTCACGAATGTGAAATGTGCTGCCATCAAGCAAGCCAAGAGGTTGAAACCACTCTGGTATGGAGGATGATGGTTAAAATATAAATATGGAGAGGCCTGGCAGATTGATTATATTACACTCCCACAAACCCGTAATGGTAAGCACTATGTGCTCACAATGGTGAAAGCAACCACTGGATGGTTAGAAACATATCCCGTGCCCCATGCCACTGCCCGAAACACTATTCTAGGTCTTGAAAAACAAGTCCTATGGCGACATGGCACTCCAGACAGAATTGAGTCAGACAATGGGACCCATTTCCGAAACAATCTCATAGATAATCGGGACAGAGAACACAGCATTGAGTGGGTGTACCACATTCCCTATCATGCACCAGTGTCCAGGAAAATCGAACAATGCAATGGGCTACTAAAAACCACGCTCGAAGCAATGGATGGTGGAACTTTCAAACACTGGGATACATACTTAGCAAAAGCCACCTGGTTAGTTAATACTAGAGGATCTGCTAATGGAGCTGGCCCTGCCCAATCAAAACATTTACATACTGTGGAACGGGACAAAGTCCCTGTAACACACATTAAGAATTTGCTTGTGCAAACAGTATGGGTTATTCATGCCTCAGGTAAATGTAAGCCCATTCATGGGATTGCTTTTGCTCAAGAGTGGGGAGTGTGGGAACATGTCTTGGCATACCTTGAGAGATCTGTGGGAACTGAAGGGATACATGTCTGGAGATACGAGGAGCACCTGCGTCGACAAGTTATGAGAAAGGAACCTTGGAATGTATCCAAAAAATGTACCCTGGCAAGCAAACAGGAAGGGATGCATGCAAAGTCCATCAGCCAATTACTATGCAGAAAAGGGGTGTGTGAACAGCTCGTGCAAGCCCCGGATTTTGCACCTGGGACACAGCAACCCTGGGTACACATCCAGACTGGGGAATAAGAGGCTGGAGAGCAGCCCTGCAGAGAGGGACCTGGGGGTTCTGGCCGACAGTAAGTTGAACATGAGACAACAGTGCGCCCTGGCATCCAAGAGGGCCAACCATGTGCTGGGGTGCATCAAGCACTGTATTGCACGTCAGTCGAGGGAGATGATCGTACCGCTCTATTCCGCACTGATGTGTCCTCACCTTGAGTACTGTGTGCATTTTTGGGTGCCACAGTATAAAAAGGATATAAAGCTGCTAGAGAGTGTCCAGAGGAGAGCCACAAAATTGGTGAAGGGTTTAGAGGGGAAGCCATACGAGGAGAGGCTGAAGTTGCTTGGCTTGTTCAGCCTGGAGAAGAGGAGACCTCATAGCAGTCTATAACTTCCTCACCAGGGGAAGAGGAGGGGCAGGTGCTGATCTCTTCTCCCTGGTGACCAATGATAGGATCAGAGGAAATGGCAGGAAGATGAGCCAGGGGAGGTTTAGGTTGGACAATTAGAAAAGGTTCTTCACCCGGAGAGCGGTGGAGCACTGGAACAGGTTCCAAAAGCGAGGTAGCCATGGCACCGAGCCTGACAATATTCAAGAAGCATTTGGACAATGCCCTCAGGCACATGGTCTAAATCTTGGGATTGTCCTATGCTAAGACAGGAGTTGGACACGATGATCCTTGTGGGTCCCTCCCATCTCACAACATTCTATGATTCTATGAATTATTTTATGAGTCAATGTACTTTCAACAAGTTTTTCACTGAAGGGCTAAACATAAAACTTTTATTCATGTTCAGCTTTGAAGCTGTTTAGTCAGATTAAGTGTTGTGTCTGTTACTAAAAACCATTATTTTTTTACCCCCCCCGCTCAGCTCTCAAGCTGTGGCCAAGCCTGCATGATAGACTTGTATTCTGCTGGTATAACAGGGTCTAAAAAGCTGTGATTCATGACAAAGAGCTAGTAAGACTAGGATGCCCTAATATAAGTCACTTTTTCCCACCTCTGTCTTGCTTTTCTAGTGATGGTGAGTTTCTGTATTTTTTTTTTCTGTATTTTTCTTTTAAGTTTACAAAGCTTTTAAGTCATTTTCCCATAACCTAGAGTAACAGAAAATGGAAAAAGGTTGCACGCTGGCTTTATCCTTTTTTTTTTTTTTGCCTTTTTTGGACATTATTGATATGGCAATATCATTTCCTTTCTGGATTGCAGACACTGTTACCTTAACAAGTGTATTTATAAGTGCATTTAACTTTCTTGTATTTCTGGTTTTACAGGCAAATCGCACCTGCCCAATTTGCAGAGCTGATGCTTCAGAAGTGCATCGTGATTCAGAATGACTAATCTAAGAGCACAAATCTGGTTTGGATGTTCCTGGTCATGTGTATATATGAACTATCCATTGAACTTACCCATGTGGCTTCCAGCATTCCGTTTACACAAAAGGGTCAATGGATATTTCTTTGCACTGTGTGACTTAATCGATTATAAAGGTTATAATTAGTCTTCACAATTTTGAGATTGGTATACTAACTGTGTGATTGGATCTCCAAAGACTTTTTTATCTTAACTTTGTGTGTGCACTAACTTTTCCTTTTTTTTGTGTGATCATTTAAAGTGTTACTGCAAAATTACAGTGGACATGATCTTTTAGCATGTGCTTTTATAAAAATTGGTAGTTCCAAACAACATAGCAATCTACCTTCAGATACTGAGAGTGGCCATGAATGGCGAAGGGGGGAGTTGAGAGGATGCATCAAGTGCACTTGTATCTGGGTGTGTGTATCTGTGTTTGAGCACATATATACCAGCATGTACTAAGAATGAATGTATATTTTATTAATTATGCTGCAATGTAAAATCTTAGGTTATTTAAACAGTACTAGTACTGTACACTGGTTTCTTTCCCTATGTTTGGAGTTGCACACTGAATGCAGAGGGTGCTACAATTATAGACATTGAATATTTCCTCTCCAGTATACTTAATGGAATAAAAAGACTTTTTTACTTGCTATTAAAACAGATGTTATGCTTCCCCTTTATTGGAGGCTTTTAAGTGTACCTCTAAAGAGTGTGTGCATTACTCATTATGTGAGTAACCTTGGGTTTTTACACGATAGGTAATCCAGTTTTCTGTATGACAGGTTTACTGCTTAATTTATAGATATATAATTGCAATATTGCATAACTCAGTTAACAATATTAACACTTCCATTTGGTGACATTAATGTTGAAGCTTTTCTGTTCTCCTTCTCAGTTCTTCTAGCTGAGTTTTTTTTCTGTACAGTTGATTTCAGATTAGACTTGAGTTTTGAATATACTGCACTTTTTGCTCCTCCTCCAAAAGGAAGCTGAAAAGGTGCTGAGTGCCTTTCAAATAATATTTTTAGTTGTGTGGTTGAAAATATTGACTTCTTTAACACTTCAGTTTGTTAAGAGCTTAAAGAAAGCTCTTTAAGCTCTTAATAAATAACTGGATCTAAACATACCATAGTTAATGAAGGGGTGTGATTTTTTGTCATCAAAATGTTTTGTCCTAAATTTAGTGTCAATGCCTTGGTTACAATAGTACAAGTGACACAACTGTCAATATTGCTATAACCTGGTGCCAGCCTGGGCTTTTTTTTTCTTTGTAATTACTGATACTTTTGTATGCTACTGTGCTTGAGTATCAGTTATATTTTCAGACAATGTTGTTTTCTATGCTCTTGTCTTTTAGTTACACAAATAGTACTCAAAACTTTAGTTTCTCCATACTTGTCAAAAAATAAGAATGCTAAATAAAAATATTGTATCAGCTTCAAAATGTTATAATTTCCACTCTCTCCCAGGCACTAAAGAATGGACTCCTCACAATAACATCAAAAAAGTTAAATCACCTATAGTAAACTTTATTTTTTTAGTGAATTAAATCATGTGGTTATTTTAAAAAGTGTGTGCTATATATGTCTTATAATACTTAAGGTCCCTAATATATATGGGAAAAAAAACCCAACCCCAGCTGTACAGATTTAACCATAACAAACACTACTACACTCAGTAGTCACTTTGTTTGAAGCATGGAAAGAAGGCACTTGTTCGAAGCTAAATATGAAGCGTAATGAAGAAGGCACACTTCATGAATACTAAGAGGAAAGTAGTCTTCTTTCTGTAACTGGAGAAATCTTATTGTGTAATGTTCCTTTTTTGCCAGTAAAACACTGTGAGGCAGCTGAAGATTTAGGAGATGGAGTATCTAATTTGATAAAATACTGAATTTAATTGCTGCACATCTGTGGCTGATCTCTTCTGGAATGTTACTTCTCTGTTTGCATGGGACTCTTGAAGATGTGTGCACACTTGCTTCCTGTGGTTTGTATAAACAACACACATGCATACCTTCCAAATCAGATCAGACCAGCTACAACCAAATATTTTCTACTGTGGCCATCAAAAGAGAAGGGGAAGGGGATTTATGCTCAGCTATTAACTGCCATGTGCTGTGCACATTTGTGTCTAATGTCACAGACTGTTGTGGTTCCTGATGGTACCAGAATCCAGCAAGACACTTAAATACATGTTAATAGCCTTCCTGCCATACTTACTCAGCAAGGGGGCATGTTAATGGTTTACCATATTGGCAGACCTGGTTTTTTTTCTTTGTTTATTTGTTTTGGGGGGAGAGGTTAGCAAGAGCTCTCAGCATAACTTTGACCTGAGAGAAAGAGAGATTTAAAGGCTTACAGATATCTCTGAGGTCTCATTTTATCATTTTCTTTCCAGAAATCTTACTGTGCAAAGTAAACCTTCTTGTTGTATATGGCTTCTATAAAGGTTCTTGAATATGGTAACAAGATGTGTTAACAGCTGGGAAATATTTGGAATGCCATTTACCAAACACTGTTTTACTTTAGGAAAACACATTTTTGACTGAGTTACATTTAGACTTCTATGTGCTATGAGCGGGATTTTTTTACTTTCCTTTGGTACATTGTTAACTCATTTTGCTATTTGCTTGGTTTGTTAATGATTATCAATGCTTATGGGTTTTGTTAGAATCAAATTTTGTCAAGCATTTTGTTCAAAATCACACTTTATTTGTTATTTAATGTATTTAAAATGTATTATAAATATCTGTAATGAAATAATTTGCAAGCTAGCAAAATTTTTAACAAAATGTACTTTTTAATGAGTTACTACTAATGCTTTATGAAGTAGTGCAATTAATTTTTATTTTTAATCTTTGTGCTTAATTTTGGAGAGAGTTGTTAAATAATAAAAAATAAAAATATAATGTATATTTGCACAATTTTGGCCTGTTCCTTCCTCCTAGAAAGGGATGCAGTCCTTGCCTTGGGTAGTCTCCATATTTCAGTACTTCTTCATGCAACTCTAGATGGAAGGGTAATATGGTTTGGCATAAGAAATCTAGGAGATTTCTGGAGTGTGTTCATGACAGTTTCTTGATGCAGATGACTGATGAGCTGACTAGGGGAAGTACACAGTTAAAAGACAAGAAGCAATGGGCCCAAGTTGTGATGTGGGAAATTCTGATTAGTATTAGATGGAAGGAATTTATTTTTTTTTCCGTGAGTGTGGGCGAGTATTGAAACATGAGCACAAAGTGGGTTTTGAGTACCTCTAAAGATGGAGATTCCACACTTAACAAGGCCCTAAGCATCCTCATCTAATGGATCTGCTTTGAGCAGGGGAGTGGACTAGGTTATCTCCAGAGATTCCTTCCAACTTAATTTTTTCTTATAGTTCCACCCCAGTAACAGAGTTGGGTTGAGGCAGGTGTTGCCTCTCAGAGGCGTGACGACCTGGTTCAGGAACGGCACTGCGACCACCCCCAGGCCGCTCGGGCCATTAGCTCACAGACACCAATGTGGTGGACGGCAAATGGCGTTTTATTAGTGCGTAGCACGGTGTTATATACCTTGGATTTACAACGTCACTTCCGTCTGCTTACGGGAGAGGGGTCTTATCTTTCCGTACAGCTCGATATCTTCCGGTCGCCGGACCCTAACTACCGACATTTCCCCCCTCCCTATGCATTATTAAATTGGCTAAGATATAAAAAGTTTTAAAGAACATAGACATCGTAACTATAGGCGAAAAACATACTAAACGCAGCATGTTCTGAATCTATATTTTACAACGCTGTGAAAACGTAACACAGACTTAGGTAAAAAACATAAGGCACACTAAGTGAGGTAGTTAGAGGGTAACTAGGAGTAACGAGATATAACTAGGAATAGAAAAAGGAAATTCTGGGCAGAAGTGTTCTTAGAGCAGTTGTTGGCGTTCTATCAGCATGATGTTAACCTTCTCTAGCCGGTTCTTAACAAACGACGTGAGCCTATTTAGTATACAGGGTCCAAAGATCAGTGCTATCACGATCATTGCGATCGGCCCTATCAGGGTAGACACTAAAGTGGTCAGCCATGGTGAATGACTAAACCACAATGCAAACCAATTTTGTTGTGCTTCTTGTTCCCTTTTGCATTTTTCCAATCCTTTTCGCAATTTGGCCATGGTATCCCTCACTATTCTGGTGTGGTCCGCATACACACAACATTCTTCTCCTAATGCGGCGCATACCCCCCCTCGTTGTAAAACATCAGGTCTAATCCTCTTCGATTCTGCAACACTACTTCAGATAGTGATCTAAGTGACTGCTCTAATGCACTTATTGGCCGTTCAATTCTAGCTAGGTCTTCATCTACTGCTACTCTCAAGGAACTGAATTCTTTACTCTGTTGCACCAAGGATGCCACCCCTGCACCCACTCCCGCACCTCCCAAGATCACCAGAGTAGCCATTGTCAATGCTGTAAAGAGTTCTCGCCTCGACAGCTGGTGATCTGGGGCAATCCGTGAGTCACATGCAAAGTTTTCTGAATGATAAAAAATTTTAGGGACTATAGTTACCCGGACACAATATTCTGAGGATGCATCAAATTTTTCCAAAGACAGACAAGGTTAATAGCACTAATCACACGTTGACCTCTCAGTCTCTCTCAGTCTCTCTCAGTCTCACTGGTTCGCTCTTATCTTGGTTCAGGTTCACTTCCTTGCCGTAATTTCCTGTTTTTCCAGCTGGCGTCCATCTTCTTCAATAGTTGTCTATTACTTTAACACGTAGTCACATTCCTTTCCCTCAGCTTATCTTTTCTGGCACGCAGTTGAAAGCAGCCTAGCTGGGGCCTAGCTGGGGCCTAGCTAGTATAATAGCCCTGTAATATGGCTAGGGCCCCAACATCTCCCCCTTTTTCTTTTAAAACAAACAAGGCTGTAGCAGTGACACTCTGTACTCCTTTCATTACACATCTATAAGCAATTTTTACTATAATTAGAACTAAAAATATAATGCCTAAAAAGCGTACACTCTCTTTAATTAAAGTTGAAAGCTAAAGCGACAGGTTGCCAAAAGAAATGTCAATCATGCATTAAACAGGTTTATGTTCTCATGTATTTTTGCTGTTAAGAGACACCAACACGGAAATGGCTACCATTTCCCATCCAGTCTCCCAAACCATCTGAGATGGCCAGATCTCCCACCCAGCATGAAAACAAATCAGCCCAAAGTCTACATCAAACCAGCCTGACTCCACTCCATACCCAAATCAGTACCAATCTGACCCAGAGAATCACCCAATACTCTGACCTTTCAAAGCTGATCCTGACATATCAGCACCCACACCAGATGTGTACGGTGCTCTGCCAACAATTTCCCACACTTTCCCCCTTTTTTATTATTTTGAGCTAAAAGATATTCTGGGTAAGTTGCTCCACACGTTTGGCCATACAAGAAAACAATATACGTGTCACAATGCAAAGCAAAATTATAACACTGAGCCATCTAAGGCCTTCTTTTTACTTCTGACTAATTATATTAGAATTTTCTCATCTTGTGTCTTTATTCTGTTTTTTCAGTAAAAGTCAGGAATTAATTGCCAAGGCTGAAACCGCCTGCATCTTAGGCTCTTAAAAAGCCAAAAATTTCCCTTTTTCATTTTTTGTACCACAAAGGCGTTGTCCACCATCTTCTGCAGGATCCTTTGCAGACACGATAGCAAACAAGGCACTAATAAAAGATTACCAAAATTACAAATAGCATCTTAAATCCTGACTTTAATAGTCAAGAGACCCATTCTTGTAAAAACTACTGGCTTAACCAATCATCATTATTTACCCTCAAGTGTTTGACATTTTCCTTTAACCTTCCAATGGCCATATGAATTAATTCTGGGGCACATGCCTTCAGATTCCTCACAAACATGTCCCTTGTGCTAACAAATAAGAATCAACTGCTGCTCTATTCTGTAGTACTGCATGTCTAATGCTATCAATATCTACTAACATCTATGTGAGCAAAGTTATACAAAGGCACTACAAAGACACTCTTATATAAGACAGGTTCTAAAAGGATCCCTGGGCATAGCCAGTGAAAACCACAGTGATTCTTTCTTCCTTACATTAGCCAAAGTTATCCACATGTTTTATCTAGGTACTACAACTTAAGGTCTTAAAACAATGCTAATTAACAAAAATCTCAATGCAGTAATAACTATAAACTTAAGACTTTTTTCTCCCTTTTTTTTTTTTTTTAAGCACTGATTTACCAGATGTGTGAATGCTATGTAGTACTAATCATGTTGAAATCTTCTCTTCTCCTCTTGCATTGGTGAGTGCCAACACTGAATGGTACAATACTTGATCCGTACGGTTTACTGACACTGCAACCTGTTTCCAAGCACCTGTTTCCAAACAGTAGCCCTGCCTAGGTGTTGAACAGCACAGTACTGTATAGCCTCATCTGTCTGGATGTAGTGTACTTATAACTAAAAACTATTACAGCTATCACAATGATCTCTATTTCAATATATACATCAATATAAAATACTACCCAAAACACTTTCACATTTCAAACAATTTTAACCACTTCAACAAAAATGCATTTGCAGAATTAAAGAAAAATCCAAATTAATGTTGATTGCAAGTTAGAGCAGTTCAAGGATTCCCAGTTTGTCAGTATCCATCCTAACCAGTGCTACCTAAATACAGTATAAGCCATTTAGTGTTTCTACAATGAGAAGAAAACATTCAAATATTAAAGCTATGACAAACACACAAAAGCAAGGAAAGAGAATTTGTTCTGTACTCATCCCTGTTGTAGCAAGGTACAGCATGTCAGGAGATTGCACTCAGCGCATCGTATGTGCTACGATACCTGGATAAAATCATGGAAGACAACTGAAATGGAATCAACTCTGAATTTCCCTGCTGTTGTGGCCTTACGTCAGAACATTCAAGTTATAACATCCTAATGTCTTTTTAGGAATTCATAATGAAATTGTAAAAATGCTACTAAAAATCCCTATCTTAGATGCAATCTTCTGCTTTAGGAGCTAATGTGTCATTGTACAATATAAGTGGCTTATTAATCGCTGAATTGTTGGTGTAGCAGAATGTATTTATCATTGTGGATGTGTTTTGAAAATTGGTATTTTAAAACCTGCCTGTATTCCATAACAAGCCACAGTTTTGCGTACTTCAAACCCTAATATCCTTACCCAAAGTACTAAATGTACATTTATAGTGACCAATTTAAAATCTCTGCCTCTACTGCTTCAGTTTTTAAAATGAGACTTGGTTCAGAGTTTTCATTCTTTACATCACCTTAAAACAGAACTATTTAATCTCTCCCCAGGAGAAGTCCCTGCTAATTGAGATTGTTTTTCAAAACTAAGTTTCATGCTTACAGTATCTTTATAGTCATGTTATACACCCTTGAAAATAAAGGCTCACATTGAAAATAGTGACAGGGCCTTAAAATTAAAAGTTAAAAGCCTCACAAAAATTCATAGCTTATACTGAAAGTTTGATTCATGCTCATTTTGTTAATTTAAAAATACTCTTTGGAAACTGTGTAAACTCCTGCAGAAAACTTAGTGATACATCTTTTCCTGTTAAAATAAGGATAATTCATATTCACTTCTACCCCATGCTATGTTCTATTACTAATATACACTTCATTACCTGCTCATGTTACCATCTAACACGTATCTTTACATCTTTACATTCTTCTACATATAGTGTCCAGGGCTTATTTTTTACCAAACAGAATCTGACAACTATTATACTTCGGAATGTTGCTTGAAGAAAATCTCACCATGTTCCAGAATCTGTAACGACACAAACATAGCTTCTACCCAAAGTTATCAGTTCTCTGGGACTTTCTCATACAAAAGTGATGACCTCGTATTTATCTCTGATTCTTTAAACTTTTAAAATTCTTGTTTAGCGTCTGTTTAGTTCCCATTTCATTTCTGTTTCCACATTAAATGATCACAAAGAAAAATTACCTTTACAACATTGAATTATAACCTTTCATTCATTCAAACCACACACACCGATGGGCCCATCACTCAATCACTCATTTACACAACTCTCGTGCAATGCAAAGTCTAAACCATTAACCATTTGCCACAGGTCCACACCAAGCAGTATAACTTAAACCATAATTTTAGAGGTTCTGGAATGCAGGTTGATCATTTAAAGAAACTGCGGAGGAAGAGGCGGGGGGGGGGAGCCCCCCATGGCTCCTCAACCAGTCCAGGCCGCTCTCCGGGCGAGGAATGAGGCCCCCCCGCCCAGCTCTATGTTGTTATCTCGTTGCCATGTCTTCTGCCGTTGTTATCTCGTTGCCATGGAAACCGCCATGCTGCACCACTCTGTTTGCCATAACAATGCCTGCATCGGTGTTAAAAGCATTTGCATTATAATACCGACAGTCAAATGGAGTTAAAAGTTAAACTTAGTAGAAAAGATACTATCAAGAAATTAACAAATGCCTGCTACCGCAGTCTGTAATCTCTTATTGTTTTTCTGTCCTCTTTTACAAGTTGTTTTTCTGGCTGCTTTTACTAGTTCTCAAGTATTTGTGTCCTCCCCGGGGTGGGGGGAAAGGTGGGGGGTGGGGGGGTGCCGGGGGGGAAGGTGCCCCCCCGGGTTCAGCCTATCAGCTTGCGGCTCAGCCCCGCCCCCCAGCTAGCGTCATCCCCAGGCCAGCGCCATTTTGCTCAGTAACGCTATGCAGTTACTTTTCGCAGGGGAGGGGGGGGGTGCCCCCCCCGGGTTCTTCCGGCACCGTGGAGCTCGCTCGAATCGCCGATCCCACGCCGTCGCCATCACCCCCCCACCGGGCTCTGAGTGTCCATAGCAGCTAAGTCCTGCTCCATTTATATTTCGTAACAGCTTCACAAAGTTCTTTTCCAAAACTTCTTCGCTCATCCTCATCAAAATACTTATCAGGAGTTTGAAAAAACTCATTAGCGAAAACCATAAGCACAAAGTCCAGCTAAATGCTTCAGGTTAAACGCCCTATCTCGCTTTTGTAAAAAGCATTTAAATAATGAGAGGGTTAACTCTTTATCTATGGTCGATGTCTTTGCCATGTAACCCTGCTATAAAAGTCCTGTGTAAGGAGATAAGACTCCCACGCTTTCTCCAGCGTGTTGAATTTGCGGTTCAGTCTTTTCTGCTAGCTTCAGAAAACTTTTTACGACCGCCTCACCCGCGGGCAATTATCGGGTGAACGAGAAAGCCTGTACGACTTTCCCCCATGACTTAAGGTGCTTCCCAGAGCCTGAGGACATCGTCTCCTCAGCTAACGCTTTAGTGCACTTATCCCACACTTCAGGGTGGAGAATATCCACCGGCTGGTCAATGACCCCAATTTGCAAAAGCCTCGCAACCGCGAGAGTAAAATCTTTGGGCTTACAATCAATCCCCCACTGCTTATGTAATTGCAATATGACCTTCACAAGGGCTTCCATCCTCCTTGTTGGTCCGGGAGTGTCCTCCCCGCCGGGCTGGTCCTGCCGCCACGGCCGCCGTTCATCCGACTCTAGGCGAATTTCCCGTCCCGAGTCCCCCATAGGTGGTTCCCGGGTTTCGGCACCACTTGTTGCCTCTCAGAGGCGTGACGACCTGGTTCAGGAACGGCACGGCGACCATCCCCAGGCTGCTTGGGCCATTAGCTCACAGACACCAATGTGGTGGACGGTAAATGGCGTTTTATTAGTGTGTAGCACAGTGTTATATACCTTGGATTTACAACGTCACTTCCGTCTGCTTACGGGAGAGGGGTCTTATCTTTCTGTACAGCGCGATATCTTCCGGTCGCCGGACCCTAACTACCGACAGGCGGGGTCTGCTTTGGTAACTCTGTCAAGTAGATTTTTTTTAATTAACAGGTGTATTTATAGAGATCCTTGGAAAAAGCAATTAAAAAAATGCATTATCATGTCTTTAATAGTTATTTTACAATTTAACTTCTTGAACTATAACATTTTTTAAAATCTTATTCAGCTTTCTACAAACGTTACTTAACTGAAATGAATTATAAGGTAAGTGCAAGGGGGCAAGTAGGTTATTTTGAAATATAATTTGTTTTTATGTTAGGTGAAGATATAGTATGCCTTGCAGTGCCCTCGTGTGAGGTAAAAATAAATCAGCGAGTTAAGAGGTAAATCTGAAGTATAGAGTTTGATTAGTTCAGGGTCACAGAAACAGGTGGTAAAATAAAAAGAGAGTTCATTCTGTGGGTAGGGGTTTTTTTGGGTTGTTTTTTGTTGGTGAGATGTGGGAATATAACGGAAAATTGGAAGGAGGACTGTAAATACGCTCAAGCGACTTGCAGCTGGAGTGTCAACAAACACATACATCACCCTACTAATAATTGTTTAGTCTTATATGCTTGACAAGTAGAACATCTGCATTTAGATGACATAGATCTGTGATACTCAGGGGCACTCTGAACACACCTGGGATTCCTGCCCTGCTGTGAGAAAGATCAAAGCACAGTGGAAAACTACTGCCTGCTAAAAATCCCAGATATACACAGGCGAAAGCAGCAGGTTCAGAATTTCTTGCTCTCACTCTAGTAAGGACCAAGCTCTGCGGTGCCTGCGTTCCTGCTTACATGCCTCTGCCCTGGGTGCTGCTGTGGAGATACACCTGTTTGCGAGGTAACAAGAATAAATTTGCTTTTTGCATTTTATCCGTGGTTTTTGTGGTTGTTCCTGTGTCCTGCTTGTGTCGGCTCACACATGGGATGATATAAACTAAGTCTTCAGATGTAATCTGTTTAAAGGATTTAATCTACACAGTGCAGTTGATCATTTCCTGCTGCTGAAATTATTTTTCTGCTCAAAGTACATAATATTTGAAGATCTAGTGGAATTTTCCTAAAGATAATCTCTATGGGAGGATCTATGCAATAGCTTTTGGTTTTATAATCCTAGTTGATAACTAGTTTACCCTTTACACAATAAAAATTAGCTATCAACTGTAAAGTGGACAGCACTGCTGCTAGTACTTATAGCTAAGGTGCTAGGCTGCCCAGTTTCAGTAATGACAGAGCCTCATGAGTCTTCAAGTCTGATTTGATTGGAACATATGCCAGCACAGCTCTGAAAGCAGAACATTTTCGTGTAGATGCACTAAATGCTAGCAGATATGTCCTGAAACAAAACTAAAATAACAAAACACCTTAAATGATTTAGCTGTTGCCTGTGTACCTGGATCCTCCACCCTCCACCCTACCAAATCCTTTCCTGAAGAAATAGACCCAGAAGTACCTGTACTGCAAACACTGCCTTGATGTGTAGCAGTCTACATGGCTACTGTGTTTAATCCTAGATCACGGGCAAATCCTCAGTTTGCTTAAGAAGCTGGAACCAAATTAAGCAGTACCCCTAGCAACAGAAAAACCTTTTGTGACTGCAGCATCATTCTTGTAAACTCACCCCAGGGTGGATTATGAAGCTGTACAGTTTGTACTGTAGCAGGGGAACATATTGTGTTGTCCTCTGGTATTTGTGCAACAGGAAGATCTTGGACAAAACCAGAAAAACAATCCCTAGGCAACTTTCCTTGCAAAGAAAATGTAATGTTCAACTTGACACCTCCGAGAGAGGGAAAAAAGGTATATTAGGTTTATGTGGCAAGATTTTGGTAGTGGGAGGGACACAGACACCTGCAGGGGTGGGATTTGTTAGAAGAAACCAGGGAACTGCCCCATGCTGGACACAGCCAGCTCCAGCTGGCTTGACAATGGGCCCACCAGAGGCCAAAGATGAGCAAATCAGCAAAGCTGGTGGCACTTCTGAGAAAACACATTTAAGAAAGAAAAAAAATACATGACAATGAGGAATGAGGGGAAAAAGTGTGAGAAACAATCCTGCAAACACCAAGGTCAGAGAAGGAGAGGGGGGAGGTGCTCCTGGAGCTGGAGCAGATATTCACATGTAGACTGTGGAAGTTTTGGAAGACACCACAGTGCAGTAGGTATTTCCCTGCAACCCGTGGAGAGGACCATGCCAGAGTAGATATCTACACTGCAGCCTGTGGAACACCCCATGCTGGAGCAGATGGATATTTCCTGAAGGAATTATGGCTCATGGAGAACCCACACTGGAGCAGGTTCTCCTGACAGGAGCTGTGGCCTGTGGAGAGGAGTCCACACTGGAAAAGGTTTAGCCTGAAAGACTGCAGCCCATGGAGAGGACTCACACTGGGACAAGGAAAAAGTGTGAGGAGGAAAGAGAAGCAGAGAGGACTTGTTATGAACTGACCTTAACATTTCCATTCCCCATCTTCTCTGTGTTGCTTGGGGCAGGGGGAGGAGTTAGAAGAGTTGGGAATGAAGGAGTGAAGTTGAGCCTGGGAAGAAGGGGGTGTAGTTCTTTAATTTGTTGACTTTGTTTTTCAGTATCCAAATCTTTTTTAATTGTCAATAAAGGAAATGAATTTTCCCCAAGTTGAGTTTTTTTTCCCATTACAGTAATTGGTCAGCTTGTGTTGGCTTCAACCCACGTCTTCGTTCATGGTAAATGGACATGCACAGCATCAGGATGGTGAGCATATAGATATCAGTAATGGAAATCATGTTTGTATTGCGATTCAACTGTACATTGCAATTGCTATATTATGCTTGTATTGGGATTTCAATATATTTCTGTATCACTCTGCTAAATCAAAATCCCGTGTAACATCAAATATCTTCAAATAAGTAAATTTGTGTATTGGGTCTGGCTGGGATGGAGTTGATTTTCCCGGTGGCAGCCCTCAGAGTGCTGTGTTTTGTATTGGTGGCTCGAGGGGTGTTGAGAACACACCAGTGTTTTGGTTACTGCTGAGCAGTGCTAGCACAGAACCAAGGCTGTCTCTCCAACATTTCCCCCCCTAGTAGGCTGGGGGTGGGGAAGGTCTTGGGAGGGGACATAGCCAGGACAACTGACCCAAATGGACCAAAGGGATCTTCTATACCATAGGACGTATGCTCAGAAATAAAAGCAAGGAGAACAGAGGGGGAAGGGGGGGCATTCGTTACTTCCGTTTGTCCTCCGGGAACCGCAAGGTGTATGAAACCCTTCTTCCCGGGAAGTGGTCAAACATCGCCTGCTGATGGGAAGTAGAGAATAAATATTCTGTTCTTTTGCTTCTGCGTGTGCAGCTTTGCTTTGCTTCTATTAAACTGCCTTTATCTCGACCCACAAGTTGGTTTTTTTTTGTGTTCTATCTTATTTTCTCCCCTCCCCATCTTGCTGAGGAGGGGGTTGATAGAGTGGGCTTTGGTGGGCAACTGGCATCCAGCCAGGGTCAACCTACCGCAATTTGATATTAAAATATTGTGTGAAATGGAATGCAGTCCCTGTCAGGAGAATCTGCTCCAGCATGGATTCTCCATGGACCACGGGGAAATATTTGCTTCATTGTGGTTACTTCCACAGGATTCAGGGGAATATCTGCTCTAGTGCCTGGAGCACCTCCTCCCCCTCCTTCTTCTCTTACTTTGGCATTCATACTTTTTTTCACACTCTCCCCCCCCCCCCCACCTCATCTTTCTCTGCTCTCTGGAATTTTTGCTTTTTCTTAAATATGTTTTCACAGAGCTGCTACCAGCTTCACTGATGGGCTAAATGGTGGCCTGTCATGGGGCCATTATTGAGCTGGCTGGAACCAGATGTGTCTGGCACAGCGCAACCCCTGACCTCTTCTCACAGAAGCCACCCATGTAACCACTACCCCCTTGTACATCTGGCTGAGATGGAGTTAATTTCCCCCATAGCAGTCCTCATAGTGCTGTGTTTTGTATTGGTAGCTAGAAAGGTGTTGATAACACACCGGTGTTTTGGTTACTGCTGAGCAGAGCTCCACAGCATCAAGGCTGGCTCTCCAACATTCTGCCCCCATAGCCAGGACAGCTGAGTCAAACTGACCAAAGGGATCTTCCATACCATATGATGTCTGCTCAGAAGTAAACCTAGGAGAACAGAGGGGGAAGGGGGCCATTTATGACATTGTCCTCCAGATCAGCTGCTACACTTACTGAAGCCTTGCTTCCTGGGAAGGGGCTGGACATTACCTGCTGATGGGAAATAGGGAATATTTTGGTCTTCCTTTGCTTCTGCGTGTGGCCCTTGCTTTGTGCTTCTGTTAAACTGCCTTTATCTTGAGCCACAGGTTCTTTTTGTTTTGTTTTTTTTTTATCTTATTTTCTCCCCTCTCCATCCTACTGAGGAGGGGGTGATAGAGAGGATTGGTGGGCACCTGGTGTTCTCAGTGTCAAATCTGTAGACTCTTCTTTTTTACCCATCAGATGAGTATTTTGTGCTCCTGCTGGATGAATGCTGCCCCAAACACAACCACATTCTAATATCTAATCCTCTTACATTTCAAACAAACAAATACTAAGCACTTCTATAAATCCACAAACTATGCCGTGTGTTACCCATCAATTGCTGATAATTTCAGTCAGGCATGCTGCCACAGCAAAGATTTCCTTCTTTCTTCTCCTACACCTACTCTGCCCCTATTTTCCTTCTTTCCTGGAATATCACAGGATCATAGCAAATTTCAGATTGGAAGCGACTGTTTTCCTTCAGCACAGAATGAACTCACTGCAGAAGTTTGCCAGTCCACTTTAAGTCACCTACTCCTAGCATAGCATCACACTGACAGAGCCTCCCTGAGCCTTACAGGAACAGAATGGCTGCCTTTATTGCAGCAGGCAGTTGTAGAATCATAGGATAATTCAAGTTGGAAGGGAGTTCAGGAGCTCTAATTCACTTTGCTCAAAGCAGGGTTAGCTATGAGATCAGAGCAAATTGCTTGGGACTTTGCCCAGTCTTGTCTTGAAAACTCTCAAGGATGGAGACTGCATGGCATCTCTGGGCCCTAGCTCCTCTCCTTAAGTGTCCTCATGGTAAAAAAGTTTCTTATATCTAGTTTGAAACTCTCTTGCTTCCATTAATGCCTGTTGTTTCTCATCCTTCCACCATGCACCACTATAAAGAGCCTGGCTGCATTTTCTTGAAAACTTCCTTGCAGGTATTGGGGAGTGAGGGGTTTGCTGTCTTCCCCCCACTCCATAGCCTTCTTTCCTCCAGCCCAGTTCCCTCAGCCTCTCATCACAGAGCATTTGTCCCAGCTTCTTGACCATCTTGGTGGCCCTCCACTGAACTCACTCCAGTCTGTCAATGTCTTGTATTAGGGTGCCCGATTCTGACCACAGTATTGTAGATGCACTCTTTATTCTACAGTAAAAGGTAATAATCACTTCTATTAAACTACTGGCTAAGATATTCTTGATAATCCTGGCAGCCTTTGTTGCCAGGGAAACAATGCTGACTCATGTAGACATGCTGTCTACCAAAACTCCCACAACCTTTTCAGCAAAGCTGCTCCCTAATATGCATCACTGCAGGTAGTTCTTTCTTCTCAGGTACAAGATTTTGTGTTTGTAGTTTTTGAATTTCATAAGGCTGGCCTATTCCTCCAGCCTGTCCAGGTCCCTCTTACTGGCAGCCCTGCCCTCAAGTGTCTCAATTATTTCCCGAATTAGGTAACATTTCCACTTTTGGTATCAAAATGCACTCTGTCACCTCCTTCCGATCATTGATAGAGATCTTAAACAGTTTAGATCCCTGCAGTACTCCACTCCACTCTTACTGACATCCAGGTAGAGTATTGCGGGAACTCAATGATGGACTCTGCCACACAATCAATATGATAAAGCAAGAAGCCATTTATTTGTTCTAATACAGTAATATTTATATCCCCAAACTAATGAAATCACCCACACCCGTTAACATGTTATTGGCTCTTCACTCACAGCAGGAGCAGTTCACATGCCCCTAATTGGCTGATGGACTTTGCATGCATCCCTTCCTGTTTGCTTGCCAGGGGACATCTTTTAGATGCATTCCAAGGTTCCTTTCTCATAACTTGTCGACGCAGGTACTTCTCGTATCTACAGCCATGTATCCCTTCAGTTCCCACAGTTCTCTCAGGGTATGCCAATACACTTTCTCACACTTCCCACAATTCCCCTCTTTTCTTTTTGGAAGCAGCAAAACCTAAAGCTTAACTTAAAAGTATAACTTATCAGAATTTAACAAAAATACAAGCCATAAAACTAAAGCTTAACTTATAGATGAAAATGATAACAAATTCTTAAAGCTTATCATTACACATTTGCTCTTAGAAACCCTACAATTCCTCCTTGTCGGTACTAGGACCAGTATTCTTCAATATATTCATAAATGACCTGGATGAGGGAATTGAATGCACTGTCAGCAAGTTTGCTGATGATACAAAGCTGGGAGGAGTGGCTGACACTCCAGAAGGCTGTGCTGCCATCCAGAGAGACCTGGACAGGCTGGAGAAATGGGCAGGGAAAAACTTGATGAAATATAATAAGGGCAAGTGTAGGGTGTTGCACCTGGGCAGGAACAACCCCAGGTTCCAGTATAGGTTAGGAAATGATCTCCTAGAGAGCAGTGTAGGGGAAAGGGATCTGGGAGTCCTGGTGGACAGCAGGATGACCATGAGCCAGCATTGTGCCCTTGTGGCCAGGAAGGCCAATGGCATCCTGGGGTGCATTAGAAGGGGTGTAGTCAGTAGGTCAAGAGAGGTTCTTCTTCCCCTTTACTCTGCCCTGGTGAGGCCACATCTGGAATATTGTGTCCAGTTTTGGGCCCCACAGTTCAAGAAGGACAGGTAGCTGCTTGAGAGAGTCCAGCGAAGAGCCACCAAAATGATTAAGGGAGTGGAACATCTCCCTTATGAGGAAAGGCTGAGGGAGCTGGGCCTCTTTAGCTTGGAGAAGAGGAGACTGAGGGGGGACCTGATTAATGTTT
This sequence comes from Caprimulgus europaeus, assembly GCA_907165065.1. The sequence continues at coordinate 18,073,837 of OU015537.1, forward strand.
ATAAATATTTGAAGAGTGAGTGTGAGGAGGATGGGGCCAGGCTCTTCACAGTGATGACCAATGATAGGACAAGGGATAATGGGTGTAAGCTGGAACACAGGAGGTTCCGCTTAAATTTGAGAAAGAACTTCTTTACGGTGAGGGTGACAGAGCACTGGAACAGGCTGCCCAGGGAGGTTGTGGAGTCTCCTTCTCTGGAGACATTCAAGACCCGCCTGGATGCCTTCCTGTGTGAACTCATCTAGGTGTTCCTGCTCCGGCAGGGGGATTGGACTAGATGATCTTTCGAGGTCCCTTCCAATCCCTAATATTCTGTGATTCTGTGATTCTGTGATTCTTGTGTTTGTACGACAAAAGCATCGTTCACCATCTTCTGCAGGGCCCTTTGCAGACATGATAGCAAACAAGGCACTAAGAGGAGGATCACCAGAACACCTGGAATCCTGACTTGAGTAGTGAAAAAAACACAACCTTGTATTCTCCAGCCTTGAAACCAATTGCTTAACCAATCATCATTATCTACCTTTAACTATCTGACATTCTCCTTTAACTTGTTAATTGCCATATGAATTGATTCTGAGTGTTGTGATAAATTCATACAGCACATACCGTCAAATTCCTCACAACCATGGCCTTGAGCTAAAAGCAAAAAATCAATAGCAGCACGATTTTGCAAAGTGGCATGTCGAATAGAGTCGACATCTGTCAGCAAGCCTGATAGTGCCAAAGAAGTAAGATTAAATTGTTTAGAAATCCAGCATCCTAACTTGCGTAGGTTTTTTAGTGCACCTGCTACTCCTACTCCAGGAGCAAGAATAGAGGCTGCAATTATTTGTCCAGGATTCCAAAACTCTGCATTGGAATCACAGTTGTGCTTAAATGAGTGAATGCTATGCTTGCTTCAAAAGCGATTTTTGAACTTTCCCAAAATCATAGTAATGTTAGGTGTTAACAGAGTTAAACGGCCTAAGCTGCAGGGGCCTCCACGAATACGTGATGGTATGCTTGCCCAAGCTCTGTCTCCACAGATAAGAAAAACACCTGGTGGTAGCTGCACTGGATTATGAGTAGCTTTAGAAATTTTTGGTGAAGTGTAATTACACCAAGCTGTTTTATTTCTAAAAACTGAGATGGTGGCATTTACATTCCTGGCAGTGACTCTTCTGTTGCTTGTAGAGAATTTAAAGAAGACACAAAAGTCCATTGGTACTGATCTCAACAGATTCAGCTCCTGTGGCTCTGCAGGCAGAATCGGTAGGAATGGGACCCATCCATCCCACCTATATCACCCACCGCTCACATTGTGCGAATGGCTTTCCTTGCCTGCATAGGGACAAGAGACACAGGGTCATCTGCTGGTAAACCCACCAGACATGTAGAAAAGGGGTTTTCTGGGGTAGCCAGAGACAAACAAAGCATGTTCTGCTGCATTTGGTTAGCCAGAGTAATCCAAATATTTGTTCTGGGTAAGATGTTATAATAGGCTTGAATCACTATCAAAAGACTGAGAAACCCTATGAAAGTACCCGTAGGTTGATGCTGCATTCCCATTGCTCTTTCTGTCAGTCAAGGTGGTTTACAGATTTTAAAATTGGACACAACTGAGTACTTGCGTGCGTGTCTATCCTGGATCTAAGTGGGGTGAGACATCTGGATTTCCGCTGTTCTTCCCATGTAAAGGTTGTCCTTTCCACGGTTTTGTCCACCGGGCAGGAACCCACCTAGGTCCAGTATCTGTAAGGACACACATCTAACCTCTTCCTGTTAAATGAACTTCAGCAGGTCCTTTCCATTGTCCATCTGTTAGATCTTTATATAATTCCTGAATTTTACTATTATTTTTACCTGGACTTTCTGCTAAGGCTCATCCATGGACTGTCATGGGTGGATCCTCAGCATCGCCGACCAGTAGTAAAAAATTACTTAATTTACATACAATGCTTTTGAAATACGTTCCTGTGGGGTTAAGCCTATCTCCCCTGTTTTCTGTTTTTGTAACATGGATTAAAGCACTTGGTGAGCTCGTTCAATGATAGCTTGGCCTGTTGGAGAGTGAGGAATACCGGTGATATGCCTCACACCCCATTGCTGACAGAATTGTGCAAAAGAGCGTGAAACATAAGCTGGACTGTTATCAGTTTTTAGCTGTGACGGTACACCCATAACTGCAAAGCAACCTTGTGAGTGTCATTTAACATGTTTAGCTGTTTCACCTGACAGAGATGTTGCCCATAGTACAGAGGAAAAGGTATTTATAGTGACGTGAATATAATTTAAACAGCCACATTCTGAAAAATGTGTGACATCCATTTTCCACATCTGCAAAGGCAGCAAACCTCTGGGATTAACTCCCAGGTCGATGTCAACACCATAGTGCTGACACTCAGGACAGGACTGAACAATTCCTTGAGCATCTGAGAGACTTAAATGAAATTGGCGATATAAACTTTTTAGCATTCTGGTGAAAAAAGGAATGAGCCTGACGAGCTTGGTCAAAAGTCGATACAGGAGGACCACTCCAGGCTGGAGCTACTCATTTGTCAGCTCTATTGTTACCTTCTGTTAAGGAGCCGGGCAGGTCAGAGTGACTGCCAATATGAGTAATAAAATAAGGCTCAGTGCAATGTTGTAATAAGCGTAACAGCTGGAAGAATAAGTGAAAAAGTGTCTTATTTGTTATCTCTTTGAGAATAGCCTGTTCCAAGAGAATAACTACTCCTACAACATACAGGGAGTCTGATACAACATTTAAAGGTTCTGTGGACCATTTTGTGAATGCCCAAACAACAGCTTTTAGTTCAAGTGTCTGCAAAGAATCCTCTGGGGTGTCGTTTAAAATATGTTTATCCCAGTGTGTATTACTTAGCCAAGTGATAACAGCCTTGTGGTTATTTTTGCTAGTGTCAGTAAAAACAGTTAAACCTCCCACAGGAGTCACAGAGCAAAGAGGCTTTTCAAGAAAAGTGTTAGAGGACAGAGGGGAAAGCAAACAATGAGGTGGATAAACATTAGGAGTTTGTCCAGAATAACCTGGTAGAGCTAATTGTAAATCATCTGAGTGCTGCAGAGACCAATCAAAATATGCCTGTGTTAGTGGAAGGATGATATATGCAAGATCAAAATCAGTCATCTCTATCAATCTCGATCTGCCTCGCATAATCAATTGAGCTAGTGCTTCCAGTGGTGTAGTTATACTTTTACGCAAATGGTACGGCAAAAAGATCCACTCCAGTACACACAAAGGATCTTTTTTTGCATCGTTCCATTGCATCAGCAATGCAAAGGTGTGACAATTTGCAGGACCTCCAGTAATAGTAGCCAAAATGACATTTAAATCGGGATTATATCTAATGGCATATGATTTCGTTACCTTGTCTACAATGTGCTGCAAAGCAAAAGTTTGTGTTTCAGATAACTCTCTTTTAGCAGCGGCATCAGGTGTGCCTTGAAGTAAAGGCATTAATGGACTGAAGTCTTCATTAGTAATGCCACACAACGGTCGAATCCACTGAATATCCCCTACTAATTTTTGTACATCTGTCAATGTCTGAATATTAGTTTGAAGTGTAACTTTTTGTGGTCTAACTTGTTCAGCTGACAGTGTCCAGCCAAGGTAATGCCATGGTGGTTTTTTCTGCATTTTTTCTGGAGCTATTTTTAAACCTGTAGACTCAAGTTGGGATCTCAATTCAGTAATTAAAAGGTCTGTGTGCAGATGTTGACCAGCTATTAAAATATCATCCATGTAATGATAAATCAGTAATTGAGGTTTGGCTTGCCAAATAGGTTGAAGTGCCCAAGCTACAAATAATTGGCACAAGGTAGGAGAATTTTTCATACCTTGTGGGAAAACAACCCAATGATATCTTTTTTCGGGTTCAGCCTTATTGATAGATGGTACAGAAAATGCAAATTTTTCACAGTCATCTGGATGTAATGGAATTGTGAAAAAAGGATCTTTTAAATCGATAACCAATAAGTCCCAATTCTCTGGAAGCATTACAGGGCTTGGAAGTCCTGTCTGAAGGGCTCCCATGTCCTGCATCACAGCGTTCATTGCACGTAAATAATACAATAGTCTCCATTTCCCACTCTTTTTAGGGATGGTAAAGATTAGAGGACTAGTAGACGGCACAATGTGTCCTACTTGCAATTTCTCTTGCACTAAATTTTGAACTATGGGCAGCCTCTCTGCCTTTAGCGGCCATTGATCTACCCAGACTGGAGCATCAGTGATCCAGGTGAGCTTTTGAATTGGCTGCCCCTCAATGGTCGCCTCTGAAAAGGCTGTGTCGTGAGCACTGCACTCAATTGACTGAGAAGGTCTCTTCCAATAAAGGTGACTGTCGTGGCTAACACATATGGTCTCGTACTGACTTTTGTACCATCTTTGAAGGAAAAGGTCACCGAGGTTTTGCTGATTCTAGAAATTTGGGTACCACTGATTCCAAAAAGACCGTTGATGGTTTCAATCAGTGGCCAATGTTTTGGCCATTTGTGTAGTGGAACCACAGCGATGTCGGCTCCAGTATCAATGATCATTTTTAAAGCAACCAATTCTCCATCATTATTTTGAATTTGAACCCATCCTTCTGGTTTTGTTTTTTGAATGTTTAATGCCAACAACACTTGTGGTGTTCCTGTTGATCCAAAACCTCCATTGCCTAGGACTAAATGTCCTCGACAGGGTACTTTTGCTTCAGAAGGTACCAACTGAGGAATAAGTGCACCTTTTGCGACATTTACTGGTGGAATAAGGGTTTGTACCATGATTTTAATAACTCCAGTATAATCCGCATCTATTACATCTGGTGGTACAAAGATTCCCTGCTTAGTGGCTGATGACCTCCCAATGACTAAAGCACTTAAACCATGATCCAAAGGTCCATTTAAGGTGGTTGGAATGCATTTAATGGCCGTATCTGTTATTGTGAATTCTATTGCTGTTTCCAGGTCCACTCCAGCACTTCCATCAGTGGCGGAGCAGACATGGTCCAAGCACCCTGAATTTGTGTCTTTGCATGCGGGGTCTTTGCTCTCTGCTGGAAGTTTCCCATTTTTGCCTGGATACATGATAGTTAGATTTGCATTCCTTAACCCAATGGCCATATTTTCCACATCTTTTACACATACGATTTTCCCTATTCAATGCAAAACAGTACGCTCTAAAATGGCCAGTTTTGCCACAGTTATGGCACGTTGCACCAGGTTTGCCAGTTTGCGGATTTTTTCTAAAATGTTTTACAGCAGCTTGTTGGGGCCTTAAGCTGTGCTGCGTGAGTGTGCAGAGTTAGATCCTTAGCTTGACTGTGTGAAGTTATGTGAGCTATGTAAAGAATGTCTTTTCGGTTAAAGTAAGCTGGAAAACAGGATATTACGGCGAGGAAGTGAACCTGAACCAAGATAAGAACGTGTGGATAACATTATTGAGACTTGGCTACAAGACAAGGGTCACGAGAACATTCAGCTAGTTAAAATATGAGCAAGAACAAGACGTCTGTGCTCCTGAAATAGAATCAGGATGTAGTATGAACATTGAAACTAACGGTCAGCAAGAGTAAAATGTCTTTTGTCTGCAAGAAGCAAATATATCCTTGTATGTGGTGAACTAAGCAAACAGATGTTTCCTGGCTAACAATTGCAAGATAAGCATAGTAAGAGAACTAGAGCTTTTAATTAGCAACCAATAAGGAGCTAGACTTTTGTAATATGTATGAACCTCATTAACTGTGTTATAAATGCTTGATTGATGGACTAATAAATTTGAGACTTGTTGATCATCATCGGATGTGCTTGTCTTCTGTCGACTCCGACAAGAATGAACCAGTGGGACTGAGAGGTCAGAGTGTGAACAGTAGCTAGTAACCAATAATAATTAGTTTCGTAGCATGCTTGGTGCATGAACACGTATACGGAACTCAAAGGGATATATAACAAGCAGCTTTCTGATAATAAAGTGGATTTGAACTTGCATCTTAGAGATGTGTGGGAGTAGTTCATTTCTCGCTTGCCTGAATAGCCCATGACAGCAGCTTCCAAAGCTGAAGCCATAAATGCTGCTTTGTTCTGTTCCCCCATACGGTCACATAATTCTAACATTTCACCTACGGTAGCTCTCTCGACAACGTACATAACATTTTTTTTGTTTGACTATTGCTGTTTTCATAAGCCAATTGATCTAGTAATTTAAGTTTCATGTCAGGATCAAAGTCTGGATGGTCTTTTAAGGCAGCATGTAATCTGTCTACAAAACTTGTAAATGGTTCAGTGGGTCCTTGACGCACTGTAGCAAACGCCGGAGTCGGCTTTTCCGATTCCGGTATACTTCTCCAATGTTTCCAGGCTAAATCCTGAGAAAGCTGGAGAATTGGAGTCCGCAAACAGGATTGCATGTCAGCAGTGGCAAAGGGTCCTACACCCAGCAGCATACCTGCATTAACTAAGTGAAGAGCATCATCTGCTGGATGCTACAAATTTTTTCGCCTCTGCATTAACACAGAGGTCCTTCTAATAGTAAAAAAACTGTATTTGTTGCTAGGGGCTTAAAAGAGTATTAGCTAGCATTCTGATATCATGAGGCGTTAATAAGGTACCGTTAAAAATGTGTGTTAGAACTGCTTCAGTAAAAGATTATTTTAACCCATACTGACTTATAGCATTTGTTGCTTCTTTTATAATTTTCCAATCTAAAGCTGTATAAGCCCATTCATCATTTGGTCCCACCGAAACTGGAAAAGCAGAGGGAGTATTAGGCAACATTTCCCCTTCTACTAAAGTATCCCTTATAATTCCCCTCCACCAACGATGTGGATTTTCTCCTTCCTCCCCCACCTCTTCTATTAAAGCAACATTTTTGGATTGTTCTGCCTTAGACACCTGAGGAATAGAAAAAGAGTTAGTATAAATTAAGGATATGGGTGAATGTCGGAGTCGACGGAAGAAAAGTCCATCCGATGATGTTCAGCAAGTCTCATTTTATTAGTCTTTCAAGCACATATTTATAACACAGTTAATGAAGTTCATACCTATTGCAAAGCTTAGCTCCTTATTGGTTAGTGATTAAAAGTTACTCACACCCTAGTTTCCCATAGCATGCTTATCTTATGGTTGCAGCTGCAAGGACTTATTTTGCTCCTACAGATAAAGGCATTCCATACTTGTTAACCATTTCTACTACATCTTGACTCTATTCTAGGAACACAGATATCCTGTTCTTACTCATATTTTAACTAGCTAAATTTTCTCGTGACCCTTGTCTTGTAGCCAAGTCTCAATAATGCTCTCCACAGGTGAATCCTTGTCCTGGTTAGCTGCTAAGTCCTTAAGTTTTTCTATTAGCTGTTGAGATGGGTTGTCTAAGTTCACTTTTCTCTCCTCTGGTTCTCTCGGGGTGTTCGGGGTAGAAGGTGGTAGAGTTGGGTAGAGGAAAGGTGCATTCTCACAGGCTGAAGCAGAGTGCTGTGGTGAATCTTGTACAGGCACAGAAGGGTTAGTTACCGGCTGCACGGGGGGAGAGGTATTTCTCGGGGGAGGTGGTGAAAGCGGTGGAGTAGTCGTTCTTGTTACCGCGGGCGCGGGCGATACAGGCAGAGGTGGATTATACATATTTGCATGAATTGCCGCAGGTGTTGGCGGTGAAATATTGTCCATAAATATCAGTGTGGAAGTAGATATCTTTTTACCGCATGGCCTACTGGTGGAAGTGGTAGGACTTAATGCTACAAAGGCTGACGCAGCAGCATCGCATTCTGCTTTTACCTCTTGTAGGGTATTTTTAAGCAGCTTCCATAAGGTAGCTTCTACAGCCTTTAATTCAGGTGTCAGTAATTGTGCTTCTCCATTCTTAAAGGTTATCTGCCCATCTAATTTACTCAATAAATCCCTTCCCATCAAAGGTACTAGACACTCAGGCACTTATAAAAATCGATGAGTCGCTTATTGTTTCCTTAATTTAATTTTTAAGGGTTGCAAAGATGGCTGATTCTCTCGCTTCCCTGTAGCACCAACACTTACAGTTTTATTACTAAAATTTCCTTTACAAGCATTAAATATGAAATAAGTGGCTCCTGTATTAACTAACAATCCAATAAGTGGCTCCTGTTTTAACTAAAAATCCCCTCTCATTATTTATTGTTATTATTTTAATAGCCTGTAAAGCTGCATGCAGGTTCCCAGCTTGAGGATATTCCTTTTTCCAATGTCCTTTTTTTTTTTTTTTTTTGTAAATTGTACACTGATCTTTTGCAAGAAGGGAGTTTTCCCGTTCCCCTCTCCATTCCTTGATTATCTTTTCCTATGCCTCCCCTTCCTCTGCAAGCTCCTCCAGAAACCCCTGTTAAAGTGGCAAGTAATCTTCTCTCCCTCAGATTTTCTCTTTGGGCTTGCCACGATTCCTTCTCCTTTTCCCTGTTGTTAAAAAAAAACATTCATACTACTTCTAACATTTTTCCCAAATCCCTTGAGTCTGCCCCTTTTAATTTTTGAAGTTTTTTTCTAATATCCAGAGCCGATTGCCCCACAAAATACAGATGCCAATTGAACAGCCTCCTCTGGCTTTTCAGGATCTAAATTAGTATATTTTCTAGCAGTGACCTTTAACTGTTCCATAAAGGTAGATGGTGATTCATTTGATTCTTGCTTAATCTCATATAATTTAGACCCATCCTGGGTCTGTAACAGGAAAATTTTGATTTATTGTTCTCTGCAAATCTTTATTAACATGTGTCCCTTCTACCTGTTTTTGAGCAGATGTGGGATTTTTTTAATACCATTTGTTTTTTTAGTACCATCCAACAATGTATCCAATATTACCTGAATTATCCTATAATGTTTTATCCATTCCGGATGGTTTCTCAAAGCAAAAAAAAAAAAAAATTACACAAGGTACTTCATCTCTCCTACAAAGAGACATTAACTGCAATATAGTATTATAACTCAAAGTTCCATTTGTTGGCCATTTTTCCTGATCTTCCAAAACATACAAAGGCCACCAATGATTACAATATTCAGTTATATGACTTTTATTTAAATCATCATGCAATTCACCTCAGTGTGCTAATAGACCCCCCCAATGGTGACATTTTTGGTATCTTTTAATCTGATGTCAGATTCCCAAAACTTTTGCTCTTAATCAGTTTTACATAACCCCATCGTGGGGCAAAACACTCAAAAGACAATTGCTAAACAAAATCCGACGCAACAATAATTGTGCAGGATAAATACTCAAAAGACAATTGGTTTCACTTATGACTTATGGGCAGACAGACACCTAGGCTTCCAATGCAAACGGGTACCCTCTGAGCCCCAACACTGCACAGCTTTCACTGCAGCTTATGGACAGGCTTTCCAAATCCAAAGTTTAAAAGAAGTGCCTTACCTTTCCAGGGTACGTTGTGAGGAGTTTTCTGGGTCAAGGGTAATGGTTCTCCCCAAGAATTCCTTGATGCCAGCTGGAGTTCAGTCAGCTCTCAATCCCCTCCAGTCTCACTCACAAGTTTCCCATCTGGGTAGCCAAAAACTGTCACTGAAATCAGGAATGAACTTTTTAACACCAAGAAAAGCCAAAAGCTAAGCAAGAATTGAGTGAAGAGTCACAAAAAGGATATATGATTTTTTTCCTCCCCTAAGGATCTAGAACCCTTTTAGGGATCCTTTAAAGATCCTGCTCTTAAGAGAGTGGATTGGGTCTGGCTGGGATGGAGTTAAATTTCCCCATAGCGGCCCTCATAGTGCTGTGCTTTGCATTTGTAGCTAGAAAGGTGTTGATAACACACCAGTGTTTTGGTTACTGCTGAGCAGTGCTCCCACAGCATCAAGGATATCTCTCCAACCCCTCAAAGGCCAGTAGGCAAGGAGTGGGCAAGAGGTTGGGAGGAGACATAGACAAGACAGCTGACTCAAACTGACCAAAGGGATATTTCATACCATATGACATTGTGCTCAGCATTAAAAGCTAAGAGAAAGGTGGAAGAGGGGGGACATTTCTTATTAAGGTGTTTGTCTTACAAAGTAGATATGGGGCATGTATGATATGTAAATCACTAACTAATCAAGAATAGGTAGGAGGTATTAATATGATCATGATCTTGTAAAATGTGTATAAAAGAAGTAATGAAACTTGCTATAGGTGTGCTTGATTTGGGGATGATTCCATCTAGCATCCAGGCCTGAATAAACACAATATCTCTTTTAAGCATATGAGATTGGTTATAATTACATGCTGGGCATGAATCTGCTTTTCAGGCAACAAATTAACCACTAAGTGTACTGAGGTCCTACTTCCCAGGAAGTGGATGAACATTGCCTGCTAAGGGAAGTGGAGAATAAATCTTTTTGTTTTCCTTTGCTTCCATGCAGGAACTTTGCTTTTAATTATTAAACTGCCTTTACCTTGATCCACAAGATTTTCATTTTATTTTCTCCCCCTGTCCCACTGAGGAGGTGAGTGATAGAGTGTTGAAAGACTAAACCCTGAAAAACTAGAAATTAAAAGATTTATAAATAACTTAGTTGCTTGCTTAATTAGATGTAGACATCACCCAGCTGTTGTAAAAACCTTTGAATAAAATTACTGATAACCATGGAATGAGCATTTATCACCTAGTTGTTAGATATTTACATATGCTAACAACTTTTGAATGAAATTATATCCATCCTCACAAATTGCTGATAACCTTAGGAACTTTTTCAAATGTTATCAGAAATGCTTAAGCCTGGGGAAGGACCAAACATTCTTCAAGGAATGCTGTCCCAAGCATGTAAAAGAGACACCACTGTGCAGAATCAAAGAGGAGTTCAGTCAGGGGATGCAGTGATGAAGGCTACTGAAGACAACCTACCAATTTAATGCGCAAGCATGAAAGACATTTACATATGCTAAATAGTTATGGGAAATGTTTTGAATATGTAGATAATTTCTCGGAATTTCAATGAATATACATGTATTAGATCAATATAATGTGTGCTGAAACAGACACATACACCTTGGGGAGCGATCTCCATGTGTGTCCAGCACTGCAATAAAGAATACCTGCTTTCTAAAACTCCAAAACGAGTCTTAGAGAGTTTCTCTGACCGGCTTTCTCAGTATCAGATTTGGCAACCCAGATGGGACCCTCTCTGCCCGACTGCGGGATCCATTGAGAACAGGACTCCCTTGGGTATCCCAGGATACTTCTCCAGAGGGACTCCTCGCCTCAATCGGCTCACTGCAGGAGCAGACAAGGACAATCAAATAGAAGGTATTCTTTTTGGTTTGATATTTGTTTTTTGTATTTGGTTTTGGGAACCAGTTCATTTGGCGGCTACCTGTTGTTATTGTTTTGATGTAGGGTGAGCCATATGCAGGACTGCTAGAGTCTTATTATGCATACATTTGGTATTTGGTAACTCTATAAGTCTTGTATGCCTCTGTAAGTCTTCCTGAAGTTTTAAAGGGGCGGATGGATGCTTGTTAAAATAATTGCTTCGATTGTTAAAGCATTCAAAATTTTTGTGATTGCTTGTGTAATATCTGCTTGTGTGTGTGAGTGAGATGTATAAATACGGAGTGAGTGTGGAGTTTGGATCTGCGGTTCTGTTATCCCACGAAGGAAACAGCCGGAGAAGGATGAAGCGACTGACATAAGATCATTGCAAGGAGAGATCGAGTGATGGTGTATTACATCCGTGCACTGAGAAAACATCTAACTTGGTTATCGCAACTTTGTGCAAAGGCGGGGACTAGTGCATTTCACTTCCAACTGAAGTGTACAGATTGTTACAGAAATATATCACCATTCCCCCATAGAGGGAACTCCCCTGCCTGCCGCTATTACAGAAACAGAGAGGCAGTGTGAAGTTGGGTTTTAGTGTGTTATGGGTAAAGTAAAGCAGAAAACCAGAGCAAAAGATTCTCAAAGAAAAGCCCACTAGGGTGCATCTTGCAACGTTGGAAACATATAGGAGGTTCGGCAGGTGGTATACCTGATAGAAAAACTTTAATCAAGTACCGTAATCAGTGGTGGCCATTATATAAAATAGATGATGGTGAAAAATGGCCAGCTAATGGGACACTAAATTACAATACTTTTGTCTCTGAAATCGGGAATAAACTTCTTAACACCAATGTAGTCTTAAGAAGCAGGCACTTCTTTATTGCAGCACTGGATGCACGGGGGATCGCTCCACCTATCGTACATACCTGACAGCACATGAAGTAAAGTTTATATTATACAAAATCATACAGAATCATTAAATTTCATCAGAATTGTCATTCATATTCAATACAATTACCAGAAATCATTATCATAAAACCCTGCCTCGCCGCGCATGCCCATTGAGTCTTGAAATGAGTCGAAGGGCTTCTTTTGCGACCACCACGGACCACCGACTCAAAAGAAAAGACCCTCCAATGACCTTGTCCCAAGGTCTTGGCTCAACAAGCTCTTCTCCACATCCCAGTGGTCAGTAAAACAAAGACTTTCAAGCTTCCATGGGCATTAGAGTAATAAATTTCAATCCTTGCAACACTATGACAGAGATGCATTGTTTCTGATTCTGCTGTTGCATTAATGATTAGAGCAAGCCTAGGACATTACAGAATCACAGAATCACAGAATGTTAAGGATTGGAAGGGACCTCAAAAGATCATCTAGTCCAATCGCCCTGCCAGAGCAGGAACACCTACATGAGATCACACAGGAAGGCATCCAGGCGGGTCTTGAATGTCTCCAGAGAAGGAGACTCCACAACCTCCCTGGGCAGCCTGTTCCAGTGCTCTGTCACCCTCACCGTAAAGAAGTTCCTCCTCAAATCCAAGTGGAACCTCCTGTGTTCCAGCTTACACCCATTGCCCCTTGTCCTATCATTGGACACCACTGTGAAGGGCCTAGCTCCATCCTCCTGACATTCACCCTTCATATATTTATAAACATTAATAAGGTCCCTCTTCAGTCTCCTCTTCTCCAAGCTAAAGAGACCCAGCTCCCTCAGCCTTTCCTCATAAAGGAGATGCTCCACTCCCTTAATCATCTTGGTGGCTCTTCGCTGGACTCTCTCAAGCAGCTCCCTGTCCTTCTTGAACTGTGGGGCCCAAAACTGGACACAATATTCCAGATGTGGCCTCACCAGGGCAGAGTAAAGGGGAAGAAGAACCTCTCTTGACCTACTGACTACACCCCTTCTAATGCACCCCAGGATGCCATTGGCCTTCCTGGCCACAAGGGCACAATGCTGGCTCATGGTCATCCTGCTGTCCACCAGGACTCCCAGATCCCTTTCCCCTACACTGCTCTCTAGTAGATCATTTCCCAACCTATACTGGAACCTGGGGTTGTTCCTGCCCAGGTGCAACACCCTACACTTGCCCTTATTATATTTCATTAAATTTATCCCTGCCCAGCTCTCCAGCCTGTCCAGGTCTCGCTGGAAGGCAGCACAGCCCTCTGCTGTGTCAGCCACTCCTCCCAGCTTTGTATCATCAGCAAACTTGCTGACAGTGCATTCAATTCCCTCATCCAGGTTGTTGATGAACATATTGAATAATACTGCTCCTAGTACCGACCCTTGAGGGACTCCACTGGACACAGGTCTCCAACTAGACTCTGCCCCATTGACCACCACTCTCTGGCTTCTTCCCACCAGCCAGTTCACAGTCCATCTCACTACCTGATCATCTAATCCACACTTCCTCAATTTGTCAACGAGGATGCTGCAAGAGACCGTGTCAAATGCTTTACTGAAATCAAGATAGACCACATCCACTGCTTTGCCATCATTTAGCCACCTGGTTGTGTTTTCATAAAAGTATAGTAGGTTGGTCAAGCAAGACTTCCCCTTGGTGAAGCCATGCTGACTACCCCTAATGACCCTCTTATCCTTGATATGCCTTGAGATGGCACCAAGGATCAGTCGTTCCATCACCTTCCCAGGGATGGAGGTGAGGCTGACCGGTCTGTAGTTACCTGAGTCCTCCTTCTTGCCCTTTTTGAAGATTGGGGTGACATTTGCTTTCCTCCAGTCCTCAGGCACCTCTCCCTTTTCCCACGACTTTGCAAAGATGATGGAGAGTGGTCTAGCAATGACTTCAGCCAGCTCCCTCAACACCCGTGGGTGCATCCCTTCCGGACCCATAGATTTATGGATGTCCAGATTGCTTAATTGGTCCCTGACCCAGTCCTCATCAACTGAGGCAAACTCCTCTATTGTCCTGACTTCCTCAGGGGCCTCAGGGGTACGGGGCTCCTCAGGACAGCTTCCGGCAGAGTAGACAGAGGCAAAGAAAGCATTAAGTAACTCTGCCTTCTCTGTATCCTCTGTCACCAGGGCACCCACCTCATTCATCAGTGGGCCTACATTGCCTCTAGTGTTGGCTTTATCTGCCATGTATTTGAAGAAGCTCTTCCTGTTATCCTTGACCCCTCTGGCAAGGTCTAATTCTAAGGAGGCCGTAGCTTTCCTAGTTGCCTCCCTACATCCTCTGACAACATCCTTATATTCTTCCCAAGTGGCCAGCCCCTCCTTCCATGATCTGTAAACTCTCCTTGAGTTTGCCCAGCAGTTCCCTGTTTAACCAAGCAGGTCTCCTGGCTCCCTTCCTTGACTTCCTACATATCAGGATGCTCTGATCTTGAGCTAGGAAGAAGCAGTCCCTGAATGTTAACCAGCTATCTTGGGCCCCTTTACCTTCAAGTACCCTTTTCCCATCGGATTTCCCCTAACAATTGCTTGAAAAAGCCAAAGTTGGCCCTCCTGAAGTCCAGGGTTGCAATTCTGCTTGGAATGCTGCTCCTGCCACATAAGATCCTGAACTTCACCATCTCATGGTCGCTGTAGCCCAGGCAGTCCTCAACCTTTGCCGCTTCAACCAGACCCTCCTTGTTAATGAGGATGAGATCCAGCAGCACTCCCCTCCTAGTTGGTTCATCCACCATTTGCATCAGGAAGTTATCATCGATGCACTGGAGGAACCTCCTGGATTGTGGGTGGCTGGCTGAGTAGTCCCTCCAGCAAATATCAGGGTAGTTAAAATCCCCCACAACAACCAGGGCCTGTGATTGCAAGGCTGCTCTCAGCTGCCTGTAGAAGGCCTCATCAACCTCCTCACCCTGATCTGGTGGCCTGTAATAGACACCCACAATGGTATCAACCCTACCAGCCTGCCCCTTGATTTTCACCCACAGACTCTCAACTCGCTCCTCATCCGCCCCTGGACAGATCTCAATACACTGCAGTTGCTCTCTTACGTAAAGAGCAACACCACCACCTCGCCTTGCTGGCCTGTCTTTCCTGAGAAGGACATAGCCATCCATGACCACATTCCAGTCATGTGAGCTATCCCACCATGTCTCTGTAATTGCCACCAGATCATAATCCCCTGACGGAACATGGGTTTCTAACTCCTCCTGTTTATTCCCCACGCTGCGTGCATTGGTGTACAGGCATTTCAGGGAGCGAGCCGAGTACACCAATTTCATCATAGAGGGGTGGGAGGCCTCCCGGCCTTCATCAATACTAGACTGCTGCCCCACTGGCATGAACCCAACTGTAACCCCTTCCCCCTTCCAATCTAGTTTAAAACTCTCCAAATGAGCCCTGCCAATTCCTGCCCCAGCCTCCTTTTGCCCCTGCAGATAGGCCTTCGCGACAAATCACTGTCTCGACTGGCATCCTATGAAACCAGCCATTATCAAAGAACACAAAGCCCTGCCTGAAGAACCAGTCCTGTAGACAGTCATTTAATTTGATACTGATATGTTAGAATTAATTATTAGCTTATAGTTTATGATTAGTTTTGATTTTAATAGTATAAGGTTATAAGAAATATTGTAATGAAAAGTATGCTTGCACAGCAACCGAATGCTTCTATGAAATCCCTGTACAGCCCCGTACCAAGGCCAAAGGGTGTCGCGAAGGAGGGAAAACCCGGACGCTCAATACGAGTGATCAGCAAGCTCCGTTTATTGATTACATATGTGCTCCTTATATACAGTGGTTAATTAAGCTCATGCATATTCTTAAAGACCCATACTGATTGGTTTATTAATTTTCCTGGGAACTTTCTCTTTGTTATAACAGGTGGTTTTGCTCTGTCCACGTCCCAAGGACGTCAACAGAATACTCCTTACTTTGCGGTTACCAGCTTAAAGCTACTCCCTTCTTTTTCCCAGCTTATTTTGCTAAAGTTGTTTGAAGTCTGAAGGGCAAGTAAGTATCCTGGAGACTTCTGTTAATTTACCCTGACTTATGTCAAGGGCCTAAGCTGGCTTACTGCGGCCTCTGATTGTACAACATCTCTAGTGATCTATAACAATTCCCCCTTTTTCTTTTTGTACAATCAGGGCTATAGCAGTGACACTCTGTACTCCTTTCATTACACATCTATAAGCAATTTTTTACTATAATTAGAACTAAGAATATAATGCCTAAAAAGCGTACACTCTCTAATTAAAATTAAAAGCTAAAGCGACAGATTGCCAAAAAGAAATGTTAACCATGCATCAAACGGGTTTATGTTCTGGACAATCTTCTGAGTGTGGTCTTTTAACCACTGCAATTTTGCATGTATAGATTCTCCGTGATCTGACAAATTAAAACAACATAAAATAATAGAGCGGGGAAGGGTGGGGGGAAACTCACCGCTGACCCTGACATATCAGCACCTACACCAGATGTGTGCGGTGCTCTGCCAACAGTTTCCCACAAAAGGGATTGGTCAAAATCATTTGGTAGGAACCGTAACTTAGGTAACAAGTACAAGTTGATCTGTAAACTGATTTATGATACTTATATAGAAAATTAGAAGAATACATGTAGCTGTCAAAATCTGGATTAATGAGAATGGGGAAACAATGGGAAGAGAAGCCTACTGTAACGGTTTATAGATGCCTGCCAAGAAACCGTGTCCTTAAACAAAAGGTAATTCCGGCAGGGGGAGATTGCGACCACGGATTCACGGATCGCCCACCCATTTGACACCCCAGACTCATTTCCAGATGATTCTAACAGTTATTGCGCAGAATCGGAAATAGGAGGAGAATATGCTAATGATTTCTTGGAAATAACATGTTTATGTATGACTACTTAATGAATACGTATGAGTAAGATCTATATAAGATGTATGATTTTGGGGCATGGGGTGCGTTGATCGTGAGAGAACTCACTCACGCACCCGGCCGTAATAAAGAAGTGTCTGCTTATCCGCATCACATTGGTGTTGATAAGTTTCTTATTCCGGATTTTCGGTAACAAATTCTGCCATTCCATTGTACATCAGCACCCGAAAGTGGAAAGAGGGAAGAGAAAATCACTTGAGCCCCAGACCCTTTCAGCAGTTGTCCCAAGGCCTTGAAATCTTTCTTCATCCCCCTCAGACTACGGGATGCAGCTTCCTCCCCGCCTGTCTGGAAGATCAGCAGCGGGTAGTAGTCCGTCGGGTGCACCAGGTTGGGGAGTGCCCTGGAGATATCCCTGATCTGGGCTCCAGGAAGACTACATACTTCCCTATGTTGAGTGTCAACCTTGCATATCGTGCCCTCTGTCCCCCTCAGAAGGGAATCACCTACTACAATTACCCTTCTTTCTTTCCTATCAGAGGCAGTCTTCAGGGGCTGAGTCAACCGCATCTTCCTATGTGACCTTGTAGGTGGGCCTTGCACCACGTCTTCACCAACCTCTCCTTCAAGAGGCAGGGCCTCAAACCTATTAGAGAGAGGCACCTGAGGGGGCAAAGCAGGTAGGGAAGGAGGTCGCCCATGATGTTGAACTGGGACTTTCTTCCAACCCTCCTCATCTCTCTGGTCTCTTGCCTCTGCCTGACAGCAACAGGGCAGAGGCTGCCTCAGGTCCCCCCTCCCGGCCCAACACTGTGGGGGTTCCATCACCTTTTGGGGATTATCCTCCTGGGGCATTTCTAACTGGCATGCTAGGGAGTTAATCCAACAGTTAATCTCCTCACACTCCCTGATGGTCCTCAGTCTCTCAACTTCCTCATTAAGTTTTACCACCATACTGAGGACATCGTCCACCTGCTTGCACCTCACACAGGTGGAATGGCTCCCTCCCTCCCCGGGCAGCAGCAGGCTCTGGCACTCCCTGCAGCCAGAGACATGAACAGCCACCGTTCGGGGCAGGCCCTCTGTCTGGGTTGCCACAGTGTTTTTGTTACAACCTCTCTGCCTGGAGGACACCATATTCAGAGGCAGCAAGGGACACACCTCCAAGTGGACGAGCTGCTGCGATGGAGTGCTGCTATCAGCAGAGCTACAGCGCACTGCCCTGCTCGCCCTGCCTGCGCTAACTGCCACGCTAACTGCTGCACCATGCCCTTCTGCCGCGCCACGCCCTGTTTGCCCGTCCTGCTCGCCGCGCTCCTGGTCCCTTTTTATTAAGGTCTTTATGGTTCTCTAGTTCCAAGCTAAAAATCCAAACTCAAACATTTGCTTTATGATTTTTATTTCATAATCAAACCCAATTCTCCTTAGTTTTGATTATTTCATCTGAATACTTGCAACACTTAATTACAACTCATATTGTTTTTGAGACAAGAAGGAAAATAGGATGAAGTAATGTATGCTGATATGTTTTTCACCCCGAGGAATCACCCTGAATGGCAGAAGGAGTGTGGCATTAATTTAGCTCCTCAGTACCCCCTTGTGTTGGTGTGGTGGGTTGACACTAGCTAGATGCCAAATGCCCACCAAAGCCCACTCTATCACTCCCACTCCTCATCTGGGCAGGGGGAGAAAAATATAACAAAAGGCCTGTGAGTGGAGATAAGAACGGAGAGAGATCGATCACTTACCAGTTACTGGCACGGGCAAAACAGACTCAATGAGGGGAAAAAAACAAATTTAATGCCACTCCTCCCAGCTTTATGTCATCAGCAAACTTGCTGACAATGTACTCTATTCCCTCATCCAGGTCGGTCATTTATAAATATATTGAAAAATACTAGTCCCAGTACCGACGCTTGAAGGACTCCACTAGACACAGGTCTCTAAATAGACTCTGCCCCATTGACCACCACTCTCTGGCTTCTTCCCACCAGCCAGTTCATAGTCCATCTCACTACCTGATTATCTAATCCACACTTCCTCAATTTGGCAGCAAGGATGCTGTGGGAGACCGTGTCAAATGCTTTACTGAAATCAAGATAGACCACATCCACTGCTCTACCATCATCTAGACACCTTGTTGTGTAGCAGCGGGGGAGACACGACATGGGGGTGGCTTCTGTGAGAGAAGCTGCCAGAAGCTTCCCCCATGTCCGACCCGATACAGCCAATGCCAGCCGGCTACAAGAACGGACCCGTCGCTGGCCAAGGCCGAGCCAATCAGTAACGCCTCTGTGATAACACAATTAAGAAAAAAAAAAAAAGGGAAGAGAGGAAAAAAAAAGCTGCACACTTTGCAGCTAGAGAAAGGAGTGAGAAGATGTAAGAGAAAACAACTCCACAGACACCAAGGTCAGTGAAGAAGGAGGGGGAGGAGGTGCTCCAGGCGCCGGAGCAGAGATTCCCCTGCAGCCTGTGGTCAAGACCATGGTGAGGCAGGCTGTCCCCCTGCAGTCCATGGAGGTTCATGGTGGAGCAGATGTCCTCCTGTAGCCCGTGAAGGACCCCACGCCGGAGCAGGTGGATGCCCGAAGGAGGCTGTGACCCCGCAGGAAGCCCGCACTGGAGCAGGATCCTGTCAGGACCTGTAGCCCGTGGAGAGAGGAGCCCACGCAGGAGCAGGTTTGCTGGCAGGACTTGTGACCCCATGGGAGACCTGCGTTGGAGCAGTCCCTTCCTGAAGGACTGCACCCCATAGAAATGACCCATGCTAAAGCAGTTCATGACGAACTGTCAGTCATGGGAAGTACTCACATTGGAGAAGTTTGTGGAGGACTGTCTCCTGTGAGAGGGACCCCACGCTGGTGCGGGGGAAGGAGTCCTCCCCCTGAGGAGGAAGCAGCGGCAGAAACAACATGCAATGAACTGACCCCAACCCCATTCCCTATTCCCCTGTGCCACTGGGGGGAGGAGGTGGAAATCGGGAGAGAAGCTAAGCCCAGAAAGAAGGGAGGGATGGGGGAGGTGTTTTAAGATTTGGTTTTATTTCTCATTATCCTCTGATTTTGATTGGCAATAAAGTACATTTTTTTTTTTCCCCCAAGTCGAGTCTGTTTTGGCTGTGCCAGTGATTGGTGAGTGATCTCTCTCCGTCCTTATCTCCACCCATGAGCTTTTCGTTATATTTTTCTCCCCCTGCCCAGCTGGGGAGGGGGAGTGATAGAGTGGGCTTTGGTGGGCATCATCCGGCCTCTAGTCAGGGTCAACCCACCACAGTCCTTATTCTCTCGACCTCTTCTTTTAGCTCTGCCACCATGCTGAGCACATCATTCATCTGGTCAGACTGCACACAAGTGTTGTCTCTGCTGCCCTCTGGTACCAGTGACAAGCTCAGGCACTCCATGCAGCTGGAGACCTGGACACCTGCATGTTTGCATGGGATATCTGTCTGGGTCACCACATTCCTTCTGGCAATGGCTTCCAGCAGAGTGGAACCCATTGCTGGGTCCCCTTCTGAGAAGAAGACCTAGAATGACCACTAGTTGAATTACCTTTCTCAAGCCAGGAGGTGGACTGTGCCCTGCCCACTCGCCCTGATTGTGCAAGCTGCCATGCCACACTCTGGCTGCCCACTCTGTTAGCTGCACTCCTGGTTGCTCGTGCTCCCTTTTATGGGAGCGATGGTGGCTGCTGGTGGTGTTGGCTCTGCCCTCACTGCTTCCTCAGCACAGGCTAGTCACTTTCCCAGCTGGGAAAAGGAAAGCTGAGGAAAGGCTGAGGGAGCTGGGTCTCTTTAGCTTGGAGAAGAGGAGGCTGAGGGGACACCTTATTAATGTTTATAAATATATGAAGGGTGAGTGTGAGGAGGATGGGGCCAGGCTCTTCACAGTGATGACCAATGATAGGACAAGGGGCAATGGATGTAAGCTGGAACACAGGAGGTTCCGCTTAAATTTGAGAAAGAACTTCTTTACGGTGAGGGTGACAGAGCACTGGAACAGGCTGCCCAGGGAGGTTGTGGAGTCTCCTTCTCTGGAGACATTCAAGACCCGCCTGGATGCCTTCCTGTGTGAACTCATCTAGGTGTCCTTGCTCCGGCAGGGGGATTGGACTAGATGATCTTTCGAGGTCCCTTCCAATCCCTGACATTCTGTAATTCTGTGATTCTGTGATTCTGTAATCATAACTGTATTTGGCTTACGTGTTACGGTTTTGGTAGCAGGTGGGGCTGCAGGAGTGGCTTCTGTGAGAAGAGACCAGGGGTTGCCACTGTGCCAGACACAGACAGATCCATAACGGACCTACTGCTGGTGAAAGCTGGTAGCATGTATGTGAAAACATATTTAAGAAAGGGTAAAATACTACGCAACAGTGAGAGAGAGAGAGGAAAAAGTGTGAGTCACCAAGGTTGGTGTGAAAAAGGAGGGGGAAGAGGTGTTCCAAGACTCAATGCAAATATTCCTCTGCAGCCTGTGGAGAAGACCATGGTGATAAGCAAACATATAAAATATAGTTAGATTTTAGAAAATTAGTTTAGTTTATTTTGTCTGTTAGGTGGGAAACTTTTATAATAATTAACAAGCTATTCCACACTATCATCAAAAGCCCTGTGACACTTGGTATGCGAGCAGTCTGGAGCAAGATAAGAAGGAACTGGTATGCAACACCTGCAGTCTGAAGCAAGAAAGCTGTCTTTGTTTGGTCTAGCAGTTTGGAAAGAATTCAAGGGGCTACTGAGCATGTGTAAGGAGAAAAGGTGAAAATTTTATAGTGATAAAGGGTGCTAACAAGCACCACCAGGAGGCAGTGCGCAAGTGCAAATGGGAGTGAACTTATGTTAAAAATTTATTGGAACTAATTAGCCTAACCCAACCTAAATGTAATGAATATGTGTGTGTGTACTTTAAATAATGCATTTGTAAAGGAGTCGGGGCACGCAGGGCTTTTGGAATGATCCATCCTGTTGCCTGCCGGAGAATAAAACATACCTGCTTTATAACTCCCTACAAGTTGTAAGGTTTGATTCCGCAGATCAACAGTTCTTGAAGGAATATAGACTGTGGGAAAGATGCATACCAGAGCAGGGAAAAAGTGAGGATGAAGGAGAGGCAGAGAGGAATTCTTATGGACTGACCAGAACTCTCCATTCCCCATCCCCGCCTTGTGCTATTGGCAGGGGGAGGAAGTTGAAAAGCAAGAATGAAGGAGTGAAATTTATCCTGGTACAAAAGGGGGTGGGGGGAAGGTATTTTAGTTTTTGACTTTGTTTCTCACTATCCAAATTTGGTTTTGTTGGCAATAAGTTTAATTTTCCCTAGGTCAAATTTGGTTTGCCTGTGATGGGAATTAATAAGTGATCTCCCTGTCTTTATCTTGCCCCATGAGTATTTTCATCATAATGATGTCCCAAATCTGGGTTCTTCACCCAATGTGCAAAGCCAATTAACACACAGAGTCGATATATTTGCTTTATTTCATGTCTGTGCAGAGATAGGTGCTTGGTGGTAACTCCAAAAAGCTAGCACACCTGAATGCCATCAGGATACATAGTTATACAGTTGCAAATGGTTAGTAACACCTACTGTTAATGTCTACCATTTAATCATTGGTTAGTTTCATTTTTACATTCGTTTAAAGGCATAGAACCTTTTAAATTCACTACCCATGCTCAGTGAAGAGTGGGCTTTTTGGAGTAGGGGGCTTTTTTCTCCTCTAGAGGTGTGGTTTTACCATGCTACTGAGGATAGTTCATCCAAAGTTCAAAGTCATTCTCTGATGTGCTAAATAGTTTTATGGGCCTCAGCTAATAAAGGTTGTAGGAGCAGTTGTTTTCAGACCCTTTAGCCCCTTGTTTTGTAAATCAAGTTCTCTGGATGGCTCCTTAGCAGGTCCCATCCTAGAATAAAAGCCCACAATTTCCTGTCAGCAAGGACAGGGGGGAAAATAGGATGAAAAAGTTCCTGGGTCAAGATAAAGACAGGAAGATCGCTTACCAATTACTGTCACAAGCAAAGCAGACTCAACTTGGGGAAAATTAATTTAATTTATTGACAGATAAATAAATTTGAGTAGTGAGAAATAAAGACAAAATTAAAACAACACCTCCCCCCCTTTTTTCTCAGGCTCAATTTCACTCCTGCACTCCCAACTCCTACACACACACATATTCCCCCTACAAGTGGCACAGGGACATGGGTAGTTGCTGTCAGTTCACAACAGTTCCTCTCCTCACGTTTTTCGTCTGCTCCATTGTGTGTTCTTCCACAGGCTACAGTCCTTCAGGAAAATACCTGCTCCACAATTCCTTGGGAAACCTGTTCCAGCACTCAGTTGCCCTCACAGTAAAAAAGTGTTTCCCGATGTTCAGACAGAATCTCCTGTTTTTTTGGTTTCTGCCCATTGCCTCCAGGCCCGTAACTGGCTCCATCTTCTTTACATCCTCCATTCAGGTATTTGTATTTACATATAAACATTGATGAGATCCCCCTTGAACCTTTTCTTCTCTAGGCTAAACAATATCAGCTTTCTCAGCCTTTCCTCACAGAAGATGCTCCAGTCCCTTAATCATCTTCATGACCCTTCGCTGGACTAACCCAATGTGTCCATGTCTCTCTTGTACTGAGGAGCCCAGAACTGGACACAGTACTCCAAGTGTGACCTCATCAGTGTTGAGGAAAAGGGAAGGATCACCTCCCACAACCTGCTGGAATCCAGTCCAGGATACCATTAGTCTTATTTGCAGCAAGGGCACACTGCTGACTCATGTTCAACTTGGTGCCACCAAGACCCCAGGTCATTTTTTGCAAAACTGCTTTCCAGCTGGGTGGCCCTGATACTAAGAAAGCTGGTCAGAGAAACTCTCTAAGACTCGTTTTGGAGGTTTAGAAAGCAGCTATTCTTTATTGCAGCACTGGACACACATGGAGATCGCTCCCCCAAGGTGTATGTGTCTGTTTCAGCACACATTATATTGACTTAATACATGTATATTCATTGAACTTCTGAGAAATTATCTACATATTCAAAACATTTCCCATAACTATTTAGTATATCTAAATGTCCTTCACGCTTGCACAGTAAAATGAGCCTTCATCACTGTATCTGCTGATTGAACTCCTCTTTGATTCTGCACAATGAATCTCTTTTACATGCTTGGAACAGTATTCCTTGAAGAATGTTTGGTCATTAGTCTTTATCTATAGTTCCTTCCTTAGGCTTCAGTACTTCTGATAGTTTTATGTTAGAACATTTGCAAAAGGTCCTAAGGTTATCAGCAATTTGTGAGGACGGATATAATTTTATTCAAAGGTTGTTAGCATATGTAAATATCTATCAACTAGGTGATAAATGCTCATTCCATGGTTATCAGCAATTTTATTCAAAGGTTGGGTTGTTACAACAGCTGGGTGATGTCTACATCTAATTAAGCAAGCAACTAAGGGATCTATAAATCTTTTAATTTCTAGTTTCTCAGGGTTTACTCTTTCAGCCCTCAGCATATACTGCGGCATGGGGTTGTTCCTCCTGAGGTGCAGGGCTTGACACTTCCCCTTGTTGAACTGCATGAGGTTCCTGTCCAGTCATTTAATAAAATACCAATGTATATGTATTTGGAGGCTGAATACATTAATGCTTTGTGTATAAACAACCGTGGATTTGAAGGCTTGGCGTGCTGTCTTGGGACAGACACCCATGCAAATGTATGCAATAAAACAGGGGTCCTCAAACTATGGCCCACAGGCCGAATAAAGCCCCCCAGGGTCCTCAATCCAGCCCACCAGTATTCACAGAACTCTCGCCAACCCTCCCACCTCCGGGGGTTGGGGGGGGAAACGAAGCAGCCGCAGATGACTTCCTGCCACTTAATCTGCGCGCCGGCCTCCGCAGTCCCCAAGCACCCGCGAGGACTGGGCTGGAACCAGTGCCTCGTCCTCGACCTGCCGCCTCCAGGGGGGGCCTCTTGGCTACAAACCGGAGTACAAAGAAAGAGCTGTTTGTCTGATATGCCAGAATTCAGTGTTTGTGTTCAAGGAATACAATTTGCGTTGACACTACGAAACTCAACATAAAGATAAATATGATTCTTTGGTCAGATAAGTGAGAAAGATAAAATATTAAGACGGAAACACTGATTGACAACTCAGCAGAATACTTTTATGAAGCAAAAGCAGCTCAATGTATCATCACTTTGAGCAAGCTATCAAGTTGCCAAGCTCATAGCGTGCACTGGCAGAGCATTCATAGAGGGAGAATTTGTTAAAGAATGCCTTCTTTCTTTTGCCAAAGAGATGTGTCCAGAGAAGGAGGATTTATTTAATACAATGAGTCTTTCAGGACCTACAATTACATGAAAGATTGAAGAAATGGGGGAAAATTTGAATCTGCAGTTGCAAAACTCCTCAAAAAAACTTTGCTATTTCTCATTGGCACTCGACGAAAGCAATGATGTTTGTGATTCTGCACAACTTCTAATTTTCATTAGTGGGACAAATGATTCTTTCGAAGTCACAGAGGAGCTTGCTGCACTGAAAAGCATCAAAGGAACAACTACAGGAGAGGATATCTATGAGAAAGTTTGTCAAACTATGAATGATTTGGAGCTGGACTGGGGTAAACTATTCAGTGTGACAACTGATGGTGCTCCTAGCATGGTGGGGTCCATGAAAGGAGTGGTTGCACGCATTAACAAAGAGATGGACAAACGCAACCATTCACATCCAATAGCCATACACTGCATCATCCACCAACAAGCACTGTGTTGTAAATCACTGAAGCTGGACTCTGTCATGAAAATTGTGGTTTCTTGTGTTAACTTCATCAGAGCTCATGCACAAAACCACAGACAGTTTCAGGAATTTCTGTCTGAGCTAAATGTTGCCTATGAAGATATTCTGTACCACACAGAAGTCCATTGTCTGAGTCGAGGAAGAGTTTTGAAACAATTTTATGACTTACTTCCACAGGTTTATGATTTTATGCTTTCTAAAAACAAAGAAGTACCAGAGCTCAAAGATGCAGAATGGAAATGGCACCTTGTGTTTCTGACAGATATAACAGAACTACTCAACAATTTCAATGTCCAACTTCAAGGAAAGGGGAAGTTCATCTGTGATATGTATTCACGTGTGAAAGCATTTCAAATCAAATTAGACCTGCCCATTAACCAAGTAAAGGAGGAAAACTTCTGCCATCTCCCCACAACTCAAAACCTGTCTGCAGAAAAAACAGCAGTTGCATTCCCAAACAAAACATGTATGGATGTACTAGAAATGTTGCAAAAGGAGTTTCAGATTAGATTTCAAGAGCTTCATCTCCATGAACAGGACATACAGCTTTTCCGGAACCCATTTTTTGTTGACATTGAAGCTGTTGATCCAATTTACCAAATGGAATTGGCTGAACTACAGACTTGTGACTTGCTGAAAGATGCATTCAAATCAAGCAGCCTTACTAATTTCTATGCATCTCTCCCCTCAGAGACATACCATAATCTCAGGAACCATGCACTCAAAATTGCAACCGTCTTTGGCAGCACCTATGTCTGTGAGCAGACTTTTTCCCGAATGAAATATCTGAACTCTCCAATCAGATCCAGACTAACTGATGAACACCTGACTCACTTGCTATGACTATCAGTGACAAATATGGAATCTAACATTGACCATCTCATTAGCCAAAAGCAGGCCCATAGTTCACATTGAAATATTATTTGTTTTTGTTGATTAAAATTGTTCTTCATTTTAAATATTGCATTATTTTTCCTGTTTTTTGTGCACTACTACAAATAAAATATGTGCAGTGTGTGTAGGAATTCGTTCATTTTTTTCCAAACTATAGTCCGGCCCCCGACAGTGTCTGAGGGACAGTGAACCGGCCCTCTGTTTAAAAAGTTTGAGGACCCCTGGAATAAAAGGAAATACTTTCACTCTGTGTGTGGATTGGCCCTTTGCACACTGGGTGATGGCCTCAGTTTTTGTGACAACAAGGGTACACTCTGTCCCAGCATCCAGATCATTAATGAAGATGATAAACAGCACCGGACCCAGTATTGGGGCAAGTACTGGGGTACATCTCTAGTGATTGGCCTTGAACTAGACTTTATGCCACTGATTACTACACTCTGGCCCTGAATGTTCAATCAGTTATGAATTCACCTCACTGTCTGCTCATCCATATCATACTTTAACAGATTCTATGAGAATCTTATGGAAGACAGTGTCGAAGGCTTTACTGAAGTTGAGGTAAACAACATCCACTGCCTTCCCCTCGTCTACCAGGGCAGTAATTTTATCATAGAAGATTAGCAGTTTGGTCAAGCATGAACTTCTGATGACCTTCTTGTCCTTCATGTGCCTGGAAGTGTTTTCCAGGATTAGGTCCTACATTGTCTTCCCAGGGATCAAGGTGAGGCTGACTGGACTGTAGCTCCCTGGGTCCTCCTGTCTGCCCTTCTTGAAGATAGGAGTGACATTTACTTTCTTCTTGTCCTTAGATACCTCTCCCAATAGTCACAATCGTTCAAAAATTGTTGGCCTTGCCATGACATCAGTCAGCTCCCTCAGCACTCTTGGGTGCATCCCATCAGGGCCTGTGGACTTAAGTTTGTTTAAGTATTCTCAGACCTGATACTCTTCCACCAAGGGTATGTCTTCCTTGCTCCAGACTTGCCCTCTGGTCTTTGGATCCTCAGATTTCTGAAGGCCAGCCTTACTAATAAAGACTGAGACAAAGAAGGCATTCAGTACCTCAGCCTTTTCCATCACCAGTTCCCCTGCCCCACTCAGCAGTAGGCCCACATTTTCCCTAGTCTGTCTTTTGCTGTTTATGTACTTTTAGAACCCCTTGTTGTTGCCTTTGACCATAGACACATAATGTAATGCACTGAAATTGGGCAAGGGGGCAGGGAGAGATGAAGGGGAGGAGGGAACATAAAAAAAGCACCCCCACAACCCTAAGCAAACTCCAAAACAGAAAGAGGCACTTTTCTATATAATAAAACACATAACTGAAGTTGTAAGAAGAACTAAGATGAGAAAGAACCTAAATATATGAAAGTCACAATAATTAGACTTTTTTCAGAAAGTAAATACCCTCAAAAAACCCAAACATTAAGCAGCTTCTCAAATCTGGAAGACAATATTCATCAGTAGCTAGCAATAGAAGTATCAGGGAATAATTCAGGTTGGAAGGGACCACAGGAGGTCATCTAGTGTAATAAGTAATAGAATGTTATATCCTCCCAGCATTTTTTGACATCTTGGTTTTAAATCTGAAGATATGACTGATATTCTCTAAGTAGCATCTTACAAACAGTGGAACACGTTGACTCAGAAGAAGAATCACATATCAGCAGTTCCGGTATACACAATTCATAGTTTGACAAAGTCTTATGTCATTTTGAGGTTTTGGTTTTTGGGTATTTTTTTTTAAACTACAGAACACATTTCATATTAAGAACTATAAAGTTTGCCTTCTGAAAATAAAAAATGCAAATAGTATTAATCACCTATTTTATTTCTCACTTAAAATTTTCTACACTCCATTGTCTCTTAATCTAAAATTTCCTTTATTTCCTCCTTGCTTCCCCCTCAAACCAAAAAGATACAGAACAAACAAACAAGATCACATAGAATAAACTGCATTTAAGATGAACTAATGGGACCTTTTGTATTATCTGAGTCTTAATTTCCTACATTTCAGCAAGTTTTACAGTAACATGTTTAACAAAAATGAGACCCTAGCACCAGAGCTCTTACCAGATCAGAAAGCTCATTAAAATTTAGGCAGATTTTCCTTATAACCTAAGTACAAGTTGCCTGCCACCCAAAGAGCGACTCTGTTCCCACTCTCAACCTTGTGGTGAGTATAGCAGGCAAGACCACAGTGTGAATTGGATAAGTTTACTTATCTGAAAACTATCCCAGAAAAAAGCTAGCTTGCTGATCTGAGTCACCCTACAGCCATATGCTCACTAAAGTCAATACAGAGAAGGGATAGAAATGATCAGCAAGGGATAGAAAGGGCATTTAGACTTACAAGAGAGACATCGACCAGTTAGAACGAGTCCAGAGAAGGGCCATGAGGATGATGCGAGGGCTGGAGCACCTCTCCGATGAGGAAAGGCTGAAAGAGTTGGGGCTGTTCAGCCTGGAAAAGAGACAGCTCCGGGGAGATCTTATAGCAGCCTTCCAGTACCTGAAGGGGCCTACAAGAAAGCTGGGGAAGGACTTTTCATAAGGGCAGTTAATAACAGATAAAGGGAAAATGGCTTTAAGTTCAAAGAGTGTAAGTTTATATTAGATATTAGGAAGAAATTCTTCACTGTGAGAGTGGTCAGACACTGGAGCAGGTTGCCTAGAGAAATTGTGGATGCCCCCTCTCCAAAAGTGTTTAAGGCCAGGTTGGATGAGACTGAGCAACCTGGTCTAGTGGAAAGGTGTCCCTGCTCATGGCAGAGGGGATTGGAGCTAAATGATCTTTAAGGTCCCTTCCAGCCCAAACCATTCTATGATTCTATTGTTACCGAAAATCCGGAATAAGAAACTTATCAACACCAATGTGATGAGGATAAGCAGACACTTCTTTATTATGGCCGGGTGCGTGAGTGAGTTCTCTCACGATCAACGCACCCCATGCCCCAAAATCATACATCTTATATAGAGCTTACTCATGCGTATTCATTAAGTAGTCATACATAAACATATTATTTCCCCAAAATCATTAGCATATTCTCTTCCTATTTCCGATTCTGCGCAGTAAAAGTTAGAATCATCTGGAAATGAGTCTGGGATGTAATATGGGTAGGTGGTCCATGAGTCAGTGGTTGCGATCTCCCCCTGCAGGAATTACCTTTTGCTTAAGGACACGGTTTCTTGGCAGGTACTTACAAACCGTTACGGTTGGCTCTCTCCATTCTCATTAATCCAGACCTTGACAGCTACATCCATTCTTCTAGTTTCTATGTAAGTATCATAAATGAGTTTACAAATCAACTTGTACTTGCTATCCAAGTTCTATATGTTCCTACTAGATGATTTTGACCAATCCCTTCGGCCTTGGTACGGGGCTGTACAGGGATTTCATAGTATCATTTAGTTGCTGTGCAAACATACTTTTCATTAAAATATTTCTTATAATTTTATACTATTAAAATCAAAACTAATCACAGACTATTGATTAATTCTAACAAATCAGTAACACTATGATTCTATGATAGACTACTCCTTTCAGCAACAAATTAACGACAAGTTAAGCATAGACACAAAGGTGCCTTTTGACACAAAGTGTACTACTTTTGGCAAATTTTATACATCTTTGGAGAGTTGTATCTACACAGTTGAAGTAATTTGTGCTTTACTTAGGAAACAGTCTCCAGTGGATGGTAGTGGCATTCTTCCAAGCCAGGGAAGTCAACCATAGGAATGAACTTTTAGTTCAGGATTGTCATCGAAATTGGGAAATAAAACTTCCTAACATCAATGTAGTCTTAAGAAGCAGGCACTTCTTTATTACAGCACCAGCTGCATGGGGGATGGCTCCACCTATCATGCATACAGACTTGTCTCTCTACAAAAGCTTTATACTATTGAGACATGCATATTCCTTACTTTTCCAATAAGTTATTAACATATTCATTACATTTCCTGGAACTTATTAATATATGTAAATGTCCCTTTCGCATGTGTACTCTCTCTTATGCTTTACAGTTTTCTACTTTTTAATCAAACCCAACTCTTCTGTATAATTGAATTTTGATTATTTTATCAGAGTACTTGCAGCAGGATCAAGCCCTCAAGGATAAAAACTTTTCAACACAAAATTTCATCTCATGCTCTGCATACACTAATTTTTTCTTCAATAAAAAAAAAATTGTAATTCCTTAAGGAAAAAAATAGTTTCTCTCTATTAATTTCATAAGGCACATGTATTAGGTGTGGCAAGGCTTTGGTAGCGAGGGAGGAGTGGTGGGGGAAGGGGTGTGTGGTGTGTGTGTGCAGGGATGGCCTCTGTGGGAGGAAGTAAGGGTCTGTGTGCCAGACAGTAGGTTCCAGCCGGCTCATGCCAAAACTGAGCCAATTAGTGGATTTTGTGGCATCTCTGTGAAAACATTTAAGAAAGGGCAAAAAATGTCAGACAGGCAGAGGAGGAGGGAACAAAAAGAGTGAGAAACAACAGAGGGAACACCAAGGTCAGAGGAGTAGGATGTGCTCCATGGTGGAGCAGGAACTCCCCACAAAGGGACTGCAGCTTGTGGATGAGGCCGGAGCAGGTACACCCCCAAAGGGACTGCAGCCTGTGTAGGTGTGGTGGTGCAGCTGCCTGGGCCTCTCTGAAATCTCAGGATAAGCCCCATTGTACTGCTCTCTTGGTTACAAGTGCAGTGACTTGGGCCTCGGGCACTCTCTGACTACACCTGGCCACCTGCTGCCTGAATTGTCTATCAGAATGACTCAGTATGAATTGTGGCCAGAATGGAGAGTACTGACCAAAGCAAATCATCTCGAGATCCTATAAACAGCAATTCAAAAGTGAGACCTTTTGAGCTCTCCAGGACCACAGCGGACTGTGTGATCCAGTATCTGCCCCTGAGCTGTGATGCCTCTCAGAGTAGCTTTTGTGATTGAAAGATCATGTGATGAAGCCCTGCTTTCCTGGAAATGGCTAAACACTTCCTGACAATGGGAAGTAATGAATAAATTCCTTGTTTTGCTTTGCTTGTGCCCACAGCTTTTGCTTCACCTATTAAACTGTCTTTATCTCAACCCATGAGTTATCTCACTTTTACTCTTCTGATTCTCTCCCCTATCCCACTGTGGGGTGAGTGAGCGAGCAGCTGTGTGGTGCTTAGTTGCTGGCTAGGGTTTAACCACGACAGGCATGTGGGTCAAGATAAGGAGAGAGAAATCACTCAGCAATTACTATCACAGGTAAAACAGACTCAGCTTGGGGAAATTAATTTAATTTATTACGAAGAAAATCAGAGTAGGATAATGAGAAATAAGAATAAATCTAAAACCACCTTCCTCCCACCCCTTCCTTCTTCCCAGGACCAACTTTACTCCCAGTTTTCTCTACCTCCTCCCCTCGAGTAACACAGGGGGATGGGGAATGGAGGTCGTGGTCAGTTCATTGCATGTTATCTCTGCTGTATCTTCCTCTGCTCCAGCGTGGGGTCCCACCCACGGGAGACAGTCCTTCACGAACTTCTCTAATGGGAGTCCTTCCCATGGGCTGCAGTTCTTCACAAATTGCTCCAGCATGGGTTGTTTCCACAGGGTGCAGTCTTTCAGGAATGGACTGATCCAGTGTGGACTCCTCTCCACAGCCTGGACTTCCTTCCAGGAACCTGCTCCTGCATGGGGTCTCCACAGACTGCAGCTTCCTTCAAGGGACATCCACCTGCTTCATTGTGGGGTCCTCCACAGGCTGAAGGGTGGATATCTCCTCCATTGTGGTCCTCCACAGGTTGCAGGGGGACAACCTGTGTTACCATGGTCTTCACCAAGGGCTACAGGGGAATCTCTGCTATGCTGCCTAGGACACCTCCTGCCCCTCATTCTTCACTGACCTTGGTGCCTGCAGGCTTCTTTCTTTCACATTTTCTAACTCCTCTCTCCAAATGGCAACTAAGCACCACACAGTCGCTTGCTCATTCCCCCCGATGGGATGAGGGAGAAAATAGGAAGGGTAAAAGTGAGAAAATTTGTGTGTTGAGATAAAGACAGTTTAATAGGTAAAGCAGAAACCACACACACAAGCAAAGCAAACCAAGGAATTAATTCAATACTTCCGAATGGCAGGCAGATTTTCATACATCTCCAGGAAAGTAGGACTCTATCACACCTGATGATTACTTGGGAAGACAAACGTCACAACTCTAAATGTCCCCCACTTCCTTCTTCATCCCCCAGCTTTATATGCTGAGCATGATGTCATATGGTATGGAGTATCCCTTTGGTCAGTTGGGGTCAACTGTCCCAGCTGTGTCCCCTTAGAACTTTTTGTGCACCCCCAGGCTACTTGCTGGTGGGGCAGTATGAGGAGCAGAAAAGGCAATGACTCTGTGTAAGCATTTCTCAGCAATAACTAAAACATTCCTGTATTAGCAACACTGTTTCCAGCACAATTCCAAAACATAGCCCCATACCAGCTACTATGAAGAAAATTAACTCTACCCCAGCCAAAACCAGCACAGTTATTAAAATTTCCTTCCCTAACTATTAAATCAATCAGTCTTTATAGTGTGAAAGTGTATAAACTTTGTTAATAAATACTAGTTTACATGACACAGTGCAATGTAATGAGGTAATAGAATATTACTGAAGGCTTTGGTGTTGTTCATGCTTAAGCAAAACAAGTAAAATTAACTAAGGGATACCAGCTCATCACAAGGACCAGAAGGACAGCCCATGACTGGAAATAAGGGCTTTGCTTCTCAGAATCTTAAAGCTGTCCATGAAGGATAGAACATATGCCTGGACAATCTAGATAATGCCGTCATCTGTGGCGAGTTGACCCTGGCTGGACACCAGGTGCCCACCAAAGCTGCTCTATCACTTCTCCTCCTCAAATGACCAGGGAAGAGACAATATGAAAGAGACAAATGAAAGGCTTGTGGGTCAAGATAAGGACAGGGAGATCACTCAGCAATTACTGTCACAGGCAAAACAGACGCGACTTGGGGAAATTATTTTATTACCAATCAAAATCGGAGTAGGATAATGAGAAAATAAAAACTAAAACACCTTCCCCTTACCCCTCCCTTCTTCCCAGGATTAACTTAACTCACAATTTTCTCTACCTCCTCTCCCCCCAGGCAGTGCAGGGGGATGGGGAAATGGGGGTTGCAGTCAGTTATAGAATCATAGAATCGTAGATTATCAGATTGGAAGGGACCTCAAGGATCATCTGGTCCAACCTTTCTTGGCAAAAGCACAGTCTAGAAAAGATGTCTCAGTACCCTGTCCAGCTGAATCTTAAAAGTGTCCAATGTTGGACAACCCACTACTTCCCTGAGGAGATTATTCCAATGGCTGATTATTCTCATGGTGAAAAATTTTCCTCTTGTATCCAATCAGAATCTGCCCAGGAGTAACTTCTACCCATTACCCCATGTCTTTTCCATGTGACTCCTTGTAAAAAGGGAACCTTCATCTTCTTTGTAGCTACCCTTTAAACATTTTAACATGATGATGAGGACTGCCCTAAGCCTTCTTTTCTCAAGGCTGAACAAACACAATTCTCTTAGCCTTTCCTCATATGACAGGCTTCCCAGTCCTTTGATCATCTTCGGGGCCCTTCTTTGGACCCTCTCCAGCCTGTCCACATCTTTTTTGTATAGTGGGGACCAAAATTGAACACAGTGTTCCAGGTGTGGCCTGACAAGCACTGAATAGAGTGGGATAATGACTTCTTTATCTCTGTCCTTGTTGATGCAACCCATACTGAGGTTGTTGTCTACCAGGACCCCCAGATCCCTTTCCACCGAGGCGCTCTCCAGTCAGGTAGATCCCAACCTGTACTGCTCTCCTAGATTATGCTTTCCCAGCTGCAAGATCTTACACTTGTATTTATTGAACTTGTGTTCACTGCACATTCCTCTGGGGGAGGACACCTCACACTCTTCCCCCACTCCAGCATGGGATCCCTACCATGGGAGACAGTTCTCCATGAACTTCTGCAACGTGAGTCTTTCCCATGGACTACAATTCTTCACAAACTGCTCCAGTATGGGTCCATTCCATGGAGTGCAGTTCTTCAGGAAGGGACTGCTCCAGCGCGAGTCCCCCACGGGGTCACAAGTCCTGCCAGCAAACCTGCTCCAGCCTGGGCTCCTCTCTCCATGGGCTACAGGTCCTGACAGGAACCTGCTCCAGCGCGGGCTTCCCACGGGGTCACAACCCCCTTCGGGCATCCACCTGCTCTGGCGTGGGGTTCTCCACGGGCTACAGGTGGTCATCCACTCCACCATGGACCTCCATGGACTGAAGGGGGACAGCCTGCCTCACCATGGTCTTGACCACAGGCTGCAGAGGAATCTCTAGTCCTGCACCTGAAGCACCTCCTCCCCCTCCTTCTTCCCTGACCTTGGTGTCTGCAGAGTTGTTTCTCTCACATATTCTCACTCTGAAGTGGGTGAAGAATTGGCTCAGTGGCAGAGCTCAGAGGGTTTTAATCAGTGGTGCAGAGTCTAGTTGGAGGCCTGTGGTTAGTGGTGTTACCTAAGGGTCAGCACTTGGTCCAGTCCTATTCAATACATTCATCAGTGACTTGGATGAAGGGACTGAATGTACCCTCAGCAATTTTGCAGATGACACTAAACTGGGAGGAATGGCTGATACACCGGAAGGCTGTGCTGCCATTCAGCAAGATCTGGATAGGCTGGAGATTTGGGTGGAGAGGAACCTGATGAAGTTCAATAAGGGCAAGTGTAGGGTCCTGCACCTGGGGAGGAATAACCCCAGGCACCAGTACAGGTTGGGGGTTAACCTGCTGGAAAGCAGCCCTGCAGAGGATCTAGGAGTACTGGTGGATGACCAGTTGACCATAATCCAACAATGTGCCCTTGTGGCCAAGAAGGCCAATGGTATCCTGGAGTGCATTAAGAACAGTGTGACCAGCAGGTCAAGGGAGGTGATCCTCCCCCTCTACTCTGCTCTGGTGAGGCTGCAGCTGAAATATTGTGTCCAGTTCTTGGCCCCCCAGTTCAAGATAGATAGGGAACTTCTGGAGACAGTCCAGCGGAGGACTACAAAGATAATTAAGGGGCTGGAGCATCTTTCTTATGAGGAAATACTGAGAGAGCTGGGCCTGTTTAGCCTAGAGAAGACTGAGAGGGGACATTATTAATGTTTATAAATATCCAAAGGATGGATGTCAAGAGGATGGGGCCAGACTCTTTTCAGTGGTAGCCAGCAATAGGACAAGGGGCAATGGGCACAAGCTGGAACACAGGAGGTTCCACTTAAATATGA
Source organism: Caprimulgus europaeus (assembly GCA_907165065.1). Next base: position 18,109,844 of record OU015537.1, read on the forward strand.
GGAAAAACTTATTTACTGTGAGAGCTCAAGAGCAGCAGTGGAACAGGCTGCCCAGAGAGGTTGTGGAGTCTCCTTCTCTGGAGATATTAAAAAACCCGCCTGGATGCAGTCCTGTGCAACTTGCTCTAGGTGAACCTAGAGCAGAGAAGTTGGACTAGATGATCTCCAGAGGTCCCTTCCAACCCCTACCATTCTGTGATTCTGTGACCAAAAGATGGTTACATATCTGCTAGTCCTAATCAAGTTTGTAGTAATTTGAGGCACTGAGTGCTAGCAATAGGGTAGATAAGGTAGTGATGCTAGAATAAACCAGTTTTGTGGAGACAGAAGTTTTGTAAACAGACCAAAAGATGAACTAAGCATGCACAAAAGAAAAGTTCAACTAAAGGGCAAAGTGACAAAAGGAGGAAAAGAGTATCCCAGAAAACCAATCAGAGACTCTAGTATACATGCGAACAGGACATTTACATGTATGACTGGATTCTTGGAAATGCAATGACTATGTTAATAATTCCTTGGAAAAGTAATGAATATGCATGTTTTGATAGTATAAAACTTCTGTAGAGAGACAAGTTGGTATGCACAATAGGTGGAATGATCCCACATGCATCTAGCACCGTAATAAAGAATGCCTGCCACAAACACTACATTGGTGTTAAGTTCATTTCCGATTTCGGTGATACCATGAGCAGAAGTATGTGGGATAATGTCGGAGGTGACCGGAGACAAGCCCATTCTATAATGTTCAGCAAGTCTCTCTTTTATTATCAGAACGCTACGTGTTTTATACACTTTTAACTTCCGCATACGTATTCACACACTACGAAGCTAATTACCATTGGCTAATTGCACTAATCACACTTTGACCTCTCAGTCTCAGTGGTTCGCTCTTATCTCGGTTCAGGTTCACTTCCTCACCGCAACGTCCTGTTCTTCCCAGCCGGCATCCATCTTCTTTAATTGATGTTTATTACTTTCACAAGTCCTTCACATTCCTTTCTCTCAGCTTATCTCTTTTAGCACACAGCCGAAAGGGGCCCAGCTGGGCCCAGCCAGCACTGACTTTACTCTAAGAACAAAGACATCCAGAGATTCTGTTTTTCCTTATATTCTAACTTAGCTAGATTTTCTCATGACCCTTGTCTTATAGCCAATTTTCAATAATGCTGTCCACAGGATAACAATATCAGAAATGTTTTGCCAATGGCAAAAGTTTTCATTTATGCAAAAAAGCTGACCACTCCCAGCCCCACCACCAACTCCGCACCCACCCTGCACCCTGTCTGCCATCACAATAAAAGACACTACCTGGTAAATGACAAAACCAGCAGAAACTAAGGTTTGGCAGGTCCCCCAAAATTGCCTCCACTGTAGCCTCTTACCATGAGGGGGGACCGATGCCCTCATGTTCCTTTAACTACAGAGTGCCAGTCTGAAGGGATTTTACATGTATTAGCTCTGGTGGATACTGGAGCTGAAGTTACTGTATTACATAGTATTATTAATAATAAAGAAGCTACATCATAGATCTGTGGATCCAGGAAAAATCTAACGACTACCCTCAAAGCTAAGGTTAATCTTACAGAAAAAATCATAAAAAAATTACAATCCTGGAAGGTGGTGACAGATCTTGCTAATACTTTATTTTCGTTAGACATTGATTCAGAAAGCCGAGACCTGTTTGCCTTTACCTGGTGTGATAATTTCACTGGGCTAACCCTTGGCCAGCAGCCAACACAGCTGTTCACCCACTTCCCCCCTACCCTCAGGGGATAGGGGAGAGGATTGGGGGACAAGGATAAGGAGGCTTGTTGAGATAAGAACATTTTAATTTAACATTTTAACATTCTTATCTAGGTTGAGATAAAAACATTTTAATAATAGAAATAAAAGAAAACTTAAAATAATACTAATATTAAAAATCATAGTGATAATGATGACAGTAACAAAATATGCAAATGAGTGATACACAGTGCAACTGCTCACCACCCGCTGACCAAGCCCGGCTCATTCCCAGATAACGATCCCAGAGAAGCGACAATCCCAAACCGAAACTGCAATCCCGGAAGAGTAAGAGCCCGAGCGGAAGCCAGAGAGAGCTAAAAGAGGAAGAGACGCTCACTAATATACTAGACATGACGTGATATGATATGGAATATCCCATTGGCATATCTAAATGCCAATTTAGCTTATTAATTTAAATATTCCTCACCACTTTAAATCTTGCGCCTGTAGACTAACAGAACATAAAATCCTTCACTTCCAGTGACAGAAATGCAAACACTGGTATGTTATCAGTGTCTCTCTCATAACAAATCCCAGGCTGAAAAGCAAAACACAGCAGTATTCTAACCACTGAAAAAGAAATTCAGCTCTTTTTCAATTAAAAACCAGGACTATCCCCACCTTATTTACGTCATGCTCAAGTTTTCATATTTCCTAATGGATTTAGATTAATTACTACTACTATTTTTTAAAGAATATATATATTATATGCACACACACACACACATATATATATACAACTATCATATCCTTAGTTCATGGATTGTTTCATCAATATATATATTGAGTTCATTTAGTCCATAACTTCAGGTTCCATCCGTTGTAGTAGTCTTTTGAGACTAAAACATGATGTGGACTTGTGTAGCTAATGGGAACTGATGTCATCGGGTATCGTACAGTTAATGGAATTGGTGTCATCAGGTGTAATAGGAGGATGGTGTATAGTCCCTGTTGTATGCTGTATCCAGCGTTCATAGTTGGTGTATTCGGTAGAGTCCCTGCCCAGGGTTGCTGATGTTGATCTTGAAGAAGTTGTTGAGCACCAATTCTGGTCCAATTAGGTTTCACACCTTGTTAACCTGGGAAAATACTTAATATAAAACTTTTAGTGTGATGCACAACAACTATGATAATGATGATACGCAATTTGTTGGCTAGTTTCACCTAAAATCAAGTCTACCTGAGGTACACGTTGAACTTCATCTTTCTGCATCACCCACCAGGTACATCCAGGTCCTTGAGCAAAAGTAATCCCACAAATGGGCTTACCTTTACCTGAGGCAGGAATAACCCAAACTGTTTTCCCAAGCAAATTCTTAATATGCACTACAGGGACTCTGTCTCCTTCCACAGTATGTAAAAGTCTTGATTGGGCAGGGCCAGCTCTATTGGCAGATCCTCTAGTATTAACTAACCAGGTGGCTTTTGCTCAGCGTGTATCCCAGTGTTTGAAAGTTCCACCACTCATTGCTTTCAGTGTGGTTTTTAACAGTCCATTGCATGGTTCGACTTTCCCAGAGGCTGGCGCATGATAGGGGATGTGGTACATCCACTTAATGCCATGTTCTTTGGCCCAAGCGTCTATGAAATTGTCTCAGAAATGAGTCCCATTGTCTGACTCAATTCTGTCTGGAGTGCCATGTCACCACAAAACTTGCTTTTCAAGACCCAGAATAGTGTTCCGGGCAGTGGCATAGGGCACGGCATGTGTTTCTAACCATCCAGTTTTTGCTTCCACCATTGTGAGCACATAGCACTTAACATTATGGGTTTGTGGGAGTGTAATATAATCAATCTTCCAGGCCTCTCCATATTTATATTTTAACCATCTTCCTCCATACCAAAGAGGTTTCAACCTCTTGTCTTGCTTGATCGCAGCACATGTTTCACATTCGTGAATAACCTGTGCAATAGTGTTAAGTCCACCTCTCGATCACAAGCCCATCTATATGTTGCATCTCTTCCTTGGTGACCTGAGGCATCATGGGCCCAGTGGGCTAAAAATTTTTCACCCTTCTGTTGCCAGTCCAAGTCTACTCGACACACTTTGATCTTAGCAGCTTGATCTACCTGTTCGTTGTTTCGATGTTCTTCAGTAGCTCGACCGTTGGGCACATGGGCATCTACATAATGTACTTTTACAGCTAGCTTTTCTAGTCGAGCAGCAATATCTTGCCATAATTCAGCAGTCCAGATGGGTTTGCCTCTGTGCTGCCAGTGCCTCTTTCCATTGTTGTAGCCACCCCACAGGGCATTTGTCACCATCCGTAAGTTAGTATAGAGGTAGAGCCCGGCCGTTTTTCTCGTTCAGCAATGTCTAAGGCCAGCTGGATAGCTTTTACCTTTGCAAACTGGCTCAATTCCCACCTCTGCGACTCGTCGGGTGGGACTCCACACAGCAGCTTTCCACTTCCGATGTTTTCCTATGATAGGACAAGATCCATTAGTAAACAGAGCATACTGGTTTTCATTATCTGGTAGTACATCGCACAGTGGAGCCTCAACAGCTCGTGTCACCTCCTCCTCAGGTGACATTCTGAAAACTTTGCTTTCTGGCCAGTTTGTGATCACTTCCAGAATTCCTGGGAGATCAGGGCTTCCTATCTGAGGCCGTTGTGTGATCACTTACTCCATGTGGCATCAGTTGCGTGGTGCATAGAGGGAACGCTCCCTTTGAACATCCAGCACAGGCAATCAGGGTGCCAGGAGGAACTGTGCTTCAGTACCGATGACTTCTGAAGCAGCTCGAACTCCCTCATATGCTGCCAATATCTCTTTTTCAGTTGTAAAGTGGGCTTCGGATCCTTTGTATCCACTACTCCAAAACCCAAGGGGTCGACCTTGAGTCTCCCCTGGTGCTTTCTGCCAGAGGCTCCAGGTTGGTCTATTATCTCCGTCTGCAGTGTAGAGCAGGTTTTTAACACCTTGCCCTGTCTGGACTGGTCCAAGAGCTACTGCATGGACTATCTCCTGTTTAATTTTTTCAAAGGCTTGTTGTTGCTCAGGACCCCACGTAAAATTGTTTTTCTTTCAGGTCACTTAGTAGAGAGAGCTCATGATCTCACTGTAATTTGGAATGTGCATTCTCCAGAAACCCACAATGCCTAAGAAGGCTTGTGCTTCCTTTTTGTTAGTTGGAGGACACATAGCTGTTATTTTATTGATCACATCCATTGGGATCTGTCGGCATCCGTTTTGCCACTTTATTCCTAAAAACTGAATCTCTTGTGCAGGTCCCTTGAATTTGCTTCGTTTTATGGCAAAGCCAGCTCTCGGGAGGATTTGGATTACTTTCCTTACTCAAAAACTTCTGCTGTATTTCCCCATACAATGATGTCATCAATGTATTGCGGGTGTTCTGAAGCTCCACCCTTTTCCAGTGTATTCTGGATCAATCCATGGCAAATTGTGGGGCTATGTTTCCACCCCTGGGGCAGTCGATTCTAGATGTGCTGGACACTCCTCCAGGTGAAAGCAAACTGGCCTGTACTCTGCTGCCAAAGGAATGGAGAAAAATGCATTATCGATGTCTATGGTGGCGTACCACTTGGCTGCCTCTGACTCCAGTTCATATTGGAGCTCTAACATGCCTGGCACGGCAGCACTGAGTGGTGGTGTGACTTCATTCAAGCCACGATAGTCCACTGTCAGTCTCCACTCCCAATTAGACTTCCGCACGGGCCATATGGGAGAGCGAGTCCTGCTGATCACTCCTTGGCTCTCCAGCTGACGAATCAGTTTATGGATGGGAATAACGGAGACTCGGTTGGTGCAATATTGCCGTTGGTGCACTGTTGTGGTAGTGATGAGAACCTGCTGGTCTTCAACCCTCAGCGGTCCCACAGCAGAAGGGTCATCTGAGAAGCCAGGCAGAGCAGAGAGCTGTTTGATTTCCTCAGTCTCTATGGAAGCTATGCCAAAAGCCCACCGGTACCCTTTGGGTCTTTGAAATATCTTCTCCTGAGGAAATCTATGCTGAGAATGCACGGAGCACCTGGGCCAGTCACGATGGGGTGCTTTTGTCATTTCCTCCCAGTTAGGCTTATTTTAGCCTCAAGTACAGTCAACTGTTGAAATTCACCCATCACTCCAGAAATACAAATGGATTCTGCCCCTTTAAAGTCTGATGGCATCAGGGTGCACTGGGCACCAGTGTCCACTATGGCCTTATACTTCAAAAAAGTATGCTTTTTATGGCCTTAAAAGCAAAAGACAGCACTATTCTAACTACTGAAAAAGAAACCCAACTTTTTTTCAGGTAAAAACCAGGACATCTGGCAGCAAAAGCAACATACTTCCCAAGTAGTGCCTCAGGGATACAAACAGAGTCCCTTCATTTATAACCAAATGATAGCAGTTGCTGTAGCACTATGGTCGGGTATTATTTTTTAGTATTATATTGATGATCTGTTGATTATGGCAGTGTCACAACAGGAAACTGAAGCAGCTGCTCAATCGCTGAAAGAATATTTACAGGACCGGGGCTGGGCAATTAATCCAAAGAAAATACAGGACCCTAGAACTATTGTACAGTTTTTGGTACTTTTAGGGTATTTGAGAACTTTTATCCCACATCTGGCAGAATTAATGCATCCTTTGCAAAAATTAATTAGGAAGAAGGTTGTTTGGCAGTGGATCAAACAAAAACAAGAAGCCTTTGATGCCTGCAAAAATGCTTTGATTTAGTATGTTTTTGAGATAAAACTCCTGTCTCCGTTTGGAGAGATACAGGCGCTTGTGCACTCCCCACACTGAGGGGCTAAGTTATTACTTTGTTTTACATCTCCTCCCATACCATAGTGATGAGTTTGTATTTATCTCTTTACCATATAAGTTTCACTAGTCTCACTGATTCTTTAAACTTTCTAAATACCCGCAGAATACCCCTTCGGGTTCGCCTGAGCACTCAGTTCTGTTCCAGTCGGACTAGAATTTATGTTAGTTACACCAGAAATCATTTCCAAACTGCACCCAGACATTCTGGTCACAGCTAAAACACATAAAAATTGATTTACATGAAAAATCCTCAGGTCCATGTATAGGACACCAGAAATTAAAATTTGTTTCAGGTAACCCTGTTCCAAGGTCTGCCATATGCTTAAGAACACACTCAGAATAATACGGACACTGACCACTGGGAATGTGACCCCCTGTCTGTTCCTAAGGGGGTGATATGTCTCCCTTAAAGTGTGTTTGTGCAGTATCTAAAACTACTGGCAAAACTCCAGTTTAGCTTCCCTAATATCTATGAGTCTTAAATTCCCTTTCAGTTTCCCCCACACATTAAACAACCACAAAGACAAATTACATTTATAACATTGAACTATAACCTCTCGCTTTGTTCGTCTCCGGCTGTTTCCCTTGCGGGAGAACAGAACCGAGGCTCAGAACTCTGCACCGTCTTAGCAGTGCCGGCAGAGATGCCAGCTGCAAACAACACAGACACTGAGTCACACAAACGGGCCCGTCACTCCTCTCACTCACACCACAAAATATGCCAATTAAACAACAGTTCTCATATAGCGTAAATCATAAACCATTAACCGTTTGCCACAGGTCCACACCAAGCAGTATAACTTAAACCATAATATACGGTACAAGGTTTTTACAACAGATGTATAAGATGATAGCTATCCCACACAGTGCTCCTGTTATCTCAGCTAGCTGCAGTTAACATTCCCTCACAACTTATAGGGTCTCGGGTCTCCTCTCACCACACGTGAATTCCCCTCACGACTTATAAAGGGGCCACCACTGGTTACAATATTTTATTAAAGTCTTCTTACTTTCTGTTCCTTGCTCCCCTGTGATATCCTTCCAATGTGCAAGTACACAACAGACTTTTTCTAAGGATTCCCCTGTGAGTATTGCCCATCTTTATTTCGCCTCCTCTTACACTGTTTCTTAACCCTTTCCCAGTCCTTTTCCCACACTTCCCAAACGTCAAGAATCAAATGTTTCTTTCCACAAGCCAACCTTAACATTCTTGCCTTTTGACAGCTCTCTTTCCTGTTATAAATAACCTCCACAGCCCGACACTGCAAACACTCTGCCTCTCTTCTCTCAGACCAACAATACTGTCGGAGTCGACTGAAGACAAGTCCATTCTATAATGCAACAAGTCTCATTTTATTAGTCTTTCAAGCACATATTTATAACACAGTTAATGAAGTTTATACCTATTGCAAAGCTTAGCTCCTAATTGGTTAGTGATTAAAAGTTACTCACACCCTAGCTTCCCATAGCATGCTTATCTTATGGGTACAGCTGCAAGGACTTATTTTGCTCCTACTTTGCTCCTACAGATAAAGGCATTCCATTCTTGTTAACCATTTCTACTACATCCTGACTCTATTCTAGGAACATAGATATTCTGTTCTTGCTCATATTTTAACTAGCTGAATTTTCTCGTGACCCTTGTCTTGTAGCCAAATCTCAATAATGCTCTCCACACAATACCACCTTCTTTTACACCTTATACACTCAATCAATCTCCAGCTCGCGTGCCATCCCCCGAACAAACAGTATGCCTTGGAAATCCCACACTCTAGGCAAGGGATAGTCCCATAGTTGCCATTAATATGGGGATTAAGGTCCTCCAAATCAGGAACAGTGTCTACAACAGGTTGTTCCCAGTCTAAAGCCACCACCTGGTTTCGTGGTGTTATATAAATACCTTTAACATATATCAATCTCTCTCTCCACCTTTGCCAACCGCCTCCGGGTATTAAGATATTCTCCACTCTCAAGCCCAAACCAACAAAGCAGCGATCCTCTATCACCCTCCACTGTGTATTTTTAGGCTTTTACACCAAAGGCACAACACAGCCGCTCCCTTTATACAGACACACACAAAATAATGCAATAAAAATTATTACCACGATCGTGACTATGAGCAGAATTATTTCAGCTGAGAACATCAGGCGCTTTGTTCCTTCACCGGCCGTGCCCCTCGCGGGGAGACAGAACCGCGGTTAGAAGAACTCCACACTTCCTTCGTGACTATGTCACGTCTCAGTCACACACCAAACGCACACACATATATACGTACAAGACACTTTTAACATAAAATACCCGGGCAACAATTATTTAGCGGTGTCTCTAGATTTGCTCGATCTACGCCCAAGATCGCTAGCGGCCATCCCTCGGTCAGCGAATCCCCCAACCATTCAGGGTACCCCCTTACCATACGGGACTATGCTGCACGCCAGGCGTCTCTGCGCGATTTACCAGCAGCCCGACCAAGCGTACGACTTACTGGCCCCACTCCTTGTTAAACATACCGTTTGTCCGCGGCAACAGATGGTCGTTGTCTGCTCCTGCCGTGAGCGGCTGGGAGCGGAGTTCCTCCGAGGAAAGGCTCGGGGCGCACCTAGGACGTCCGCTCCTCAGTCGATCCGGCAGCCGAGCAGAACATGTCCCACCTGGGGTGCCAAAATGATGTGCGGAAAGAGACTCCACAACCTGTAAAGTTGTAAAGTAGGTATGTTTATTCAGCGCTGGGCGCATGGGGGATCGCTCCACCACAAATGTGCGCACCTTAAGGCAGTCAGTTCTCAGTATTTAAAGTATATTCCTATACATATTTATTAGCTAATGCAAAACACCTATACATATGCATGACCTTTCCCCACTTCGTATTAAAATTAGGTCTCCTCCCCTTCGTGCCTGCGCAGAGCTTTGTGGTGGTGGTCGTTGAGGGTCTTAGAGAGAACTCTTAATCGCAACCTATAGTTACCCCACCCTCCTCATCGTCACCTGTAGTTAACCTCTTGATTTTGCACATGCGCACTTTCTTCTTGGATCTGAGCCTGGGCCTCTTCCTAGTTATCTTTGCTCATTAGCTTTAAATTGGTTGGAGTTCCGTGATAAATCATCCACAAGGCCCATCCTTGGCAAGTTGGGAGTTGGAGCTCTGTGATAAATTGTCCACGAGGCCAGTTTTTGTCAAGCTGAGATAAGAAAACTAAGAAGCTAGCTGAAAATACCAAATGTCCACTATCATGGGGCTGTAGAACTTGGGGGTCAGTCAAATGAATATGTCAATGAGGGTCCATCCTAGAGAATGAACACTGGCAACTGGTTAAGGATAAGGCTCCTTCTCCTCCTGTCGACGTGAAGTTGTCAAACAGGTTTAATGCCCTTCAAGCTGAAGAGGAGTTGGGTATGGCTTCGGAGTATGTGATAAGTGAACATATAAAATATAGATAGATTTTATATTCATTTTTTTCTGTATTAAGAGTTAGATTTTAGAAAATAAGCTTAGCTTCATTTTGTCTGTGTGTTAGATGGGAAACTTCAAGTTTAGATCGTTTTGTCTGTGTTAAGTGGGAAACTTTTACAATAACTAACAAGCTATTCCACACTATCAGCAAAGGCCTTGCGATGCCTGGTATGCAAGGAGTCTGGAGCAAGATAAGAAGGAACTGGTATGCACCACCTGCAGTCTGAAGCAAGAAAGATGGCTTTATTTTGTCTAGTGGTCTACAAGAGTGCTAACAAACACCAACAGGAGGCAGTGCTCAAGTGTGAATGGGAGTGAACTTATGTTAAAAATTTTTTTGAACTAATTAGGTTAACCCATCCTAAATTTAATGAATATGTATGTGTGTGTACTTTAAATAATGCCTTTGTAAAAGAGTAGGTGCGCAGGGCCTTTATGGAACGATCCACCCTGTCACCTGCCGGCGAATAAAACCTACCTGCTTTATAACTCTCTACGAGTTGTAAGGTTTGATTCCGCAGATCATATGAAACTGACCCGCTAGGCCCTGTGCCATGCAGGACCACCTGGAAGAAACGATGAGTGATTGTTGTGAATGATTCCCTTCTCCAGGGGACAGAGGCACCCATCCGCTGACCTGACCCCTTGTCTAGAGAGGTTTGTTGCCTGCCAGGGGCTCGCATCAGCGATGTCAAGGAGAGACTGCCAAGTCTGGTCTGCCCAATCTGACTAATACCCCCTGTTGCTCTTCCATGTGGAAACTGATGATACCAAGACCAACCTGGGAACTATCAAAAGGGATTTCAGAGCCCTAGGAGTGGTGGTCAAGGGCCTTGGGGCACAGGTTGTTTTCTCCTTGATCCTACCAGTTAGGGTTGCAGACGAGAAGAGGAGTAGGCATGTTCTCCAAGTAAACAACTGACTGTGCCACTGGTGCTGGCAACAGAGTTTTGGTTTCTATGAATTATGGAAATTATGGAGATTATCCAAACAATAAAACAAAACTCAAGGGGGTACAACCCCGGCAAGTGAATGCAGCCAAGCAAGTGACTGCAGAATGTGTCTGGGGGGTAGCCTCATTCACCCCTCCTGTAAAATTGGCCTGCTTTAATTCCCCTCTAAAGTGCCTGTATACCAATGCATGCAGCATGGGAAATAAACAGGAAGACTTAGAGATCTGTGTGCAGATGCAGGGCTTTGATCTTATTGCAATTACTGAAACATGGTGGGACAGTTTGCACAACTGGAATGTTGCCATAAATGGCTATAAGCTTTTTAGGAGAGACAGACCAGGAAGGCGAGGTGGTGGAGTTGCCCTTTATGTAAGAGAACACCTGGTATGTATGGAGCTGCTCTTTGGGGTGAATGATGAGAGGGTTGGGTTCTTATGGGTAAGGATTAAAGGTCAGACTAACATGGGTGACATAGTAGTGGGTGTTTGCTACAGGCCACCTGATCAGGAGGAGGAAGTGGATGAGGCTTTTTGCAGTCAGCTGAAAGTAGCCTCACAGTTGCAGCCCCTGGTGCTCGTGGGTGACTTCAACTACCCTGACATTTGCTGGAGGAATAGCACCGCAAGTCAAATGCAATCAAAGACGTTTCTTGAAAGCATTGATAACTTTCTCTCTCAAATGATTGAAGAGCCAACAAGGAAAGGAGTGTTGCTGGACCTTGTCCTATCAAATAATGAAGGAGTAATTGGGGATGTGAAGGTTGGGGGCAGCCTTGGCTGTAGTGACCATGAGATTGCAGAGTTCAGGATCCTGCTAGGAGGAAACAAGGCAGTAAGTAAGACCATAACCCTGAACTTAAAGTGAGCTAACTTTGGCCTCTTCAGGGACCTTCTTGGAAGAATCCCGTGGGATCAGACCCTTGAAGGAAGAGGGGTGCAAGAGATATGGTTAATATTCAAGCATCACTTCCTCCACGCTCAAGAACAATGCATCCCTGTGTGGGAGAAGTTGAGCAAAGGAAGGAGAAGACCAACGTGGATGAACAAGGAGCTCCTGGTAAAACTCAAACATAAGCAGGAGGTGTACAAGAGAGCATGCAGAAATGTGATGAGGAAGGCCAAGGCCAAATTTGAACTAAATCTGTCAAGGGAGGTCAGAGACAACAAGAAGGGCTTCTTAAAATACATCAATAACAAAAGGAAGTCCAGGGAAAATGTGGGGCCACTACTGAATGGGGCAGGGTACCTGGTAACAGAGGACACAGAGAAGCAGAGTTACTGAATGCCTTCTTTGCTTCAGTCTTCACTGCCAAGGCCACTCCTCAGGAATCCCTGACCCAAGAGACCCATGAGAGAGTCTGTAAAAAAGAAGACTTTCCCTTGGTTGATGAGTATTGGGTTAGTGATCGGCTATGCAACCTTAACATCCACATGTCCATGGGCCCTGATGAGATGCACCCATGTGTGCTGAGGGAGCTGGCTGACATCATTGCTAGGCCACTCTTGATCATCTTTGAGAGGTCATGGCAATCAGGAGAGGTTCCTGAAGACTGGAAGAAGGCAAATGTCACCCCTGTCTTCAAGAAGGGCAAGAAGGAGGACACAGGGAGCTACAGGCCAGTCAGCCTTACCTCAATCCCTGGAAAGGTAATGGAATAGCTCATCCTGGAGGCCATCTCTAAGCATGTGAAAGACAAGAAGGTCATCAGGGGTAGTCAGAATGGATTCACCAAAGGGAAATCATGCTTAACTAACCTGATTGCCTTCTATGACAGGACAACTGTCTGGATAGACGAGAGGAGGGCAGTAGATGTTGTATACTTGGACTTGAGCAAGGCTTTTGATACTGTCTCCCATGGCATCCTCATTGGCAAACTCAAGAAGCATGGACTTGATAACTGGACAGTGAGGTGGATTGAGAGCTGGCTGAATGGCAGAGCTCAGAGGGTTGTCACCGGTGGTGTTGGAGGCCTGTATCTAGTGGTGTCCCCCAGGGGTCAATACTGGCTCCAGTGTTGTTTAACCTATTCATCAACGACTTAGATGAAGGAACAGAATGCCTCCTCAGCAAATTTGCTGATGATACTAAACTGGGAGGAGTGTTGAATATGCCAGACGGCTGCGCTGCTATTCAGAGGGACCTCGACAGGCTGAAGAGATGTGCATAGAGGAACCTCATGAGGTTCAACAAGGGAAAGTGCAGGGTCCTGAATATGGGAAGGAATAATCCCATGCACCAGTACAGGCTGGGGGCCTGTTGGCCCTTTAAGAGCCAAAGCTAAAGGCTGCTTAAGCCTTGAGCAATTAAGAAATAACTCTAACACCCCCAGCGCTCCACGAACTGCGCAACGGCTATATCTCTCCAAACGCCTGTATCTCTCCAAACGGAGACAGGAGTTTTATCTCAAAAACTGCTTTGAATTCAGGTGCATCCGCTGTCGGACAAGCACTCCCCTGCACCTCTTGCCTCGGGTATGGTATTACTGTTATCAGTTTAACCAGTACAAAAGTGTATTGGGTTTGCGTGGCAAGGTTTTGGTAGCAGTGGGGGGGGTACATGGGGTGGCTTCTGTGAGAGAAGCTGCCAGAAGCTTCCCCCATGTCCGACCCAACACAGCCAATGCCAGCCGGCTACAAGAACAGGCCCGCCGCTGGCCAAGGCCGAGCCAGTCAGTAACGCCTCTGTGATAACATAATTAAGAAAAAAAAAAGGGAAGAGAGGGAAGCAAAAAAAAGCTGCACACTTTGCAGCTGGAGAGAGGAGTGAGAAGATGTAAGAGAAAACAACTCCACAGACACCAAGGTCAGTGAAGAAGGAGGGGGAGGAGGTGCTCCAGGCGCCGGAGCAGAGATTCCCCTGCAGCCTGTGGTCAAGACCATGGTGAGGCAGGCTGTCCCCCTGCAGTCCCTGGAGGTCCATGGTGGAGCAGATGTCCACCTGTAGCCCGTGGAGGACCCCACGCCAGAGCAGGTGGATGCCCGAAGGAGGCTGTGACCCCGCAGGAAGCCCGCACTGGAGAAGGTTCCTGTCAGGACCTGTAGCCCATGGAGAGAGGAGCAGGTTTGCTGGCAGGACCCTGTGACCCCGTGGGGGACTCGCGCTGGAGCAGTCCCTTCCTGAAGGACTGCACCCCATGGAATGGACCCATGCTAAAGCATTTCATGAAGAACTGTCAGTCATGGGAAGGACTCACGTTGGAGAAGTTCATGGAGGACTGTCTCCCGTGAGAGGGACCTGTTGTCAGGAAAAGTGGGAGACAAAACGTGCATTCTCATAGAGATAAAACGAATGCTCCGTGTTTATTTGGTACAGGTTCCTTTTATACACTTTTCCACACAACATGTGATGCATGCCAGCAACTAACTGGTTAAGACTCCACCCACGTGACACAGTCAGTGAGGTTCACACACAGCATAAAAGTCTAGCTCCTTAGTAATTAAAAGTCACCCAGCTCCTTAGTGACTAAAAGTCACCCATGCCTCAGTTTCTCACAGCATGTTTCTCTACATTTCCCCCTTTTTCTTTTATACAAGGACAGTGGCCTGTGTTCCAGAAACTCTCTTTGTAACCAAATTTTACAAACAGCTGATCAAGCACTAATCACACGTTGATCTCTCAGTCCCACTGGTTCGCTCCCATCTTGGTTCAGGTTCACTTCCTCGTTGCAATTTTCAGCTGACGTCCATTTTTTCCTGTAGCAATGACACCCTGTACTCTTTTCATTACACATCTATAAGCAATTTTACTATAATTAAAACTAAAAATTTTAATGCCTAAAAAAGCATACACTCTCTTTAATTAAAGTTGAAAGCTAAAGCGACAGGTTGCCAAAAGAAATGTATTTCTGCTGTTAAGAGACACCAACATGGAAATGGCTACCATTTCCCATCCAGTCTCCTAAACAATCTGAGATGGCCAGATCTCTGACCCATCATGAAAACAAATCAACCCAAAGTCCACACCAAACCAGCTTGACTCCACTCTATACCCAAATCAATACCAATCCGACCTAGAGAAGCACTCAATATTCTGATTTTTCAAAGCTGATCCTAACATATCAGCATCCACATCAGATGTGTACGGTGCTCTACGTGGTGCTCTGCCAACAGTTTCCCACACATTTCCCCGTTTTTATTATTTTGAACTAAAAAGACACCTATGCGTTACAATGCAAAGCAAGATTATAATTCTGAGCCATCTAAGGCCTTCTTTTAACTTCTGACCAATTGTAGTAGAATTTACTTATCTTGTTTCTCTATTCTGGTGTTTTAAAAGTCAGGAGTTAATTGCCAAGGCCAAAACTGCCTGCATCTTGGGCTCTTAAGGAGCCAAGAATTTCTATCTTTTGTTTTTATACCACAAAGGCGTTGTCCACCATCTTCTGCAGGGCCCTTGCAGACACGATAGCAAACAAGGCACTAATAAAAGGATTGCCAAATTACAAATAGCATCTTAAATCCTGACTTTAACAGTGAAAGGACTCATTCATGTAAAAACTACTCACTTAACCAATTATCACTATTTACCCTCAACTGTTTGACATTTTCCCTTAACCTTCTAATGGCCATATGAATTGAGTCTGAGTGGTCTGATAGAATCATACAGCACATGCCTTCAGATTCCTCACAAACATGTCGCTTGAGCTAACAAATAAAAATCAATTGCTACTCTATTCTGTAGTACTGCATGTCTAATGCTATTAATATCTAGTAACATCTATGTGAGCAAAGTTATACAAAGCACTCTACAAGATAGGTCCTAAAAGGATTCTCAGGCATAGGTAGTGAAAACCATAGTGACTCTTACTTTCTTACATTAGCCAAAGTTATCCACATGTTTTATCTAGGTACTACAACTTTGTCTTAAAACAAATGCTAATCAACAAAATCTTAATGCAGAAATTACTATAAACTTAAGACTCTTTTCTCCCCTTTTTTTTTTTTTAAGCACTAATTTACCAGATGTATGAATGCTATGTAGTACTAATCATGTTGAAATCTTCTCTTCTCCTTCTGCATTAGCGAGTGCTAACACTGAATACTTGATCTAAACGGTTTACTGATAGTGCAACTTGTTTTTCCAAGCAGTAGCTCTGCCCAGGTGTCGAACATCACAGCACTTTATATCCCCACCTATCTGGATATAGTGTACTTATAACTAAAAACTATTACAATTATCATAATGATCTCTATTTCAATGTATACATCAATATAAAATACTACCCAAAACACTTTCACATTTCAAACAATTTAACTACTTCAACTAAAAATGCATCTGCGGAATTAAAGAAAAATCCAAATTAATGATGATTGCAAGTTAGAACAGTTCAAGGATTCCCAGTTTGTTAGTATCCATCTTAACCAGTGCTATTCAAATACAGTATAAGCCATTTAGTGTTTCTACAACGAAAAGAAAACATTCAAATATCAAAGCTGTGACAAGCCCACAAAAACAAGGAAGGAAAATTTGCTCTGAACTCATCAACCGAAATAGAATCAACTCTGAATTTCCTTGCTGTTGTGGTTTTACATCAGAACATTCAAGTTATAACAACCTAATGTCTCTTTAGGAATTCATAATGAAATTGTAAAAATGCTACTAAAAATCCCTATCTTAGATGCAATCTTCTGCTTTAGGAGCTACTGTATCATTGTACAATATAAGTGGCTTATTAATCACTGAATTGTTGGTGTAGCAGAATGTATTTATCATTGTGGAAAATTGGTACTTTAAAACCTACCTTTATTCCATGACAAGCTACAAATTTGTATATTTTAAGCACTAATATCCTTTACCTAAAATATTAAATGTACATTGTAAGTAACCTACCATGGGTGTCCTCAGGCCCCGACTTTAATATCAACTGCCCAATTGCATCGGCTCAAGTAGTAACTGTGGCCTTAAAAGTAGAGCTATGAAATACTCACTCTATTAATCGCATAGGGGTGCTGTCAAGTAACTGAAAAATCAATGAAACAACTTCTTTCTCTCGGTTATAGATAACCAAGGAAAAAGACAATCTTCCAATCTATGATCTATGGCTGAGTGTCTAAAAAAAATTTTTTTTTTTTTTGTAATGTCATCCAGTGCTTTCGTAGCCTCCACAGTAAATGATCTAGGGTCAGAAAGGGAACTACTATTCCGTAGAAGGTCAATAAAAGGGGAATGATCTGTGTTAGTAATTCCACAGAAAGTTCGAAGCCACTGCAGATCACCTATCAATTTTTGAATATCATTAACAGTCTTAATTTCTGGATGCAAAATAATTTTCTGAGGTATGAGTCTAATTTCTGTAATTTGCATGCCCAAGTAATTCCAAGGAGAATGTTTTGAACCTTTTCAGGTGCAATGACTAGACCAAAATTCTGCAAGCATGTTACAAGTTCTTTCTGTTTTTGTTCAGGAAGGGGTGTAGGACTAGCTACCAATAAGTCATCCATGTAATGGTATGTAAGCAAGTCAGGCTTTTCTCTTCACCACGGTCTTAAGGCTAAATCCACAAGCCACTGACAAATGGTAGGAAAGTTCTTTGTACCCTGTGGCAGTACAACCCATTAATAACGCTGTGATGGGGCAGCCCTATCGATGGAGGGCACAGAAAACACAAACTTGTCACTATCATCCTTGTGCAAAGGAATTGTGAAAAAACAATCCTTAAGATCTAGTATTAACAAATTCCAGCTCTCAAATCATGTAATAATCTCCATTTCCCCGATTTTTCTGAATGGTAAAAATAGGAGTGTTCTATGGGCTAACAGAGGGTTTAATATAACCCAATTTTAATTATTCCTGTACAAGTTCCTCAACATGTTGCAGCTTCTCTTTTGATAGAGGCCATTGATCAACCCAAACAGGGTTTTCTGTTTTCCATTTAAGTGTCAGGCAAGCGCTGCCGTCAGTGGCCCCAATCAAAAATCAGTAGATAACTTCAGTACTAAATGTACATTTATAATGGCCAATTTAAAATCTCTGCATCTGCTGTTTCAGTTTCTTCCATTCTTTACATTACCCTAAAACAGCACTATTTCTGAAGCGTAAAAAATTTCATAACAATAACAATAGTAATAATGATACTAATATGGGGTTGGTCCTGCTTTGCTGATTGATTTCTGATTTGAAATATAATCCATGTCACAAAACAAAGAAACAAACAAAAAATCTCTCCCCAGGAGAAGTCCCTGCTAGTTGAGATTGTTTTTCAAAGCCAAATTTCATACTTACAGTATCCTTATAGTCATATTATACACCCTTGAAGAATAAAAGCTCACATTGAAAATGATGACAGGGCCTTAGTCATAAAGGTAATAACTGGTGACACTATTTTTTATCAGGAAAGAAAACTAAAAGTTAAAAGTCTCATCAGAATTCATAGCTTATACTGAAAACTTGATCCATGCTCATTCTGCTAATTTAAAAACACTCTTTGGAAACTGTGTAAATTCCTGCAGAAAAACTTAGTGATACATCTTTTCCTGTTAAAATAAGGATAATTCATATTCACATCTACCCTATGTTATTTTCTATTACTAATATACACTTCATTACTTACTTATGTTACTATCTAATACATATCTTTACATCTTTATATTCTTCTACATACAGTGTTCAGGGCTTTCTCCTCTTTTTTTTTTTTTTTTTTTTTAACCAAACAGAAGTTAACAACAAGTACACTCGGAATGCCACCTGAAAAAAATCCCACGGTGTTCCAGAATCTGTAACGATATAAACACAGCTTCTCCCCAGAGTTAGTAGTTCTGTGGGACTCTCTGATACAATAGTAATAACTTCATATTCATCTCTGATCCTCTAAACTTTTCAAATTCTCGTATCTGTCCAGTTCCTATTTCAATTTAGTTTACACATTCTAACCATGCATTCATGTCACACAGATGGAAGGTACCTCCACTTTATCCACACACTCATTCCATAAAACAACACAAATCATAAAGCATTGTATAACTTAAACCATCTGAAATGCAAGTTGGGCACTTTAAGAAACTGCGGGGGGAGTAAAGCCCCCCTCACCGCAGCCAGTGCCGGGCGAGGAATGCAGCTGTGGCCTTATCGCATCCTGGAATGTTGTTATCAGCGTCGTCATGGAAACCACCATTCGCCGTCTCTGGGTTGCTGCTAAAAATAGCCCAAAAAAGTTAATTATCAAGAAACAACAAATGCCAGTATATAGCGAAACTGCAGTTCATGATTTCTTCTTGTTCTTTCTGTCCTCTCTTACGCTCCCTCGGGGGGGGAGGCTGGGGAGCCTCCGCAGGGGGGGAAAGCGGGTGGGGGGGAGTGGGTGGTGCGAGGTGGGGAAAGTGCCTCCCCGGGGGGAGGGGAGTAGGTGGTGCCAGGCGGGGAAAGTGCCTCCCCCCCGGGGTCCGTCAGCTCACAACTCAGCACCGCCTCCCAGCATCATCATCCAAGGTGGGGGGGGGCCATCTTGCCCAGCTATTGCGCACTTCTTTTTCGGGGGCGCCATCTTGGTCGGAGGGAGGGGGATCTTGCCAGCACTACGCAGTTCATTTCCCAAAACTCCGCGTATTCTCATCAAAATACTTCTCAGGAGTCTGAAAAAAATGCTATATCCCGCTTTTCTAAAAAGCATGAGAGAGAGGGGCTATCTCTTATCTCTGACGCATTCTTCGCATTCCTTAGCGAGGTGAATTTACAGTTCAGTCTCTTTCGCGAACTGGAGAAGATATTTACGACCGCCGCTTTCTTTCCAAGGTGCCCCAAGCCTGCGGTCAGTCTTTTTTACTAGCTTAAGAAGATTTTTTTTTTTTTTTTTTTTATGACCGCTATTCTGGGACTCCGCTCCACTCTCCAAGGTGCCGCGAGCTCCCTGACTGTCTCATTTTTATCTGTCGCCATTTCTCCCATTCGAACAAGAAGGGGGGGGAAGAATCCTTGCTTCTAGCCCGGGATTCCAGCTTATGAAAAGAGGGAATCCTTGCTTCTCGCCCAGGATCCCAGCTTATGAAAAAGCTTCCCAGAGATGCCTCGCTTCTCTTAGAGAAGATTAATGAGGGCTCCACGCAGTAAATCCTGCCATTATACATGCATGCCTCCATTATACATGCCTGCTTCCATTATACATGCCGGGCAGCAAAATATCTGCACTCGGCCAACGGGTCAGTCTCACCTAAATGGTCCCTCCAGCCAACGTTTGGTACGTCTCTCCCGGTGGGGGTCCTGCCAGCCAACGCTTCATACGTCTCTCCCAGCAGATAGGGGTGCCGGCAGTCAACGCTTGTTACGTCTCTTCCACCAGGTAGGGGTCCCGGGTCCCGCCAGTCAACGCTTGATAGGTCTCTCCCGGCTATTTGTGGTGTTCGGGCGCCAAATGTTGTCAGGAAAAGTGGGAGACAAAACGTGCATTCTCATAGAGATAAAATGAATGCTCTGTGTTTATTTGGTACAGGTTCCTTTTATACACTTTTCCACACAACATGTGATGCATGCCAGCAACTAACTGGTTAAGACTCCACCCACGTGACACAGTCAGTGAGGTTCACACACAGCATAAAAGTCTAGTTCCTTAGTAATTAAAAGTCACCCAGCTCCTTAGTGACTAAAAGTCACCCATGCCTCAGTTTCTCACAGCATGTTTCTCTACAGGGACCCCACGCTGGTGCGGGGGAAGGAGTCCTCCCTCTGAGGAGGAAGGAGCGGCAGAAACAACATGTGATGAACTGACCCCAACCCCATTCCCTGTTCCCCTGTGCTGCTGAGGGGAGGAGGTGGAAAATCGGGAAAGAGATTAAGCCCAGGAAGAAGGGAGGGATGTGGGAGGTGTTTTAAGATTTGGTTTTACTTCTCATTCTCCTCTAATTTTGATTGGTAATAAAGTAAATTTGTTTTTTTTCCCCCCCAAGTTGAGTCTGTTTTGCCTGTGCCAGTAATTGGTGAGTGATCTCTCTCCGTCCTTATCTCCACCCACGAGTTCTTCGTTATATTTTTCTCCCCCTGCCCATTTGAGGAAGGGGAGTGATAGAGTGGGCTTTGGTGGGCATCCGGCCTCTAGCCATGGTCAACTCACCACAAAAAGAGTGCCCAAAGATGGCCCTTTAAGCTACCTGATAAAACGCTAGAAAGAATTGACGGGGCGGAGGCGGGGGCAGAAGCTGCGGAAGAAAACTGGAGAAGAGATAGAGAGCTCTTGTAGCGGCTTTACAGCAAGGGGGGGCCCCGGCAAAAGGAGAAACAGGGACTCTGGGAGGTAGAGGCCCTTGTAGACCCCCCTGCTGGGGGTCAGTGGGTGTGCATGGTGTAAACGAACAGGACACTGGAAAAACGAGTGTCCCCAGAGGAGACAAGGGGGTAGAAAAATCACAAACACCCCCAGAACCCAGGCCCCTATGGCAGGAAACTATGACAGGGACCCGGGGAGTCTACCCTAGCTATCCACTGGTTATATTAAAGCTAGGGAAACAACAACAGGGGGTGGAATTTTTAGTAGATAACGGAGCAACATTTTCGGTTTTAAACCAGGGTCTAACACCTGTAGAGAATGATTTTGTAAGGGTAAAGGGAGCTACTGGCCAAAGCGAAAAGGCTATTTTCTCAAACCTCTGAAGTTCATATTGGGGAAACAATTAGGAATACATAAATTTCTTTATATGCCAAATTCACCAAAGCCCTTATTGGGGCGAAATTTATTGAGTATTCCCACAGGTATGGGTCACTGAAATATACCCTGTGGTAGCCAATCCATACACATTATCGACTAAATTAAAATCTGAATTGACTTGGTTTACCATTCTGGATTTAAAGGATGCTTTTTTTCCCTGCCTACCTATGAGCCCAAAAAGTAAATTATTATTTGCCTTTAAGTGGGAAAAACACAGATTCTGGGAGGAAAACACAGCTAACTTGGACTAATAGAACCATCACCTGGGACCGAGACTGTGTTACAGTATGCAGACGATCTCCTTGTAGCCACTGAAGCAAAGAAACAAAATATAGCTTGGTCTGTGTGTTTATTAAACTTTCTTGGACTAAGTGGTTGCCAAGTCTATCCACAGCTCAGCAAAAGGTGACATATCTAGGATATGAAATCACAACGGGTGAACGGACCTTGGGGAAAGCAAGAAAGGAAGTCATCTGCCAAACTCCCAAGACACAGACGATTAAGGAGCTCCGAACCGTTTGGTGTTGTTTCTACAACTATGGACTCCTGGTAAGACCACTTTATGATCTCACTTGGAATAGAGAAGCTGAGCGGGCTTTCCACAACTTAAAACGAGAACTCATGCAGGCCCCAGCCTGCATGGGTTACCAGACCCCACAAAACCTTTCTGGCTGTTCTTCCAGGAGAAGCAGGGCATTGCACTGAGAATTTTAGCTCAAAACCTAGGCCCATATCAGAGAGCCGTGGCATACTTCTCCAAACATTTGTATGAAGTGAGTAGAGGATGGCCCAGCTGCCTGAGAGCAACGGCTGCAGTAATACTTAACATCCAAGAGGCTCACAAATTTACAATGGGCCAAAAGATGACATTGTTAGTGTCTCATACGGTGTCCACCGTACTGGAAGCAAAAGCGGGGGGCATTGGCTATCCCCACAGAGATTCCTCAAATACCAGGCCATTATGGTGAAGAAGGACGATGTCCAGATAATAGTGACTAACACTGTCGGCCCAGCATCTTTCCTTAGTGGAATTACAGGAGAACCCGTGACCCATGACTGCCTGGAGACCATTGAAGCAGTCTACTCCAGTCAATCAGACCTGATGGAACAACCACTGGAGGATGCTGAAGACACGCGGTATATAGATGGCAGTAGTTTTGTTAAGAACGGCCAGTGCAAAGCAGGGTACGCAGTGACTACTACAGACAAGGTAATAGAGTCCAGGGCCCTTGCCTCAAACACTTTGGCACAAAAGGTGGAAATAATACCTTTAACTCGAGCTTGCCAAATTAAATATTAACATTTGGACAGACTCTAAACATGCTTTTGGAATGGTTCATGCCATGGAGCGGTTTGGAGAGAAAGAGGACTTGTATCCACCCAAGGGAAGCACATAAAACACGCAAAGGAAATTCTTAAATTACTGAAAGCAGTGCAACTGCCAGAGAAGGTAGCAATTATGAACGGCAAAGCTCACCAAAAGGGAACTACTGCACAAGAAATAGGTAATTCCATGGCAGACTGGAAAGCAAAAAGTGGCTGAAAAAGGTATGGCAGAGATACAGTCTTTGGTTCCAGATGGTAAAATAAAAACTGATTAGGCATCTATTTAGATGGAGGATTTAAAATTAATTAAGGTTCTAAATGGAAAAGAGAGTGAAAATGGATGGGTTAACACACCACAAGGGAAAATAGTGCCTAGCACATTATTCTGGGTCATAATAATGGCGGAGCATGGAAAGATTCACTGAAGAGTTGAAGCCCTATACAAACACCTCAGCAAATGCATTGTTGCCCGTAATTTGTTCAAAATAACCCTCAAGTAGCCCGAAAGGTTAAACTAGAACAAATAGGGAAGGGCAATTTCCCAGGGCAATGGTGGCAGATTAATTTTTCAGACCTTCCAAAGAAAGGGTGGGGTTTTTTTTTTGCTGATATTAACTGACACCTTTTCAGAATGGCCAGAAGCATTTCCTTGCCAAACAAACAAGGCTAGAGAAGTGACTAAGGTTTTGTTACATGAAATTACACCAAGATAGACTAAAATTTTACATCACATAGCCCAGGACAATACCTCCTGGGGTTTTCATGAGTTGTGGGATAAACTAACTTCTTGGTTGCCAAATTTAATATGGCTCAAGCAACTGCTTGTAGCAATTCTCAAAGTTATCTTGTTTTCTGTACTTTCTGTAATAATGAAGTGTGCCTTTTACTGCTGTTTTAACACAGGTAACTCATATAGCAACTGGAAGAAAAATCATCTTAGACAAGAATTAGAATCTAATAAGTATTTTAGAGAATTAGAAAGTAAAAGAATTTACTAGTTTAAAGAAAAAGGGGGGAATTATAGTGGACATTTGGTATTTTCAGCTAGCTTCTTAGTTTTCTTATCTCAGCTTGACAAAAACTGGCCTCGTGGACAATTTATCACAGAGCTCCAACTCCCAACTTGCCAAGGATGGGCCTTGTGGATGATTTATCACGGAACTCCAACCAATTTAAAACTGATGAGCAAAGATAACTAGGAAGAGGCCCAGGCTCAGATCCAAGAAGAAAGTGCGCATGTGCAAAATCAAGAGGTTAACTACAGGTGACGATGAGGAGGGTGGGGTAACTATAGGTTGCGATTAAGAGTTCTCTCTAAGACCCTCAACGACCACCACCACAAAGCTCTGCGCAGGCGCGAAGGGGAGGAGACCTAATTTTAATACGAAGCGGGGAAAGGTCATGCATATGTATAGGCGTTTTGCATTGGCTAATGAATATGTATAGGAATATACCTTAAATATAGAGAACTGACTGCCTTAAGGTGCGCACATTTGTGGTGGAGCGATCCCCCGTGTGCCCAGCGCTGAATAAACATACCTACTTTTCAACTTTACAAAGTTGTGGAGTCTCTTTCCGCACATCACCCCATACCTGTTGTGTAAGGGCAGCTTGGAAGGTAAGGGAGGTCTGGAGGGGATTCGCCTACCAACCCAAGCAGGGACCTTTTTCCATTTCCCTCAGTCTCTTAGGTCTCCTCCTTCTGCCTGGTGGTAAGAGGGTAGGAGATCCTCTGCTTCTTGTGGAGTCGCAATCTGCTGCCTTTGCCTCAGGGATGGTAGGGTGTGACTTCACCAATCTATCTCCCTCTCACACTCCTTAATACTCCTTAAACTTTCCACTTCTTCCTTCAGCTCTACCACCATTCTGAGCAGATCATTCACCCAGTCACAGAGCACACAGGTGTTGTCTCTGCTGTCCTCCGCTAACAGTGACAGGGTCAGGAACTCCATGCAGCCGGAGACCTGGACAGCTGAATGTTTTTGTGGGAGCTCTGTCTGAGTCACCACATTCTTTCTGGTAATTGTCTTCAGCTGGGTGGAAACCATAGCCATCTCTACTTCTGGGGGGCAATGACCACTAGCTGAGCTAGCCTTCCTGGGCCAGGGGCTGGGGACTGTGCCCTTCCTGCGTGCTCTTCCCACACAAACTGCCACACAAACTGCCATACCACAATCTGGCTGACGCGCTATGCTCTGTTTGCCTGCTCTGCTTGCCAGTGCTCCTAGGGCAGTCTCTGATTGGAGAGAGGGTGGCTGCCGGAGGTGTTGGCTTCGCCCATGCCTCATCAGCAGCCCACCCACAAGCTGCCGGTCCCCGGCACAGGCTAGCCACTTACCCAGCTTCAAAAATCCTCGAAAAAAGCCCCAGAAAAAGCCCTTGCCAGTCCTTTTTGCCACGATTCACCTCCCCAGTGTGGACATACCTGCACTGGAACTGTTCTCGCAGACAAATATTGTTATCATTATTATTATTATTCCTATTTTAATTTTATTTTACTCCAATTATTAAATTGTTCTTATCTTAACCTACAAGTCTCCTTACCTTTACCCCTCCAGTTCTCTCCTGTATTCCCTGGGTGGGGGGAAGGGGGAGGGGTGCAAGTGGCTGCACCGTGTTTGGCTGCCAGTCTAGTTAAACTATCACACAGGACCACCCTGAACATGCTTGAGATTCCTGCCCTGTTCCAATGGATTACAAGTTAGCCATGGTGCCAGAACTATCCATTCAGATTGTTTGTTCTTCCAACTGGTCTCCTACAACACCCCGTGACTCAAACACTCTAAGATCTTCTTTGACTGTTGTGATCCATACATAGTGGACAGATATGGCAGAGGAGAGAGAGGATAGTAAGCGGGAGATCATACACAGAATCATAGAATGATTAGGGTTGGAAGGGGCCTTAAAGATCATCTAGTTCCAACCCCTCTGCCATGGGAGGGACACCTTCCACTAGACCAGGTTGCTCGAACCTTCATCCAATTGATCTGCAGAATCAAACCTTACAACTTGTAGAGAGTTATAAAGCAGGTAGGTTTTATTCGCCTGCGAGCGACAGGGTGGATCGCTCCATAAAGGCTCTGCGCACCTACTCTTTTACAAAGGCATTATTTAAAGTACACACACATACATATTCATTAAATTTAGGATGGGTTAAGCTAATTAGTTAAAAAAAAATAAATAACATAAGTTCACTCCCATTCACGCTTGCGCACTGCCTCCTGTTGGTGTTTGTTAGCACCCTTGTAGACCTCTAGACAAAATAAAGCCATCTTTCTTGCTTCAGACTGCAGGTGTTGCATACCAGTTCCTTCTTATCTTGCTCCAGACTCCTTGCATACCAGGCATTGCAAGGCCTTTGCTGATAGCGTGGAATAGCTTGTTAGTTATTGTAAAAGTTTCCCACCTAACACAGAGACAAAATTAAGCTAAGCTTATTTTCTAAAATCTAATTCTTAATACAGAAAATAAATGAATAAATCTATCTATATTTTATATGTTCACATATCACAACTTGTCCTTGAACACTTCCAGGGAGGGAGCATCCACAACTTCTCTGTGCAACCTGTTCCAGTGTCTCACCACCCTCATAGTAAAGAATTTCTTCCTAATGTCTAATGCAAACCTACTCTCTTTCAGTTTGAAGCCATTACCCCTCGTCCTATCACTACCTGAACCTTGTAAAAAGTCACTCCCCAGCTTTCTTGTAGGTCCCTGTGGTAGTTTGACCCACAGTGGGACCATATGGTCCTGCATTCACTCTCCCCACCTGGTGAGATGGGAGGGGAGACACGATAAAGGGGGCATAGGATTAGGAATGGAGGACAGGAACAGCTCACTCACCAGTTATGGTCACAGGCAAAGACTCAGACTTGGGGAAGAAAAATCAATTTTATTTGTTGCAAATCATCTGAGTAGTGCAGTGAGACATAACAACCACATTTTACAACACCTTTCCCCATCCCTTCCTTCTTCCCAGGCTCAAATCGCTTTGCTCCCAATTTCTCTACCTTCTCCCCTCCACATCAGCACAGGGGGCAGGGAATGGGGTTGCAGTCAGTTCACCTCTGCCGCTCTTCCCGTCATGGAAGTTCAGGAACAAGATGTTCCAAAGCGAGCTTCCCATGGAGTCACAGACCTCTTCAGGCTCAGCTCCTGGCTCTAGCATGGGGTCATTCACGGGCTGAAGACTTACCTCCCAGTCTAGGGGTCCACCCCCTGCTCTGGCAGCGAGAAACTCTTAGGGTCCCAATTCCAGTCACACTTGTCCTCAGGCTCAACTTCTCTGCTCCAGCGTGGAGTCCTCCATGGCCTACACGTGGGTCTCTGCTCTGCCATTGAATTTCCATGGGCTGCAGTGGACTTTGTCTTCTCCTACTCCATACAGTAGAGTTGGACCTTTAAGAGCTGAAGGTACAAGTGGCTTCAGCCTTGAGCAATTAATTCCTGACTTTAAATGAAAAATAAAACAAAGTAGACTCACAAACAAAAAATGTATAAGACAAGATAAGGGAAGATTGTGTGCTGCAATTAGTAACAAATTTACTTTAATACCAATCAAAATCAGAGGATAACAAGAAAAAAAACCAAACCTTAAAACACCTCCCCCATGCTTCCCTTCTTCCCGGCCTTAATTTCTCTCCCGATTTTCCACCTCCTCCCTCCAGCAGCACAATGGGACAGGGGACAGGGAGTTGAGATCAGCTCATCACATGTTGTTTCTGCCACTTCTTCCTCCTCAGGGGGAGGACTCCTTCCCCCGCACCAGCGTGGGGTCCCTCTCACGGGAGACAGTCCTCCATGAACTTATCCAACGTTAGTCCTTCCCATGACTGACAGTTCTTCACGAATTGCTTTAGCATGGGTACATTCCATGGGGTGCAGTCCTTCAGGAAGGGACTGCTCCAGCGCGGGTCCCCAATGGGGGTCACAGCCTCCTTCAGGCATCCACCTGCTCCAGTGTGGGGTCCTCCATTGGCTACAGGTGGTCATCTGCTCCACCATGGACCTCCATGGACTTCAGGGAGACAGCCTGCCTCACCGTGGTCTTCACCACAGGCTGCAGGAGAATCTCTGCTCCGGTGCCTGGAGCACCTCCTCCCCTTCCTTCTTCACTGACCTTGGTGTCTGTGGAGTTGTTTCTCTTACATCTTCTCACTCCTCTCTCCCCAGCTGCAGAGTGTGCAGCTTTTTTTTCCTCTCTTCCCTTTTTTTTTTCTTAATGATGTTATCACAGAGGCGGTACTGATTGGCTCGGCCTTGGCCAGCGACGGGTCCGTTCTTGTAGCCAACTGGCATTGGCTGTGTTGGGTCGGACACAGGGGAAGCTTCTGGCAGCTTCTCTCACACAAGACACCCCATGTCCCCCCCCTCCGCTGCTACCAAAACCTTGCCACGCAAACCCAATACACACACCTCCTTGTTTTCAGGACAGTCCTTCCCCTCATAAATATGGATTCTCAGAGGCATTTCTCTGGTGATCATTGGCTCAGCCTGGGCTGGGGAATCTCCATTTTGGAGCCAGAGGAGCTTTTTGTTCCTCTGACCTCCCCCACCCCCACCACCCACACACAAATCCAACATAGTCCCCTTCCAGTACTAAAAGGCAGCTATAAGGTCTCCCCGGAGCCTTCTCTTCTCCAGGCTGAACAGCCCCAACTCTCTCAGCCTGTCCTTATAGGAGAGGTGCTCCAGCCCTCGGATCATTCTCCTGTCCCTCCTCTGGACTCATTCTAACTGGTCCATGTCTTTTTTGTGTTGGGGGCTCCAGAACTAAACACAGTACTCCAGGTGGGGCCTTACGAGAGCAGAGTACAGAGGGAGAATCACCTTCCTCGACCTGCTGGCTATGCTGCTCTCAGTGCAGCCCAGGATACAGTTACTGGCCTTCTGGGCTGCGAGAGCACATTGCCGGCTCATATTGAGCTTCTCATCCGCCAGCACCCCCAAGTCCTTCTTTTCAGAGCTGGTCCAAATCCATTCATTGCCCAGCCTGTATTTATGTTTGGGATTGCCCTGAAGCAGGTGCAGGACATTGCATTTGGCCTTGTTAAACTTCATGAGGTTTGCACAGGCCCACCTCTCAAGCCCGTCAAGGTCCCTCTGGATGGCATCCCATCCCTCCAGTGTGTCAACTGCACCACTCAGCTTGGTATCGTCAGCAAACTTACTGAGGGTGCACTCAATCCCACTATCCATGTCATAGGCAAAGATGTTAAACAGCACCAGCCCAAATACCGACCCAAGTGACACCACTAGTCACCGGTCTCTACTTGGACATTGAGTCATTGACCGCAACTCTTTGAGTTCAACCATCCATCCAGTTCCTTATCCACTGAGTGGTCCATCCATGAAACCCAGATGTTTCCAATTTAGAGACATGGATGTCTCAGTCAGCGAGGAGCACAGCGGCAGCAACGGTAAGTTCCGCATGTGTTGAAGAGGAGGGGGAGGTCCCAGAGCGAGGGGAGGCTGCGCAAGTGACAGATGTGACGTCAGTCCAGTCAGGAGCAGCCAATCTCGTGAGCGGGGCTGATGCCGCAGGTGCAGTGCCATGGACAACCTCAGGCGACTTAAACGGCCCCCAGGGAACGCAAGCGACCAGGAGCGTGAGGCGGCAGTTTGCGCAAGTAGGGCGAGCAGGGAAAGGCGCTACTACCATCAGGCTCTGCAATCAACCTCCAGAGCTGAGCCACCCCCACGGCAAAACAACAACAACTCAGGTGTTACAGAATCTTGAGCCAATAGCCACACAGGCAAGAATAGCCATGGTTGTTACCCGGCCAAAAGCTGCAGGTAAAAGAAATGTGGTGACCCAGACAGAGATCGAACGTAAAGATGCGGCTGTCCAGGCCCCTGGCTGCAGGGAGTGTTTGAGCCTCTCACTTGAAATGGAGAGGTGCGGGGATGACAGCTGTATTCACTGTGAACAGGTAAACAATCTACTCAGCATGGTGGCTGAGCTGAAAGAGGAGGTTGAAAGACTAAGAACTATAAGGGAGTGTGAGAAGGAGATAGACTGGTGGACTCAGGCCCTCCCATCCCTGAGCCAAAGGCAATAGGACCCATGTGAAGCACAGGATCCTCTATCCTCTTGCCACCAGGTAAGAGGAGGGGGCCAAAAAGACAGCGGGGAATGGAAACAGGTCCCTCCTCGGGGAGGCTGGGATGGCAGGCAAATCTCCTGCTGGCCTCCCTTGCCCCACCAGTTACCGCTACACAACAGGTATGGGGACTTGGAAATTAAGAGCCAAGCGAGTGAGAACAGAAAGGATGGTCCACCCAGGAAGACCATGAGGAGGTTTACACAGCACCAGGGCTACTGGCAAAAGATGGGATACACCTGTTTCAGAAGGGGAAAAGGATCCTGGGGCAAGAATTAGTGGGGCTCATTGACAGAGCCTTAAACTAGATTGGAAGGGGGAAGGGGATATAACTGGGACTGCTGGTAGTAACTCTGGGATGTACATGCCTGAAGAGCACCGTGCTGGGATCCCAGCTGCTCCAGCCAGCAAGGCAAAGTCATTTTCACTGGGGACCCAACTTAAATGCCTCTACGCTAATGCACGTAGCATGGGGAATAAACAAGAAGAGTTGGACATGTATGCGTGCCTGCAGAGCTATGACCTGATTGGCATCACGGAGACATGGTGGGATGGCTCCCATGACTGGAGCATTGGAATGGAAGGATATAGGCTCTTCAGGAAGGACAGTCAGGGGAGAAGAGGAGGGGGTGTTTCCCTCTATGTCAACAACCAGCTGGAGTGTATGGAGCTCCACCTGGAGACAGATGAGGAGCTAACTGAGAGTCTGTGGGTCAGGATTAAAGGGAAGGAAGGAAAAAAGGATACTACAGTGGGGGTCTGCTATAGGCAGCCTGTAGCAGACCCGTAACCCCCATTTTTAAAAAGGGTAACAAGGAAGACCCAGGGAACTACAAGCCAGTCAGTCTCACCTCAGTGCCAGGCAAGATCATGGAGAAGATACTCCTAGAAACTATGCTAAGGCACATGGAGAATGAGAAGGTGATTGGTGAAAACCAGCATGGCTTCACCAAGGGCAAATCATGCCTGACCAATCTGGTGGCCTTTTAT
The DNA here is from genome assembly GCA_907165065.1 of Caprimulgus europaeus. The sequence goes on from OU015537.1 coordinate 18,140,855, forward strand.
GACAGGGTCACAACATTGGTGGATAAGGCTAAAGCAACTGGTGTCATCTACCTGGGCTTGTGCAAGATGTTTGACACCATCCCGCATGAAATCCTTACCTCTAAATTGGAAACATGGGGGTTTGATGAATGGACCACTCAGTGGATAAGGAACTGGCTGGATGGTTGCACTCAAAGAGTTGTGGTCAACAGTTCAATGTCTGAGTGGAAACCGGTGATGAGTGGTGTCCCTCAAGGGTCAGTATTTGGGCTGGTGCTGTTCAACATCTTTGCCTATGACATGGACAGTGGGATTGAGTGCACCCTCAGCAAGTTTGCTGACAATACCATGCTGAGTGGTGCAGTTGGCACACTGGAGGGATGGGATGCCATCCAGAGGGACCTTGACAGGCTTGAGACTTGGGCCTGTGCTAACCTCATGAAGTTCAACAAGGCAAAATGCAATGTCCTGCACCTGTGTCGGGGCAATCTTAAGCACAAATATGCCGAGAGGGATGCACCCATGGACTCCACACACGATTCAGTGTGAATTCTACTGGAGACCTCTATTATTGGTTACATGATCAATTATATACTCTTAAGCTTCTAACACACACACACAAACAAACAACTCTTCATTGGCTAAAAGCTACTGTTCACATGCCTGGTTACAATACTTGATTGGATAATTCCACCTGTTCATGAGGCATTCTTTGTACTTCTGACTAGTTACATAAGCAATTTCTTATCTTGTTTTTTGCATTCTTTCTGCTCTGTTCTATTTTTTCACCCAAAGTCAGGACTTAATAGCTCAAGGCAGAAACTGCCTGCAGCTTTAACTTTTAAAGGGCCAACAATTCCCCCTTTTTGTTTTGGTACCACAAAGGTGTTGTTCACCATCTTCTGCAGGGCCCTTTGCAGACACGATAGCAAACAAGGCACTAATAAAAGGATTACCAAAATTACGAATAGCATCTTAAATCCTGACTTTAATAGTGAATAGATCCATCATTATAAAAATGACTTGCTTAACCAATCATCACTATTTACCCTCAACTGTTTGACGTTTTCCTTTAACCTTCTAATGGCCATATGAATTGATTCTGAGTGGTCTGATAGATTCATACAGCACATAGCTTCAGATTCCTCACAACCATGTTCCTTGTGCTAACAATAAAAAATCAATTGCTGCTCTATTTTGCAGTGTTGCATGTCTAATGCTATCAGTGTCTACTAACATCTGCATGAGAATTTGTGACGTGAGATTTGTTCATTTAGCTATCCAACAACCTAGCTTTTTCACATCTCCTAATGCTTTTCCTGCTGCAACGTTAGGGGAAAACAATGCAGTTAGGACCATGGCAGCAGTGTTCCAAAACTGTATCTGATCGTTATAATTTTCATCAAAATGAGAAATGCTTCTCTTGTGTCGAGTGTTGTTGTGGTTCTATAAGAGATGTGTTTAAATGTGAGATTATAAAAACAGATCTAAAAGCTTAGCATCGCATTTTTATAGTGCTTAAAGTTGTTATTTGGCCATGTCTGATTATATAGCTGCTAAATTTGTGTTTCGTTAAATGTGATAATGCTATCATTACTTACATATCTGTGGGGAGTGTGAGAATGTGTATTGGAATACTCTGAGAGAACTGTGGGAACTGAAGGGATACATGTCTGGAGATACGAGAAGCACCTGCGTCGACAAGTTATGAGAAAGGAACCTTGGAATGTATCCAAAAGATGTCCCCTGGCAAGCAAACAGGAAGGGATGCATGGAAAGTCCATCAGCCAATTAGGGGCATGTGAACTGCATTAGAATATAATGTATTAGACATCTATTATGCAATAGAATATAACTGTATTAGAACAAATAAATGGCTTCTTGCTTTATCATATTGATTGTGTGGCAGGGTCAATCATTGAGTTCCCGCAATTGGCGCCCGAACAGGGACCCTATTCATCGCTATGCGACGGCTTTGAAGAACCGGCCAGAGGAAACGACCGCCTGGAACGAGTCCGGAGTCCCTGAAGAGAGGGGGAGACCCATTGAGGTGACCCGTCGAGGCGTTGCTGCAGCAGAGATTCACCCAACAGTGAGGAGAGCAACCGGACAGAGGAAAGAAATAGAAAAAGAGAAAAATAGAGAAATAGAGAAATGGGGGCTTCTCTTAGTAAGGAAGAGGAAGCCGTGGTTAAGCTCCTCCAAAATTTTCTCTCTAAGAGAGGCATAAAATATGATGGGATGTGTTTGAAACATTTATTACTATGGTGTAAGGACAGAGAATTATTATCCGGGGTGGATACTGCCTTTGAACTTGAAACTTGGGAACGAATAGGCAATGCTCTATGGGAAGAAATTAGCAATGGATCTAAAGAAGCACAAAACTTTGCTAGATTATGGAAGCTGCTTAAAAATACCCTTCAAGAGTTAAAAGCAGAACGCGATGCTGCTGCGTCAGCCTTTGTAGCATTAAGTCCTACCGCTTCTACCAGTAGGCCATGCAGTAAAAAGATATCTACTTCCACACTGGTATTTATGGACAATATTTCATAGCCAGCACCTGCAGCAATTAATGCAAATATGTATAATCCACCTCTGCCTGTATCACCAGCGCCCGCGGTAACAAGTACGACTACTCCACCACTTTCACTACCTCCCCCGAGAAATACCTCTCCTCCCGTGCAGCCGGTAACTAACCCTTCTGTGCCTGTACAAGATTCACCACAGCACTCTGCTTCAGCCTGTGAGAATGCACCTTTCCTCTATCCACCTCTACCACCTTCTACCCCGAACACCCCGAGAGAACTAGAGGAGAGAAAAGTGAACTTAGACGACCCATCTCAAAAGCTAATAGAAAAACTTCAGGACTTAGCAGCTAACCAGGACAAGGATTCACCCATATCCTTTATTCATACTAACTCTTTTTCTATTCCTCAGGTGTCTAAGGCAGAACAATCCAAAAATATTGCTTTAATAGAAGGGGTGGGGGAGGAAGGAGAAAATCCACATCGTCAGTGGAGGGGAATTATAAGTGATGATTTAGTAGAAGGGGAAATGTTGCCTAATACTCCCTCTGCTTTTCCAGTTTCGGTGAGACCAAATGATGAAAGGGCTCATACAGCTTTAGATTGGAAAATTATAAAAAAAGCAAAAAATGCTATATATCAGTATGGGTTAAAATCATCTTTTACTGAAGCAGTTCTAATGCACATTTTTAACGGTACCTTATTAGCGCCTCATGATATCAGAATGCTAGCTAATACTCTTTTAAGTCCCTCACAACAAATACAGGTTTTTTTACTATTAGAAGGACCTCTGTGTTAATGCAGAGGCGAAAAATTTGCAGTTTAAGTCTGTTAACACCTATCATTACTATGATTTTGGGAAAGTTCAAAAATCGGTTAAGAAGCAAGCGTAGCATTCACTCATTTAAGCACAACTGTGATTCCAGTGCAGAGTTTTGGAATCCTGAACAAATAATTGCAGCCTCTATTCTTCCTCCTGGAGTAGGAGTGGAAAGTGCACTAACAAACCTATGCAGGTTAGGATGCTGGCTTTCTAAACAATCTAATCTCACTTCTTTGGCACTATCAGGATTGTTGACAGATGTCGACTCAGTTCGACATGCCACTTAGCAAAATCGTGCTGCTATTGATTTTTTGCTTTTAGCTCAAGGACATGGTTGTGAGGAATTTGACGGTATGTGCTGTATGAATTTATCACAACACTCAGAATCAATTCATATGGCAATTAACAAGTTAAAGGAGAATGTCAGATAGTTAAAGGTAGATAATGATGATTGGTTAAGCAATTGGTTTCAAGGCTGGAGAATACAAGGCTGGGTTTTTTCACTGCTCAAGTCAGGATTGCAGGCGTTCCTTGTAATTCTGGTGATCCTCCTCTTAGTGACTTGTTTGCTATTGTGTCTGCAAAGGGCCCTGCAGAAGATGGTGAACGATGCTTTTGTCGTACAAACACAAGAAGGGGGAATTGTAGGGTTTCTAAGAGCAAATGAACATTACACACACTAAGTGATAAGCTTTAAGAATTTATCAGTTTCATCTATAAGTTAAGCTTTAGGTTTATGGCTTGTATTTTTGTTAAATTCTGATAAGTTATACTTATAAGTTAAGCTTTAGGTTTTGCTGCTTCCAAAAATAAAAGAGGGAAATTGTGGGGAGTGTGAGAACGTGTATTGGCATACCCTGAGAGAACTGTGGGAACTGAAGGGATACATGTCTGGAGATACGAGGAGCACCTGCGTCGACAAGTTATGAGAAAGGAACCTTGGAATGTATCTAAAAGATGTCCCCTGGCAAGCAAACAGGAAGGGATGCATGGAAAGTCCATCAGCCAATTAGGGGCATGTGAACTGCTCGTGCTGTGAGTGAAGAGCCAATAACATGTTAACGGGTGTGGGTGATATCATTAGTTTTGTGGTATAAATATAACTGTATTAGAAAAAATAAATGGCTTTTTGCTTGATCATATTGATCGTGTGGCAGAGTCCATCATTGAGTTCCTGCACATATCCTAAAAAGCTTTCAAAGTTATACAAAGGCACTCTTATAAGACAAGTTCTAAAAGGATCCCTGGGTGTAGCCAGTGAAAGGCACAGTTATTCTTGCTTCGTTATATTAGCAAAAGTTACCGTTACCCACATGTTCTGTCTGGGTACTACAGCCCAGGGTCCTGAAACAACACCAATTACCAAAAACCTTAATGCAGTAATAACTATAAGCTCAAGACGGATCATCTTTCTTTTGTGCCTCTTGTTTGTCTTCCAATCAGGGGCGTATCCACTTGGGGGGAACCCACCGTGTTCCAGAATCTGCAACGACACAAGCACAGCCCCTACCCTATCAGTTCTCTGGGACCCTCCCATTGTCCAGTGACACCATTTTTTACCCATACTTTGGCTTGGCCTCTTATTATATTGTCCAGTCCTCCTGATAGGCCTTTGCCATGTGCCACCATTGGAGGGTGCAGTTCCACTCGGGGCAATCTTAGGTAATTTAATACATACAACGCTTTGCTGAGTTCTTCATGAGGTGTTAAGCCCAATTCCCCTTTCTTTTGTTTTTGCAACAGGTGTTTTAATGTTTGATGAGTATGTTCAACTGAAGCTTGTCCTGTGGGTGAGTGCAGTGTACCAGTACTGTGTCAAATGCCCCACAAGGCTAAAAAATGGCTTGTGATTTTGGCTATGTATCCAGGTCCATTATCTGTTTTTATTTCGCGGGGAACACCAAGCACTGCAAATGCTGCACGTAAATAACGTTGCACGTGCTTCCTAGACTCTCCTGTTTGTGCTGTGACCCATGTAGCATGAGACCAGATATCAATAGAGACATGTACATATTTAAATTTACTAAATTCCGGGATGTGTGTTATGTCCATTTGCCACAGTTCTAGGCCATCCAAGACCACGGGGGTTGACCCCTGTTGCAAGGCCGCCAGACTGCTGCTGACAGTCAGGACAGGAGAGGACAATGTTGCGTGCATCGGCCTCAGAAATGTGGAACTGTCGCTGTAGAATGTTTGCTGCTTGGTGGAAAAAGTCGTGCGATTGCCGTGCCTGGGCAAAGCGATCTATTGGCGGACCTGTCCATGCTGGGGCGACCAGGCTGTCCGTGCGATGGTTGCCTTCAGCAAGGCTACTTGTAAGGTTTGTGTAGCTTCTAATGTGAGCAATGAAATATTGATGTGATCTCTGGTTGAGCAAATCCCACAGCTGCTTGAACAATTGATATTGAAATATCACATCAGTGTTCTTTAACACTGCTCTCTCCATACGTTGAACTACTCCATAGTTGACATACAAAGAGTCACTGACAACATTTACTGGTTGTGTTGCCTATAAAATGAAGACTTGAATTACTGCTTGTAACTCTAATAATTGCACATATCCTGTGAGGTTTGTTAACACCATGTCTTTCCATTGCCCATTCTTGAGCCATGTCAATGCAGCCTTACGGGTGCGGCCACCCGCATATGTAAAAACTGTGTGTGGTAGTTTGGGTGGATTCACCCCTTTTGCTTGCAGCTTGCAGCCAAACACTAAAAAGAAATTAACTCTATCTTAGCAAAACCAGGACACTGTGACACCTTTTACAGGAGTTGGTGACAGTAAAGGCAGGTGTTCTATTTGGAACTTGGGTAGCCATCCTAATAGTTTATGCAGCGGATAGTGAACACGAATTTTACCGTGAAAATTCAATATTGCAATCTGTAATGTTGTAGAATTTTGTAATGACCACTGCAAATATTCCGCCGACAGAGGGACGACTAAATAATCTGGCTCTTTCCCTCCTATCTGAACAATTCAACTGCGGCCTCTGATAATTAGCTGAGCAATAGCTTCCACTCATGTTACAATTGATCGTTTGGGTTGTATCAGAAGAAATATCCACTCCAAGATCCGTAAAGGATCAGGACTAGTGACCCATTGCATAAGTAGGGCAAAAGGATGTTGATCACAGTTAATAAACATTAACCCAATGCTATAATCAGGGTCCCATCTATGTGCATATGGTTTTGTAATTTTCCCTAATATTTCTGTTAGTGTCTGTTGCACTTTTTCATTTGTTTGTCTGGGGGCCTCAACTCCACCTTCTCCCTGCAGTAATTTAGCAATTGGTGGGAGATCTTCCTGGAGGAGATCATGAGCTGCATCAAGAGAAATGTGGCCAGCAGGTCGAAGGAGGTGATTCTTCCCCTCTACTCCTCTCTCATAAGGCCCTACCTGGAGTGCTGTGTCCAGTTCTGGAGCTCCCAACACTAGAGAGACATGGATCAGTTAGAACGAGTCCAGAGGAGGGCCACGAGGATGAACCAAGGGCTGGAGCACCTCTCCTACGAGGACAGGCTGAGAGAGCTGGGGCTGTTCAGCCTGGAAAAGAGGAGGCTTAGGGGAGATCTTATAGCAGCCTTCCAATACCTGAAGGGGGCCTAGCTGGGGAGGAACTTTTCATAAGGGCAGTTAAAGATAGGACAAGGGGAAATGGCTTTAAGTTGAAAGAGGGTAGGTTTAGATTAGATATTAGGAAGAAATTCTTCACTGTGAGGGTGGTCAGACACTGGAACAGGTTGCCCAGAGAAATTGTGGATGCCCCCTCCCTGGAAGTGTTTAAGGCCAGGCTGGATGGGGCTTTGAGCAAACTGGTCTAGTGGAAGGTGTCCCTGCTCATGGCAGGGGGGTTGGAACTAGATGATCTTTAAGGTACATTCCAGCCCAAACAGTTCTATGATTCTATGATTTCCTCCCTGTCCTAATGCAGCTGTGAACAGCCAAACACGATGGCCTTGAGCTCCATCAGTAACTTATGACATTAGTACTTTTATCAATGATGTTCTCATAACAAGTCTGAACTGAAAACAAAACATGTCTCTTCTAACTACTGAGAAGAAAATTAACTCTATCCTAGAAAAACCAGGATACTCTTTCAATGAGCCCCACTAATTCTTGCCCCAGGATCCTTTTCCCCTTCTGAAACAGGTGTATCCCATCTTTTGCCAGTAGCCCTGGTGCTGTATAAACCTCCCCATGGTCAAAGAAACCAAAATTCCACCTGTAGCACCAGACTCTAAGCATGTGTTACTCAGGTGTATCTTCCTTTTCCTTTCAGTATACTTCCCTGCCACTGAAGGGATTGAGGAAAACACTACCTGTGCACCTGATCCTGCAATCAGTCTCCCTAATGACATTAAGCCCTTTTTTAATTGCTTTTGGACTTTTGTCAGTAATCTTTTCACTACCAGCTTGGATGACCAAAAGCAGGTAGTAGTCTGAGGGCCACGCCAGACCAGGGAGTTTTCTTCTAATATCCCTAACCCGGGCCCCAGGGAGACAGCAGACTTCCCTGTGGGAGGGATCTGGTCGACATATGGGGCCCTCAGTTCCCCTCAGAAGGGAATCACCTACCACAATTACCTTCCTTTTTTTCTTGATTGAGCTAGTCCTAAGGTGTGGGGGTGACTGACTCACCCTGGGTGTCTTCCCGAATGGACTTTACTTTCCATCCTCACTTGCCTGGCCTTCAATTTCCAAAGTCCCATACCTGTTATTCAGCAGTAACTGGGGAGGCAACATCTAACTACCACAAGGCCCATCATTAAAACCAGAAATGCACACAATATCATAAGGCCAATATTTACCAACCATTTTCCCCACTCTCTTGTTTTTTAGCTGAGACAGAACTAGGTTTCTTCTAGAATAGTGCTGCGTTTTCCTTTCAGCATGGGATTTGTTATGAGAGAAACACTGATAACATACCAGTGTTTGCATTTTTGTTGCTGGAAGTGAAGGACTTCATGTTTTGTTGGTCTACAAGCACAAGATCTGTGGGGGTGAGGCATATTTAAATTAATAAGCTAAATTGGTACTTGGATATGCCAATGTCATATTCCATATCATATAACATCATATTCAGTATATTAATAAGGGTCTCTTCCTCTTTTGGCTCTCTCTGGCTTGGGCTCTTGCTCTTCCAGGTTTGCGTTTTTGGTTCGGGATCGTTGCTCCTCTGGGATCGTTATCTGGGAACGAGTCGAGCTTGGTTGGTGGGTGGTGAACAATTGCACTCCGTATCACTCATTTGCAGATGTTATTATTATTACTTTTATTTTAATATCTTTATTATTTAAAATTTTATTTTATTTCAATTATTACATTGTTTTTATATCAACCTACAAGTCCCCTTGCCCCCAGTTCTCTCCCCTGACCCCCTGGAGTGAGTGAATGGCTGTTTTTGGCTGCTAGCCAAGTGCTAGCCAAGTGAAACCACCACACCCACCTCATGAGTCCGAGAGATTTCAGCAGGGATATAATCCATGATCTGGGGCTAAGTCCATCAAACCAATATACTGGCTGCATTGCTTGAAACAGCTCTCCGGTCTTGTCAGCAACCTCCTTCATCTTTGCACGTTTCATCTATAGAAGTAGAGGCATTGTTGATGGTCATACAGCATTCCCCTTCTGTTAAGTTTAACATTCCTCACACTCTATGTTCTTTTAACAACATATCTAAGGCTAATCAATTTTGTAGAGTCATCTTTGACACTTGCTGGTCTTGTAAGTTTAGTTCCCCAAACGTATATCTTGTCCAATTACTCAAAACATGTACCTGACGGGTTAAACTTTCTAGGACATATTGATGTTTTTCAGTAGTCACATCTGGCACAAAAAATGCCTCCATCTTTAATGCAGATATTTGTCCATATCATTCCTTGCAGTGCTGAATACCTCACCTGCTAACAATTAAAAGGATCATTTCTGGGTATTTCCTGATGTTTTTTATCCAGGTCTCAGACCTTTTGTTGATCTGGGCCATTCGTGACTGGAATGCCACAGGTGAGTGCTATTTTGGGGTCGTTAAAGGAGCCATTGCACTGGTCATCCTGATTCCAATAACCATATTTGGTCAACCATATCTTCCCTGACTTGTCAATGATGACATCTTCCCTGACATCTTTAGTCTACTTTTATATTGTTTTTACCTTCAAAGTGGAGCTTGAGTGACTCTTGTCATACTTTTATTGTGATTGGTAAAAACTCTTTTGTTTCCCTTTTAAGGTATAGGTTACTTAAAATTCAGAGTGTATGCTCAGTAAGGGGGTAGTCGCACCTTGGAGGCAGGTAGCCTTTGAGCTGGAGGTGTGTTTTGGTATTATCATGACATTATAATGAGCAAAGTTTATTCAAAGTTCACACAAGGATGGCATTTGTCTAAAGGGTGACAGACTCTTGGCCCAGGATTGCAAACAGGTGGCTTATCAGCTTCTTGGTACCGTGAGTCTCTTCTGCAGTGATTTACAGAGTTTGGCCGCAGAATCTTCACTCTGCTTCACCCTCCATCCTGATCTGCAGACCAGGATCTCCAGGAAACCACCTTGGAGGGGAGTCTTTGCATACTAGTTGCATTCTTCCCTGGTATCTTCTTCAACATTATACCTTTCCTTAATGTGTGAACAATGCTGTATTTTGATTTCTAAGTTACCCCCAGTAATTATTCCACACTCGGAAGAGGGAAGATGTATATTTTTCTTCCAGGATTTGGAGTCCTAAATTTTCCAAATGATTCTTTTTTTCAGTTTGAGTCTGCTCTACTGCAGTGGTATCGGAGCCGCCTATCAATATATCATCAATGCATTTATATACTTTGACTCTTTCTCCCAAAGTAATTTGGGTGAACTCTTGTGCTAATGCACAGTGGGCAATGGTCGATGAGTGCTGATATCCCTGGGGGAGACATGTAAAAGTAAACTGCATGCCTTCCCAGGTAAAGGTAAAGTGGTCTGTGTCCGCTTCCTGCAAGGGGTCCATAAAAAATATATCTTTTACATGAATAGTTGCTAAAATTTGGTGGGCTTGCTCCTGTATGGTTGCAACTAATTCATCTATGTTAGGCACCGTGGCTATCAAGGGGCCAGTATTTGCATTTAAATGCCGGTAATCAATTTTTAATCACCACTTTCTGTTTGGTTTAGGGACTGGCCACACCAGGGAATTGTAAGGTGAATGAGTCCGGGATACTTATCCCCTGCTTTTGCTGCTCAATACTCACAGGAGTTATCCTCTCCCAAACCCCTAAGGGAAGGGGGTAGGGTTTAACATTTACAGTCCCTGAAGGGGGCAGTGCTGGTGTGGGTTGGAGTAATTGCATTGAGGCAATCCGGAGGCCAAATACCCACTCTTACCCCCTGAGTCCACCTAGGCACGCCCTTTAAGCAAATTGAGCCCCAGAATATTCGTTAGGAAAGCTCCTAAAATCATGATAGCTTCTACTGCAGTTTCATCTCCAGGCAACCAGCACTTAACCCGGGCTGTTGGTTGGGGTCAGGAATTCCCAAACATGTCTGTGGCTCAAATTTGTTTTTTATCAGTAACTATTCTGTTGTGGTCAACATCTGATCGGAGTGCTGACATTTGAGCTCCCATGTCAACCAAAAAAGTAACTGGGGTTTTAAAGGGGCCAAGAGGGAAGGTAATAAGCAAATCCCCTTTTTTAGTTTCTGTGAGCCTCCTTAAGCGGACCCACTGGCTGTCCCCTGGCTCACTTCTTGGGGACAGCGTGACTCATTTCCCCTTCTCAGATCAAATCTCATGAGGGTGGACGGTGCCTTAAGAGTAATTCCTGTTGTATCAGATTAGGACTCTGCCCTCATACTCTCCTGAGAAGTTGTTCCCTCCACGCTTGGATAAGCTTTTCTAAGGTCATGGTAGGCATTTCCCCTTCTCAATCCCTTTGGCCCACAGCAGGTTTCTCCTAGCTCCTGGAGTCTGCAGGGGAGGTTGACTTTCCTGCTGTTCTACTCTCCGTACTGCAGTTTTTTATTTTGTAGCCCTTGTGGTGGGTTGACCCTGGCTAGAGGCCAGATGCCCACCAAAATTTATGGATGTCCAGATTGCTTAATTGGTCCCTAACCCAGTCCTCATCAACCAAGGCAAACTCCTCTATTGTCCTGTCTCCCTCTGGGGTCTCCAGGGTACAGAGCTCCTCAAGACAGCTTCTGGCAGAGTAGACAGAGGCAAAGAAAGCATTCAGTAACTCTGCCTTCTCTGTATCTTCTGTCACCAGGGTACCCACCTCATTCATCAGTGGGCCTACATTGCCTCTCGTGTTAGTTTTATCTGCCATGTATTTGAAGAAGCTCTTTCTGTTGTCCTTGACCCCTCTGGCAAGGTTTAATTCTAAGGAGGCCGTAGCTTTCCTAGTTGCCTCCCTACATCCTCTGACAACAGCCTTATATTCTTCCCAAATGGCCAGCCCCTCCTTCCATGATCTGTAAACTCTCCTCTTCCACTTGAGTTTGCCCAGCAGTTCCCTGTTTAACCAAGCAGGTCTCCTGGCTCCCTTCCTTGACTTCCTACATATTGGGATGCTCTGATCTTGAGCTTGGAAGAAGCAGTCCCAGCTATCTTGGGCCCCTTTACCTTCAAGTACCCTGTCCCATGGGATTTCCCCTAGCTTGAAAAGGCTTGAAAAGGCCAAAGTTGGCCCTCCTGAAGTCCAGGGTTGCAAGTCTGCTTGGAATTCTATTCCTGCCACATGAGATCCTGAACTTCACCGTTTCATGGTTGCTGGAGCCCAGGCAGTTCTCAACCTTTGCCACTTCAACCAGACCATCCTTGTTAGTGAGGATGAGATCCACCAGTGCTTCTCTCCTAGTTGGTTCATCCATCATTTGCATCAGGAAGTTATCATCGATGCACTGGAGGAACCTCCTGGATTGTGGGTGGCTGGCTGAGTAGTCCCTCCTGCAAACATCAGGGTAGTTAAAATCCCCCACAACAACCAGGGCCTGTGATTGCAAGGCTGCTCTCAGCTGCCTGTAGAAGGCCTCATCAACCTCCTCACCCTGATCTGGTGGCCTGTAATAGACACCCACAACAGTATCACCTATACCAGCATGCCCCTTAATTTTCACCCAGACTCTCAACTCGCTCCTCATATGCCCTTGGACAGTACTCAATACATTGTAGTTGCTCTCTCACATACAGAGCAACACCACCACCTCGCCTTGCTGGCCTGTCTTTCCTGAGAAGGACATAGCCATCCATGACCACATTCCCAGTCATGTGAGCTGTCCCACCATGTCTCTGTAATTGCCACCAAATCATAATCCCCTGACGGAACACAGGTTTCTAATTCCTCCTGCTTATTCCCCATGCTGCGTACATTGGTGTACAGGCATTTTAGAGAGCGAGCCGAGTACACTAATTTCATCCTAAGGTGGTGGGAGGCCACCCAGTCTTCATCAATTCTAGGCTGCTGGTGCAAGCCCAGCTATAACCCCATCCCCCTTCCAATCTAGTTTAAAGCTCTCCAAATGAGCCCTGCCAATTCCTGCCCCAGCCTCCTTTTGCCCCTGCAGATAGGCCTTCGCGACAAATCACTGTCTGGACTGGTGTCCTATGAAACCAGCCATTATCAAAGAATCCAAAGCCCTGCCTGTAGCACCAGTCCTGTAGCCAATCATTTATGGCCTGAATTCTTCTATTCCATCCCACGTCAGCACATAAAAGTGGAAAGAGGGAAGAGAAAAATCACTTGTGCCTCAGACCCTTTCTTCAACTGTCCCAAGGCCTTGAAATCTTTCTTCATTGTCCTCAGACTACCGGATGCAGCTTCCTCCTCACCTATCTGGAACATCAGGTAGTAGTCTGTCGGGCGCACCAGGTTGGGGAGTGCCCTGGTGATATCCCTGATCCGGGCTCCAGGAAGACTACATACTTCCCTATGTTGAGGGTCAACCCTGCATATCGGGCCCTCTGTCCCTCTCAGAAGGGAATCGCCTACTACAATTACCATTCTTTCTTTCCTATCAGAGGAAGTCTTGAGGAGCGGAGTCAACCACCTTTTCCTATGTGATCTTGTAGGCGGGCCTTGCACTACATCCTCACCTACCTCTCCTTCAAGATGCAGGGCCTCAAATCTGTTACAGAGGAGCATCTGAGGGGGCAAAGCAGGTAGGGAGGGGGGTTGCCCATGACGCCAAACTGGGACTTTCTTCCAACCCTCCTCATCTTTTTGGTCCCCTGCCTCTGCCCGACAGGAACAGGGCAGGGGCTGAATCAAGTCCCCTCCCTCTGCCCAACAGGGTGGGGGTTCTATCACCTTTTGGGGGGTATCCCCCTGGGGCGTTTCTGACTGGCATGCCAGGGAGTTACTTCACCAGTCAATCTCCTTCTCACACTCCCTGATGGTCCTCAGTCTCTCAACCTCCTCCTTAAGTTTCGCTACCATGCTTAGCAGATCATCCACCTGCTCACACCTCACACAGGTGGAATGCCTCCCTCCCTCCCTCCCCCCGCAGCATCAGCCTCTGGCACTCCCTGCAGCCAGAGACCTGAACAGCCACTGTTCAGGGCAGGCCCTCCATCTGGGTTTCCACAGTCTATTTGTGACAAGCTCTCTGTCTGGAAGAGACCATAGTCAGATGCAGCCTGGGACACTGCCAATAGGAGAGAAAGTCAACAAGCAAGGAGTGACAGCCTGGGCACCCTGCTGCACGAGCTACCACACCCGCTGCTACAGCACAGCGTGGGTGGTACTTGCTCACTTCACGAGCTGGTTGCCCCCCGTACTTCCCCTAGTAGCAGATCCGCAAGTTATCTAGCTGCTGCAATGGAATGCTGCTTCCATCAGAGCTACAGCAAGCTGCCCTACACCCTTCCCTGCTTGCCCTGCCTGTACAAACTGCCGCTCAAACTGCCACACCACACCCTGTTTGCCGCTCCTGGTCACTCGCGCTCCCTGGGAGCCATTTAAATTGCCTGCCGTTGTCCCTGGCACTGCCCCCCCCATGTCAGCCCCTCTCACGTGATTGGCTGCTCCTGACGGGACTCAGCATCATATCCACAGCCTCCCCTCGGTCCAGGACCGCCTCCTTCTCCTCGCAACACGTGCTGAGACGCAGAACTTAATGTTGCCACCGCTGTGCTCCTCACTGACTGAGAGCAGTTTCCGTGTTCACAGTGTTTAAACCACCCGCGGTTGGCCCTGGCACCAACCCCACCGTGTCAGTGCCGCTCACGTGTTTGGCTGCTCCTGACGGGACTCAGCATCACGTTCGCAGCCTCCCTTCACTCCAGGACCAGATCCAGATCCTTGAGCAAAAGTAATACCAAGAATGGACTTACCGTTACCTGAGGCAGGAATAACCCGAAATGTTTTCCCAATCAAATTCTTAATATGCACTACAGGGACTTTGTCCCCTTTCACAGTATGTAGAAATTTTGATTGGGCAGGGCCAGTTCAATTGGCAGATCCTCTAGTATTAACTAACCAGGTGGCTTTTCCTAAGTGTGTATCCCAATGTTTGAAAGTTCCACCACCCATTGCTTTGTGGTTTTTAACAGTCCATTGCATGGTTTGACTTTCCCAGAAGCTGGTGCATGATAGCGGATGTGGCACTCAATGCCATGTTCTTTGGCCCAATTTGTCTATGAGATTGCTTTGGAAATAAGTCCCCATTGCCCAACTCAATTCTGTCTGGAGTGCCGTGTTGCCACAAAACTTGCTTTTCAAGACCCAGAATAGTGTTCCGAGCAGTGGCTTGGGGCACGGGATATGTTTCTAACCACCCAGTGGTTGCTTCCACCATGGTGAGTACATAGTGCTTACCATTATGGGTTTGTGGGAGTGTAATATAATCAATCTGCCAGGCCTCTCCATATTTATATTTTAACCATCGTCCTCCATACCAGAGAGGTTTCAACCTCTTGGCTTGTTTAACCGCAGCACATGTTTCACAGTCATGAATAACCTGTGCAATAGTGTCCATGGTTAAGTCCACCCTTCGATCACGAGCCCATCTATATGTTGCATCTCTTCCTTGGTGACCTGAGGCATCATGGGCCCAGCAGTCTAAAAATTTTTCCCCCTTCTGTTGCCAGTCCAGGTCTACATGACACACTTTGATATTAGCAGCCTGATCTTCCTCTTGGTTGTTTCTATGTTCTTCAGTAGCTCAACCCTTAGGCATGTGGGCTTCTATGTGACATACTTTTACAGCTAGCTTTTCTAGTCCAGCAGCAATATTTTGTCATAATTCATCAGCCCAAACGAGTTTGCTTCTGTGGTACCAGTTGCTCTCCTTCCATTGTTGTAGCCACCCCCACAGGGCATTTGCCACCATCCATGAGTCAGTATAGAGGTAGAGCACTGGCCATTTTTTTCTCATTCACAAATGTCCAAGGGCAGTTGGATGGCTTTTACATCTGCAAACTCAATGTTTTCCTACAGTACAACAGGAGCCATCAGTAAACAGTACATACTGTTTTTCATTACCTGGTAGTTCATTGTACAGTGAAGCCTCATTAGCTCGTGTCACCTCCTCCTCAGGTGACATTCTGAATTCTTTGCTTTCTGGACAGTTCGTGATCATTTCCAGATTTCTTGGGGGCTTCCTATCCAGGCCCACTGTGTTATCAGTGCAACCCACTTACTCCATTAGAGGGAACACTCCCCTTGAACATCCAGCCCAGCACAGACAATTGGGGCGCCAGGAGGATCTGTGCTTCAGTACGAATCACCTCTGAGGCAGCTCAAACTTCCTCATATGCTGCCAATATTTTTTTTTCACTTGGAGTATGTAGGGTCTCTGAGCCTCTGTATCCACAACTCCAAAACCCAAGGGGTCGCCCTTGAGTCTGCCCTGGTGTTTTCTGTCAGAGGCTCAATGCGAGCGACAGAGGAAATATGTGAGCCGACTCAATGTGAGTGATAAGGCAAAGTTCACTTTATTGCTTTCATTAAGTCATATTTATACAGGCTACGTTAATTATTCTTACTAGTCCTTTGCTAATTGGCTTAAGCTCTAAACGTTACATTTACATGGTCCTCCTACTTGCGGTTTAACGGTAAAGCATTTTCTACATTTTTCACACACTTACTTTCTCAAGGTTGTTTACCAGATTGAGATAAAGTCGCAGTGTCAGCATTCAGTACTTTTCCACTGCGGCCTGCTGAATGTTAGACCAGACTCTGCTCGTACAACTATTCTGCGAATCCATGGCCTTGTTCTCTGAGCCATTCCCCAACAGCTCAAGGTAGGGCCATTCTAGCCATCGGCAGAGTAGAGCACCTTGCCCTGTCCGGACTAGTCCAAGAGCTAATGCATGAACTATCTCCTGTTTAATTTGTTCAAATGCGTGTCATTGCGCAGGACCCCATGTGAAATCATTCTTCTTTTGTGTCACTTGGTAGAGAGGCCTCACGATCTCACTGTAATTTGGAATGTACATTATCCAGAAACTCATAAGGCCTAAGAAGGCTTGTGCTTCCTTTTTGTTAGTTGGTGAGGTCGTAGCTGTTACTTTGTTTACCACATCCATTGGGATCTGGTGACATCCATCTTGCCACTTTATTCCTGAGAACTGGATCTCAGGTGCAGGTTCCTTGACTTTGATTCATTTTATGGCAAAACCAGCTTTTAGAAGGATTTTTACTACTTTCTCTCATTACTCAAAAACTTCTGCTGCTGTATTACCCCACACAATTATGTCATCAATGTAATGCAGGTTTTCTGGAGCTTTACCCTGTTCCAAGGCAGCCTGGATCAGTCCATGGCAAATGGTGGGGCTATGTTTCCACCCCTGGGGCAGTCGATTCCAGGTGTACTGGACACCCCTCCAGGTGAAAGCAAACTGTGGCCTACAGTCTGCTGCCAAAGGAATAGAAAAAAATGCATTAGCAGTATCTATGGTGGCGTACCACTTGGCTGCCTTTGACTCCAGTTCATACTGGAGTTCTAACATGTTCTCCATGGTCACGCAAGTAAAACCACAATGTCCCCCTTGGTGTATACCGTCTCCTTTGCACAGGAGGACGCTCAGTTCTAGTGGCTGAGACATTGGTCTGTATGGGTAGATAGCATAATTGGGACACTTTTTCAGTCAGTTTCTCCACAGCTGAAACAAGGGATAATGAGAGGCTGTCCTGGTTTTTATCTGAAACAGAGCTGGGTTTCTTTTTCAGTAGTTAGAATAGTGCTGTGTTTTGCTTTTCAGCCTTGGACTTGTTATGAGAGAGACAGTGATAACATACCCGCTCCTCCAGGATTGTTATCTGGGAAAAGGCCGGGCTCGGTCAGTGGGTGATGAGCAGTGTTTATCACTGATTTGTATATTTTGTTACTGTTATCATTATCACTACTATTTTGATATTAGTATTATTTAAATTTTTCTTTTATTTCCATTATTAAACTGTTCGTATCTCAACATACAAGCCTCCTTATCCCTGCTCCCCAGTCCTCTCCCCTATCCCCTGGGGGTGGGGGGGAAGTAGGTGAACGGCCGTGTTGGCTGCTAGCCAAGGGCTAGCCCAGTGGAACTATCACAGTCATTTTGGCCCCCAACGTGGGGCACAAAGGGTTGAGATTAAAACAGTGTCAGACAGTGCTTTAACAAAATTAGTACCATGTTGCTTTATTTCATCAGAGGGTTATTGGCAGATTGGAAACTGAACAGAAGGAGACAATCTGCCAGACGCTGGAACCCAGGAATGCCAGAGAACTGAGAACTTTCCTTGGAATGGCCGGTTGGTGTAGACTGTGAATTCAAAACTATGGACTTATGATAAGATCTCTCTATGACACCTTGACAGAATCAGAGTGGGGCCCACTCCAGTGGACCCCACAATGTCCAACAACCTTTCAAAACATCAAGAAGGCCATAATGTCAGCACTGGCATTGAGTCTGACTCCTATCAAAACCATTTGAACTATTTATGCACAAAAGACAGCATCTGGTGCTGGGGATGCTGACCCAAAGAATGAGGGAATGGGAAAGACCTATGGGATGTGAGTAAAGGATGGCCTGGATGCCTACGAGCTATGGCCGCAACAGTTCTCTCGATACAAGAGGCCCAAAAACTCACAATGGAACAACAAATGACTGTTTATATCAGTATTGGAGCAATACCCTAGCAGAATGCTCAAGTACGAGGTTGTCCTCCTGGAACAGGACAATGTGAGACTTAAGACAACCACTGCAATAAACCCTGCTATTTTCTTCCAGTCCAAAACGGAGGACCGGGAATCCTTAGAGCCTGACTGTTTGCAAACCATAGAACAGGTGTGTGCCAGTCGCACAGATCTCAAGGATGAACCGCACTCACTGACCTGGATCTGGAGTTGTACACAGACGGAAGTAGTTTTATACGTGAGAGAAAGAGGATGACTGGATGTGCTGTTACTACCACCAATGAGATAATTGAAGCTGAAGCACTCCCTGTAAGTGCATCAGCATAAAAGACAGAATTAATCACCAAGAGCTCTTGAAATATCTCAAGGAAAGAAGGTAACTATGTGGACTGATTCTAAATATGCCTTTGGGGTGGTGCATGCTCATGGAGCAATTTGGACAAGCAGTGCAAAAACCTGAGAAAGTGGCAATAATGCATTGCAAAGCTCACCAGTTTGGAAATACTGCAGCATATGTAGGTAACATTGACAGCCAAAACAGCGAAAGAGGTGGCAGAGAAGGGCATCCTGGCTCGAATACCTGTAAAGCAGTTAAAACTGACATCTGATGCACCAAATAAAGCAGATAAAAATTGTCCCTAGTATTAAAGGCGACATGAGGGTGTGTGGTTGATAACCCCTGAAGGTCAAATTATCATTCTGCCACAACTGATGATTAAAATAGTTGAAGAAAAACACAGAGAAACACATTGGGGAATAGAAGCTATGATTAACAGTCTGAGGACACAGGTACTTAGTGTCACAATGACTAACATTGTCAAGATGGTAATGGAAAAATGTGTAGTGTGTTTGAAAAACAATCCAGTAAACAGAAAAAGACCTCCACTAGGTAAAACCAGGAGGGGAAGCAGTCCTGGTGATTACTGGCAAATAGATTTTTCTGCATTGCTGAGACAAAATGGTTATTGATACCTTTTGGTACTGGCTGAGACTTTCTTGAGATGACCAGAAGCCTTTCCCCGTCGCACCAACAAAATTAAAGAAGTGTTTACTAAAGGAGAAAATACCCAGGTTTGGGGTACTGTGTGAGCCGATACAGGCAGGACACAGGAACAACCAGAAAAACCATGGATAAAATGCAAAAAGCAAATTTATTCTTGTTACCTCGCGAACTGGGGGATCTCCGCAGCAGCACCTGGGACAGAGGCATGTAAGAGGGAATACAGGCACCGCGGACCTTGGTCCTTGCTAGAGTGAGAGATTCCAAACATGATGCTTTCACCTGTATATATCAGGGATTTTGAGCAGGCAGTAGTTTTCCATTGTGCTTTGATCTTTCTCACAGCAGGGCAGGAATCCCAGGCATGTTCAAGGTGCCCCTGAGTCTATCCCAGGCCTGTGTTATCTAAAGGCAGATGTAAGAACTTTCCTTAAATGAACAGAGAGGGTTCCTAATGAATGCTATAGCTGACAGGCATTCAGAGTTTCATAGATTTGCAAGATCGTTTCTCCCATGGCTTGGGGTAAGTGAATTAGAAAAAAAACTATAGTGAACATTTCAGCAGTAACAGAGAACATTGAGAAAAGAACCACTCATGTCATACAGGCTCTGCAAATTGAAGTATCTATCGTGTCACAGGTACTGATGCAAAATAGGATGACAATTTATTATTTGCCTCACAAGGCGGTGATTGCTCAATCATAAACACGAGTTGTTGTGTGCATATGGATCAAAGTAGAAGAATCTCTATGGATGTGTTAGAGATTAGGAATCAAAAAGAAATATTATATGGAGTTGCTAAAAGTGACACTTTCTGGGATTTTGGCATAAACTAACTTCTTGAATACCAAATTGGACTTGTCTAAAAAGATTGTTGATATTAATTATTTTTATCATAGCAGTATGCATCTAATGTTGTAATTGTTGCTCTAACCTTTGCTGGAAATATAAATTAATGAGGGTTGAAGCTTAATAGCTATGAACTCTCAAATGAAAAGGGGGAATTGATACCGAAAGAACATCCCCTTCTGCTTAAAACAATGTGACATTGAAAGTTAGTTACATACCATCTAGGCCTACTCAAGTTTTTAGTCTTGTATTGGGTTTGCGTGGCAATGTTTTGGTGGCAGTGGAGGGGGGGGACATGGGGTGGCTTCTGTGAGAGAAGCTGCCAGAAGCTTCCCCCATGTCCGACCCGACACAGCCAATGCCAGCCGGCTACAAGAAGGGACCCGCCGCTGGCCAAGGCCGAGCCAATCAGTAACGCCTCTGTGATAACATAATTAAGAAAAAAAAAGGAAGGGAGAAAAAAAAGCTGCACACTTTGCAGCTAGAGAGAGGAGTGAGAAGATGTAAGAGAAACAACTCCACAGACACCAAGGTCATTGAAGAAGGAGGGGGAGGAGGTGCTCTAGGCGCCGGAGCAGAGATTCCCCGCAGCCTGTGGTGCAGACCAGGGTGAAGCAGGCTGTCCCCCTGCAGCCCCTGGAGGTCCATGGTGGAGCAGATGACCACCTGTAGCCCGTGGAGAGAGGAGCCCATGCCGGAGCAGGTGGATGCCGAAGGAGGCTGTGACCCCGCGGGAAGCCCGCGCTGGAGCAGGTTCCTGTCAGGACCTATTGTCCCTGTGTAGAGAGGAACCCGCGCTGGAGCAGATTTGCTGGCAGGACTTGTGACCCCGTGGGGAACTAGCGCTGGAGCAGTCCCTTCCTGAAGGACTGCACACCATGGAATGGACCCAGACTGGAGCAGCTCGTGAAGAGTTGTCAGTCATGGGAAGGACTCACGTTGGAGAAGTTGGTGGAGGACTGTCTCCCGTGAGAGGGACCCCACGCTGGTGCGGGGGAAGGAGTCCTCCCCCTGAAAAGGAAGCAGCGGCAGAAACACCGTGTGATGAACTGACCCCAACCCCATTCCCTGTCCCCCTGTGCTGCTGAGGGGAAGGAGGTAGAAAATCGGGAAAGAGATTGAGCCCGGGAAGAAGGGAGGGATGGGGGAGGTGTTTTAAGATTTGGTTTTACTTCTCATTCTCCTCTAATTTTGATTGGTAATAAAGTAAATTTGTTTTTTCCCCCAAGTCAAGTCTGTTTTGGCTGTGCCAGTAATTGGTGAGTGATCTCTCTCTGTCCTTATCTCCACCCACGAGCTTTTCGTTATAATTTTCTCCCTCTGCCCATTTTGAGGAGGGGGAGTGATAGAGTGGGCTTTGGTGGGCATCCGGCTTCTAGCCAGGGTCAACCCACCACAAGCACGCATGCAAAAAGAACATTTAAATGTATTAATGAATTCTTGGAAATGCGATGAATATTTTAATAATTTATTGGGAAATAAATGAATAAGCATATTTTGATGGTATAAAGTTTTTATAGAGGGACAAGTTGCTCTGCATGATAGGTGGCATGATCCCCCATACATCCAGCACTGTAAAAAAGAATGGCTGCTTTCTAAAACTCCCAAACAAGTCTTAGACAGTTTTTTCTGAATAGCTTTTTCAGTATCAGGGACTCTGAAAAAAATCTGATTTTTTCTTATTCACAGAAATCTGTAAACACTTGAATGTATTTCCACTCCCCATTTGACTTTCGCACTGGCCCTATGGGGCTGTTAAAGGGAGAGCTAATCCTGCTGATCACTCCTTGGCTCCCCAGCTGACAAATCAGTTTATGGATGGGAATTACGGAGTCTAGGTGGTGCAATATTGACGCTGGTCCACTGTTGTAGTAGCAATCAGCACCTGCTGTTCTTCGACCCTTAGCAGTCCCACAACAGAAGGGTCCTCTCAGAGACCAGGCAAAGCAGACAGATGTTTGATTTCCTCAGTGTATTGGGTCTGGCTGGGATGGAGTTGATTTTCCCCGTGGCAGCCCTCAGAGTGCTGTGTTTTGTATTGGTGGCTCAAGGGGTGTTGAGAACACACCAGTGTTTTGGTTACTGGTGAGCAGTGCTAGCACAGCACCAAGGCTGTCTCTCCAACATTTTCCCCCAGTAGGCTGGGGGTGGGGAAGGCCTTGGGAGGGGACATAGCCAGGACAGCTGACCCAAACGGACCAAAGGGATATTCCATACCATATGACGTCTACTCATAAATAAAAGCAAGGAAAACGGAGTAGGAAGAGGGGGCATTAATTACTTCCGTTTGTAAGTCCGCCATGAATTTTTCCAATGTGACTCCTTTCTATGCATGACAGCTCTTCATGAACTGCTTTAGCATGGGTCCTTTCCATGGGGTGCAGTCCTTCAGGAAGGGACTGCTCCAGTACGGGTCCCCCACAGGGCCACAAGTCCTGCCTGCAAAGCTGCTCCAGCATGGGTTCCTCTCTACACAGGGACCATAGGTCCAGACAGGAACCTGCTCCAGCGCGGGCTTCCCACGAGGTCACAGCCTCCTTCGGGCATCCACCTGCTCCAGCATGGGGTCCTCCACGGGTTACAGGTGGACATCTGCTCCACCATGGACCTCCATGGACTGCAGGGGGACAGCCTGCCTCACCGTGGTCTTCACCACAAGTTTCAGGGGAATCTCTGCTCTTGCACCTCCTCCCCCTTCTTCTTCACTGACCTTGGTATGTGCAAGGGTTGTTTCTCTCACATATTCTCACTCCTCTCTCCAGCTGAAAAGTGTGTTGCTTTTTTTTTTTTCCCCTCTTCCCCTTTTTCTTAATTATCTTATCACAGAGGTTTTACCATCATTACTAATTGGCTCAGCCTCGGCCCGTGGCAGGTCCCTCTTGGAGCCAGCTGGCTTTGTCTCTATCAGACATAGGGGAAGTTTCTGGCAGCTTCTCACAGAAGCCACCTCTAGACCCCTCCCCTTCTACCAAAACCCAATACCATACCCCCATAAGACAAAAAAATCCATTCAGTGACAGGAATAATACATTTCACAGGAAACTATGAGACAGGGAAGAGTTATTGCATTGTTTGGAACACCTGTGGTTAATTACCATTGTGGTGGGTTGACCTTGGCTAGAGGCCGGATGCCCACCAAAGCCCACTCTATCACTCCCCCTCCTCAAATGGGCAGGGGGAGAAAAGTATAACGAAAAGCTTGTGGGTGGAGATAAGGACGGAGAGAGATCACTCACCAATTACTGGCACAGGCAAAAGAGACTCGACTTGGGGGGAAAAAAAACAAATTTACTTTATTACCAATCAAAATTGGAGGAGAATGAGAAGTAAAACCAGATCTTAAAACACCTCCCCCATCCCTCCCTTCTTCCCGGGCTTAATCTCTTTCCCGATTTTCCACTTCCTCCCCCCAGCAGCACAGGGGGACAGGGAATGGGGTTGAGGTCAGTTCATCACACGTTGTTTCTGCCGCTGCTTCCTCCTCAGGGGGAGGACTCCTTCCCCCGCACCAGCGTGGGGTCCCTCTCACGGGAGACAGTCCTCCACCAACTTCTCCAACATGAGTCCTTCCCATGACTGACAGTTCTTCACAAAAAGCTTTAGCATGGGTCCATTCCATGGGGTGCAGTCCTTCAGGAAGGGACTGCTCCAGCGCGAGTCCCCCACGGGGCCACAAGTCCTGACAGCAAACCTGCTCCGGCGTGGGCTCCTCTCTCCACGGGCTACAGGTCCTGACAGGAATCTGCTCCAGCGTGGGCTTCCCGCAGGGTCACAGCCTCCTTTGGGCATCCACCTGCTCCGGCATGGGCTCCTCTCTCCACGGGCTACAGGTGGTCATCTGCTCCACCATGGAACTCCAGGGGCTGCAGGGGGACAGCCTGCCTCACCATGGTCTTCACTACAGGCTGCAGGGGAATCTCTGCTCCGGCGCCTGGAGCACCTCCTCCCCCTCCTTCTTCACTGACCTTGGTGTCTGTGGAGTTGTTTCTCTTACATCTTCTCACTCCTCTCTCCAGCTGCAAAGTGTGCAGCTTTTTTTTCTTCCCTCTCTTCCTTTTTTTTTCTTAATTATGTTATCACAGAGGTGTTACTGATTGGCTCGGCCTTGGCTAGCGGCGGGTCCGTTCTTGTAGCTGTCTGGCATTGGCTGTGTCGGGTCGGACATGGGGGAAGCTTCTGGCAGCTTCTCTCACAGAAGCCACCCCATGTCCCCCCCCCCCCGCTACTACCAAAACCTTGCTACGCAAACCCAATACAACCATACATGAATACATTAATATTTGTTTCCAACTTGTCCTGGTTTTGCTAGGATAGAGTTAATTTTCTTTTTAGTAGTTAGAATAGCTGTGTTTTCATTTCAGCAGAACTTGTTATGAAAAGAACATTGATAAACGTATTGATGTTATTAGTTGCTGCTGGAGCTCAAGGCCATGTGTTTGGCTGGTTCACAGCTGCATTAAGACTGGGTGGGAGAAGCACAGTGAATAGCAAAACCCAAAACTGGCATTTGGATGTGCCAATGAAATATTCCATATCATATCACGTCACGTCAGTATATTAACTAGGATTGACATGAAGACATGGGTGATTCTCTCTGGTTTTTGCTCAGGCTCTCACTCTTTCGGGGTGTTCTGGTTTTGCCACAGGGGTTTCAGTTTCAGGACTTTCTGGGCTCTGGGATCACTGTCTGGAAGACGCTGGTCAGCGGGTGGTAAACAATTTTACTGTGCATTGCTGTATTGAGTTTGCGTGGCAAGGTTGTGGTAGCAGCGGGGGAACATGGGGCGGCTTCTGTGAGAGAAGCTGCCAGAAGCTTCCCCCATGTCCAACCCAACACAGCCAATGCCAGCCAGCTACAAGAACAGGCCCGCTGCTGGACAAAGACGAGCCAATGAGTAATGCCTCTGTGATAACATCATTAAGAAAAAAAAGGAAGAGAGGGAAAAAAAGCTGTGCACTTTGCAGCTAGAGAGAGGAGTGAGAAGATGTAAGAGAAACAACTCCACAGACACCAAGGTCAGTGAAGAAGGAGGGGGAGGAGGTGCTCCAGGCGCTGGAGCAGAGATTCCCCTGCAGCCTGTGGTGAAGACCATGGTGAGGCAGGCTGTCCCCCTGCAGTCCATGGAGGTCCATGGTGGAGCAGATGACCACCTGTAGCCCGTGGAGGACCCCACACCTGAGCAGGTAGATGCCTGAAGGAGGCTGTGACCCCACACCAGAGCAGGTTTGCTGGCAGGACTTGTGACCCCATGGGGGACCCACGCTGAAGCAGTCCCTTCCTGAAGGGCTGCACACCATGGAATGGACCCATACTAAAGCAGTTTGTGAAGAACTGTCGTTCATGGGAAGGACTCACTTTGGAGAAGTTCATGGAGGACTGTCTCCTGTGAGAGGGACCCTACGCTGGTGTGGGGGAAGGAGTCCTCCCCCTGAGGAGGAAGAAGAGGCAGAAACAACGTGTGATGAGCTGACCTCAAGCCCCCGTCCCCTGTCCCCTTGTTCCGCTGGGGGGAGGAGGTGGTAAATCGGGAAAGAAATTAAGCCCAGAAAGAAGGGAGGGATGGGGGAGGTGTTTTAAGATTTGGTTTTACTTCTCATTATCCTCTGATTTTGATTGGTAATAAAGTAAATTTGTTTTTTCCCCCAAGTCGAGTCTGTTTTGCCCGTGCCAGTAATTGGTGAGTGACCTCTCTCCGTCCTTATCTCCACCCACGAGCTTTTCGTTATATTTTTCTCCCCCTGCCCAATTGAGGAGGGGGAGTGATAGAGTGGGCTTTGGTGGGCATCTGGTCTCTAGCCAGGGTCAACCCACCACACTGGTCCTCATGGAGGACTTCAATCACCCTGATATTTGTTGGAAAATCAACATGGCCACAGTCCAAGAGGTTCCTGCAATTTGTGGAGGATAACTTTCTGATGCAAGTGGTGGAAGAGCCAATGAGGAGAGGTGTGATTCTGGACCTTGTTCTTACTAAGAAGGAAGGGCTGGTTGGGGATTTGAAGGTTGGGGGCAGCCTGGGTTGCAGCCACCATGAGATGGTGGAGTTCAGGATCTCGTGTGGAAGAAGCAAGCCAATAAATAGAGTTGCAACCCTGGACTTCAGGAGAGCCAACTTTGACCTCTTCAAGGACCTACTTGGGTGTTTTGGAAGCAAGCATTGGAACAGGCTGCCCAGGGAGGTGGTGGAGTCACCTTCCCTGGTGGTATTTATAAGATGCACTCCTTTCCCAATTTTCCATCTCCTCTCCCCAGCAGCACAGGGGAACAGGGAATGGGGTTGGGGTCAGTTCATCACACGTTTCTGCCACTTCTTTCTCCTCAGGGGGAGGACTCCTTCCCCCGCACCAGCGTGGGGTCCCTCTCACGGGAGACAGTCCTCCACGAACTTCTCCAAAGTGAGTCCTTCCCATGACTGACAGTTCTTCACAAAAAGCTTTAACATGGGTCCATTCCATGGGGTGCAGCCCTTCAGGAAGGGACTGCTCCAGCGTGGGTCCCCCACAGGGTCACAAGTCCTGACAGCAAACCTGCTCCTGCATGGGCTTCTGTCTCCACGGGCCACAGGTCCTGACAGGATCCTGCTCCAGCGCGGGCTTCCCATGGGTGTCACAGTCTCCTTTGGGCATCCACCTGCTCTGGCGTGGGGTCCTCCATGGGCTACAGGTGGTCATCTGCTCCACCATGGACCTCCATGGGCTGCAGGGGGACAGCCCGCCTCACCATGGTCTTCACCACAGGCTGCAGGAGAATCTCTGCTCCGGCACCTGGAGTACCTCCTCCCCCTCCTTCTTCACTGACCTTGGTGTCTGTGGAGTTGTTTCTCTTACATCTTCTCACTCCTCTCTCTAGCTGCAAAGTGTGCAGCTTTTTTTTTTTCCCTCTCTTCCTATTTTTTTTTTTTTTAAATTACATTATCACAGAGGCGTTACTGATTGGTTTACCCTTGGCCAGCAGCGGGTCCGTTCTTGTAGCCGGCTGGCATTGGCTGTGTCGGGTCAGACATGGGGAAACTTCTGGCAGCTTCTCTCACAGAAGCCACCCCCATGTCGTTCCCCCCCCCGCTGCTACCAAAACCTTGCCACACAAACCAAATACATCCAAGGCCTGCAATCTTGAGGATGCTTTCAGCTGCCTGGCAAAGGCCTCATCAACCTCCTCATCAGGCAGCCTATAGTAAACACTCACAACAGTGTCACCTGTGTTAGACTGCCCCTTAATTCTCATCCATAAGCTTGCCACTCATTCATCATCCAGCTCTAGGTGGAGCTGGATACTTCCTAGTTGCTCTCTCACATAAAGGGCAACCCCACAACCCCACCTTGCTGGTCTGTCTTTCCTATAGAGGACATAATCATCCATGACAGCATGCCAATCATGCGAGTCGTCCCACCATGTCTCTGTGATCAAAATGAGGTCATGGCCCTGTGCTCGCACACAGGTCTCTAGTTCCTCCCGTTTATTCCCCCTGCTGTATGCATTGGTATACAAACACTTAGGAAAAGGGAGGAGAGCATCCAGGTATTCCCAGGGGGATGCAAGAGGATTCCCCTGTAGTCATGGACACCCTTGAGGTGACTGACCCTCTGGCTCCAGTCATGGAAGGCAGCTAAGGAAGATTTGTTACTCTTACATTTGGCTTGTCCCATTCACCAGTCTACTGCAATGGCATAAGCATTGCTACTTTGAATCCAAACCCCCAAGCCATTCAGTTTAAAGCCTGCCTTACTAGTACTTGACTTGCTGCCAAAGATTGCTCTCCGTCTTCTAGAGAGGTGGACCCTATCCCTCCCTAATAGATTATAATCTGTATAGAAAATACCATTCTCAAAAACCAAAACATTCACCCAAACACCAGCCATGTAGCCAGGAGTTTGTGTGCATTATGCATTTATTTCTGGCTTTCTTCCTTCCCCCAACAGGCACAGTGGAGGAGAAAATAACTTGGGCACTGTGATAGTTTAACTTAGCTGTCAGCCAAACAAGACACAGCCACTCACACACCTCACTCCCCTTCCCTCCCCACCCAGGAAATAGGGGAAGAGAAGTGGATGGGTAAAAGTAAGGAGACTTGTAGGTTAAAATAAAACAATGTAATACTTAGAGTAAAATAAAATTAAAATAGTAATGATAATAATGATAACTATATACATGTATGTATATATGAGTGATGCACAGTATGATTGCTTACCACCCACCAATAGTGATCCCAGAAGAGTGAAAAGGAATCCCAAAACTGAAATTGCAGTCCCAGAAAAGCAAGCTGTAGTGATTCCCGAGAGAATCCCCCCACTTTCTGGTCAGCCCTGGTTAATATACTAAACATGACATAATATGATAAGGAATATCTTATTAGCATATCCATCTGTCAATTCTGGGTTTGTCAATTCTGGGTTTTGCTAACTACTACACTTTCTCCCTCCCGGTCCTTTACACTTGCAAACTTCCCAAACACCATGTCCTTGTACCTTATCAACATTCTTCTCATAACAACTCCCACACTGAAACCAAAACACAGTGCTTTCTAGCTACCAAGAAGAAAATTAACTCTATTTTATCAAAAACCACAACAGGCATAGATGTTTTTTACTTGCCTTCCCTGAGCTTTTTAATTCCCCTTGATTCTGACCATGTTGTGCCTTGTAGCATCGTTGGTGCCCACATGAAAGACCACCAGAGGATAGTAGTCCGTTTCATTGAAAAGCTGTAGCACCCTCACAGCAACATCCCAGATACTGGTTGTTGAGACTCCCTTTCAGGCCAGCAGAGGGGAGCCTCAGTGCCTTTTAACAGGGAGTCACCCACTACAAGCACACAGCATTTATCTTTTCAATATCTGTTGCAAGGTGCCAGTGTAGTTACTGACTACAGATACTGCTCCTTTGTGTTAAGGGGTTCTATAGGTGTAAGAGCTTCAAACTTGTTATGGTGGTGATGGTGGAGAGTGGGGGCTTAAGTGGAGCCCTGCTTTTCTGGGTCACCAAGGACCAAGGTGCCTCTGCCACAGTGATGTCCTCTAGTGGGACATGATTATCAAATAATCTCTCTCTTTCTCAGCACCTCTAATACAGCACAGCCTTTCAACTGCTTCTTGCAGCTCAGCCACCTGGCACAGGAAATCATCCACCTGTGCACATCTAGCACAGGTACTTACCTCATCATTAGGAGAAGGTTCAGTGCATTCAGTTGAGACAGCCACCTGAATCAAGGTCTCCTTTCTTACCAGATCTGTCTGTGTAGATGCATCAGACATCTCTGGGGGCTTACCTGAAGGGGCACTGGTTTTAGCCCTCAGGCAAGGGCCCACAACCATACTGCCAGGAATCACAAGCACTTCCCCTGGTAGCAGACCTGCAAGTTAGCCACCGCAATGGAATGTTGCTTCCAGCAGAGCTAAAGCAAACTGCCCTACAACCTCCCCTGCTCACCCTGCCTGCACAAACTGCCACACCCAGCTCTACTCACAGTGCTCTCTAAGGGACGCCTTTGTACGTGCGGGGAGGAGTTACGCCGCTGCTCCAGGCCCCGCCCCCACCGCGTCATGCGCTGTCACGAGGGTTGCTGGGTACCGGGGGCGCCGGGCACTTCCGGGTTTCCAGGCAACGATGTCGCTGCCTCATGGTCTTTCTCCTTTAGAATCCCCCCGGCTCTCCACGGATCCCTGCTTCACTGCAGAACGTACCTGCAGTGAATTTGAGCTCCCGCAAAGACTCGTCCATTCATGCTCACAGCTCCTATGAGAATAGCAATAATTATATCTATTCTCTCAACTAATAAAATGAGGTGAAATGCATCAGGATAAATTATGTCTATTTATAGGTTCAACTGAAATTTTTTTATCTAATCTCCTTTTGATAGAGAATTGGATTTCAATTAAGTTGTTTTTTAAAAGAAATTGAGATTATTCTCTTTTCATAAACATTTTAACTTTTCAGAAAGGAAAAAGGTACATTTCAAATCAAAACTAAAAAGTGAAAATTAATGCTTCAAATGTTCAGCTAAACTCTAAAGAATTTCACAGAATCACAGAATATTAGGGATTGGAAGGGACCTTGAAAGATCATCTAGTCCAATCCCCCTGCCGGAGCAGGAACACCTAGATGAGTTCACACAGGAAGGCGTCCAGGCGGGTCTTGAATGTCTCCAGGGAAGGAGACTCCACAACCTCGCTGGGCAGCCTGTTCCAGTGCTCTGTCACCCTCACCGTAAAGAAGTTCCTCCTCAAATTTAAGTGGAACCTCCTGTGTTCCAGCTTACACCCATTGCCCCTTGTCCTATCATTGGTTGTCGTGGGCTATCTGGCGAGCGAGAAATGAGTGACTCACACATCCACAAGATGCAACTCAAATCCGTTTATTATCAGAAAGCCGCATGTTATATAGCCCGTTAAGTGCCTCATACATGTCCACCCACTACGAAGCTAATTATTATTGGATAATAGCACTATTCACACTTTGACCTCTCAGTCTTTTTCAGTCTCACTGGTTCACTCTTATCTTGGTTCAGGTTCACTTCCTGGTCGACGTCACTTCCAGCTAGCATCCATATTGTCAGCAGTTGTTTATTACTTTCGCACGTCTTTCATACGTAGCTGCATTCCTTTCCTCAGCTTATCTCTTCTGGCAGTTGTTGAAAGCGGCCCAGCTGCGGCTTAGCCAGTATCACAGCCATGTAGTAATGCTAAGGCCCCAACACTTCCCCCTTTTTCTTTTAAAACAAACAAGGCTGTAACAATGATACTCTGTACTCCCTTCATTACACATCTATAAGCAATTTTGCTATAATTAGAACTAAAAATACAATGCCTAAAAAGCGTACATTCTCTTTAATTAAAGCCAAAAACCAAAGCAACAGGTTACCAAAAGAAATGTCAATCATGCATTAAACAGGTTTATGTTCTCACGTATTTTGCTGTTAAGAGACACTAACATGGAAATGGCCACCATTTCCCACCCAGTCTCCCAAACCATCTGAGATGGCCAGATCTCCGACTCAGCATGAAAACAAATCAGCCCAAAGTCTACATCAAACCAGCTTGACTCCACTCCATACCCAAATCAGCACCAATCCGACCTAGAGAATCACTCAATACTCTGACCCCTCAAGGCTGACCCTAACATATCAGCATCCACACCAGATGTATGCGGTGCTCTGCCAACAGTTTCCCACAATTTTCCCAGTCCTCATTAATCTGAGCTAAAAAGACACCTAGGGCAAGTTGTTCCACATGCTTGACCATACAAGAAAACAATATACGAGCTACAATGCAAAGCAAAACTACAATACCGAGACATCCAAAGCCTTATTTTTACTTCTGACTAATTATATTAGAATTTCTCATCTTGTCCTCTACTCTGTTTCCTTTCAATAAAAGTCAGGAATTAGTTGCCCAGGCCAAAACCGCCTGCATCTTAGGCTCTTAAGGAGCCAACAATTTCCCTTTTTTGTTTTTTATACCACAAAGGCGTTGTCCACCATCTTCTGCAGGGCCCTTGCAGACACGATAGCAAACAAGGCACTAATAACAGGATTACCAAATTACAAATAGCATCTTAAATCCTGACTTTTATGGTCAAGAGACCCATTCTTGTAAAAGCTACTCGCTTAACCAATCATCACTACTTACCCTCAACTGTTTGACATTTTCCTTTAACCTTCTAATGGCCATATGAATTGATTCTGGGTGGTCGGATAGAATCATACAGCACATGCCTTCGATTCCTCACAAACATGTCCCTTGTGCTAACAAATAAGAATCAACTGCTGCTCTATTTTGCAGTGTTGCATGTCTAATGCTATCAGTGTCTACTAACATCTACATGAGCAAAGTTATACAAAGGCACTACAAAGACACTCTTATATAAGACAGGTTCTAAAAGGATCCTTGGGCATAGCCCGTGAGAGCCACAGTAATTCTTGCTTCCTTATATTAACAAAAGTTATCTACATGTTTTATCTCGGTAGTACAGCTTAAGGTCTTGAAACAATGCTAATTAACAAAATCTTAATGCAGTAATAATTATAAACTGAAGACTCTTTTCTCCCTTTTTTTTTTTTTTTTTTTTTTTTTGGCAAGGACTAAGTTATCAGATGTGTGAATGCTATGTAGTGTTAATCATGTTGAAATCTTCTCTTCTCCTAACACTGAATTGTACAATACTTGATCTGTACGGTTTACCGACACTGCAACCTATTTTCCAAACAATAGTTCTGCCCAGGCGTTGAACAGCACAGTACTGCACAGCCCCATCTATCTGGTTGTAGTGTACTGATAACTAAAAGCTATTGCAATTATTACAATGTTTTCCATTTCAATATGTACATCAATATAAAATACTACCCAAAACACTTTCACATTTCAAACAATTTAACCACTTCAACGAAAATGCATCTGCAAAATTAAAGAAAAATCCAAATTAATGTTGATTGCAAGTTAGAGCAGTTCAAGGATTCCCAATTTATCAGTATCTACCCTAACCAGTGCTACCCAAATACAGTATAAGCCATTTAGTATGTCTACAATGAGAAGAAAACATGCAAATATTAAAGCTATGACAAACACACAAAAACAAGGAAAGAAAATTTGTTCTATACTCATCCCTGCTGTAGCAAGGTACAGCATGTCAGGAGATTGCACTCTGGATAAAATCATAGAAGACAACCGAAATAGAATCTACTCTGAATTTCCTTGCTGTTGTGGTTTTACATCAGAACATTCAAGTTATAACATCTTAGTGTCTTTTCAAGAATTCACAATGAAACTGCAAAAATGCTACTAAAAATCCCCATCTAAGATGCAATCTTCTGCTTTAGGAGCTACTGTGTCATTGTACAATATAAGTGGCTTATTAATCGCTGAATTGCTGGTGTAGCAGAATGTATTTATCATTGTGGATGTGTTTTGAAAAGATTGCCATTTTAAAACCTTCCTTTATTCCATGACAAGCCACAAATTCATATATTTTAAGCACTAATATCCTTACCTAAAATACTAAATATACATTGTGAGTAACCCACCATGGGTGTCTTCGGGCCCCGACTGCAAACAACCTCAGGTATAGGAGAAAAACGTTGCATGGAAGCTTCCTCCAAGAGCAATGCAGTCTTAAATAAAGGATGACTAGGGTAATGATTGTCTATATTAATCCCTTGAATTGCAAAAGCAAAAAACACCTGATGTCTGCATCCACAAAACTACCAGAGACAAAGTCTGAAGGGGTAAAATAATAAGATTGGGGTCAGTTCCTGCCAGAACACAAAGACGAAGTCGAGACTTTACTATCAATTGCCCAATTACATTGGCCCGAGTAGTAACTGTGGCCTTAAAAGTAGAACTACGAAATACTCACTCTATTAATCGCATAGGGGCGCTGTCAGGTAACTGAACAATCAACGAAACAACTTCTTTCTCTCGATTATAGATAACTAAAGAAAAAGGACAATCTTCTAATCTATGATCTATGGCTGAGTCTCTAATATTTTCTGTAATGTCATCCAGTGCTTTCGTAGCCACTGCAGATCACCTATCAATTTTTGAACATCATTAACAGTCCTAATTTCTGGGTGCGAAATAATTTTCTGAGGTATGAGTCTAATTTCTGTAATTTGCATGCCCAAGTAATTACAAGGAGAATGTTTTGAACCTTTTCAGGTGCAATGACTAAACCAAAATTCTGCAAGCACGTCTGTATTGGGTTTGCGTGGCAAGGCTTTGGTAGCAGTGGGGGAGGGGGGGGACATGGGGTGGCTTCTGTGAGAGAAGCTGCCAGAAGCTTCCCCCATGTCCGACCCGACACAGCCAATGCCAGCCGGCTACAGGAACAGACCCGCCGCTGGCCAAGGCCGAGCGAATCAGTAACGCCTCTGTGATAACAGAATTAAGAAAAAAAAGTAAGAGAGGGAAGAAAAAAAAACTGCACACTTTGCAGCGGGAGAGAGGAGTGAGAAGATGTAAGAAAAAACAACTTCGCAGACACCAAGGTCAGTGAAGAAGGAGGGGGAGGAGGTGCTCCAGGCGCCGGAGCAGCGATTCCCCTGCAACCTGTGGTGAAGACCATGGTGAAGCAGGCTATCCCCCTGCAGCCCATGGAGGTCCATGGTGGAGCAGTGACCACCTGTAGCCCGTGGAGGACCCCACGCCGGAGCAGGTGGATGCCCGAAGGAGGCTGTGACCCCGCGGGAAGCCCGCGCTGGAGCAGGTTCCTGTCAGGACCTGTAGCCCGTGGAGAGAGGAGCCCACGCCGGAGCAGGTTTGCTGTCAGGACTTGTGACCCCGTGGGGGACTCGCGCTGGAGCAGTCCCTTCCTCAAAGGACTGCACACCATGGAATGGACCCATGCCAAAGCAGTTCGTGAGGAACTGTTGGTCATGGGAAGGACTCACGTTGGAGCAGTTGGTGGAGGACTGTCTCCCGTGAGAGGGACCCCACGCTGGTGCGGGGGAAGGAGTCCTCCCCCTGAGGAGGAAGGAGCGGCAGAAACAAAGTGTGATGAACTGACCCCAACCCCATTCCCTGTCCCCCTGTGCCGCTGGGGGGAGGAGGTGGAAATCGGGAAAGAGATTAAGCCCGGGAAGAAGGGAGGGATGGGGGAGGTGTTTTAAGTTTTGGTTTTACTTCTCATTCTCCTCTAGTTTCGATTGGTAATAAAGTAAATTTGTTTTTTTTTCCCCCAAGTCGAGTCTGTTTTGCCCGTGCCAGTAATTGGTGAGTGATCTCTCTCTGTCCTTATCTCCACCCACGAGCTTTTCGTTATAATTTTCTCCCCCTGCCCATTTGAGGAGGGGGAGTGATAGAGTGGGCTTTGGTGGGCATCCGGCCTCTAGCCAGGGTCAACCCACCACAACGTCACAAGTTCTTTCTCTTTCTGCTCAGGAAGGGATGTAGGGCTAGCCACCAATAAGTCATCCATATAATGGTATATAAGCAAGTCAGGGTTTCCCCTTCGCCACGGTCTTAAGGCTAAATCCACAAACCACTGACAAATGGTAGGAGAGTTCTTCATGCCCTGTGGCAGTACAACCCATTGATAATGCTGTGACAGGGCAGCCCTATTGATGGAAGGCACAGAAAATGCAAACTTGTCACCATCATCCTCGTGTAAAGGAATTGTGAAAAAACAATCCTTAAGATCTAGTATTAACAAATCCCGTTTTTCTGGTAATATGGCCGGAGATGGTAACCCAGGTTGCAAGGCTCCCATGTCCTTCATGCAATTGTTTACAGCTCTCAAATCATGTAATAGTCTCCATTTTCCAGATTTTTTCCTGAATGTGAAAAATAGGAATGTCCCATGGGCTAACAGAGGGTTTAATATGACCCAATTTTAATTGTTCCTGTACAAGTTCCTCAACATGTTGCAGCTTTTCTTTTGATAGAGGCCATTGATCAACCCAAACAGGGTTTTCTGCTTTCCATTTAAGTGTCAGGCAAGCGCTGCCGTCAGTGGCCCCAATCAAAAATGAATAGATAACTTCAAGACTAAATGTACATTTATAATGGCCAATTCAAAATCTCTGCATCTGCTGCTTCAGTTTTCAAAATAAGACTTAGTTCAGAGTTTTCATTCTTTACATTACCCTAAAACAGAACTATTTCTGAAGCATAAAAATATAATAATAATAATAGTAATAATGAGAATAATATGGGGTTGGTCCTGCTTTGCTGATTGATTTCCGATTTGAAATATAATCCATGTCACAGAACAAACAAACAAAACAAACAAACAAAATTTTTTTTCCTGCTAGTTGAGATTGTTTTTCCAAACCAAATTTCATGCTTACAGTATCCTTATAGTCATGTTATACACCCTTGAAAATAAATGCTCACATTGAAAATCATGACAGGGCCTGGTGACACTAATTTCCATTAGAAAAGAAAAATTAAAAGTTAAAAGTCTCATAAAAATTCATAGCTTATACTGAAAATTTGATTCATGCTCATTTTGTTAATTTAAAAATACTCTTTGGAAACTGTAAACTCCTGCAGAAAACTTAGTGATACATCTTTACCTGTTCAAATAAGGATAATTCATATTCACATCTACTTCATGCTATGTTCTACTATGTATATACACTTCATTACCTGCTCATGTAACACATATCTTTACATCTTTACATTCTTCTACATATAGTGTCCATATATTCACATCTTTACATTCTTCTACATATACAAACAGAATTTTACAGCTATTACACTTCAGAATGTTGCTTGAAAGATATATCACCGTGTTCCAGGAATTTCTCATACAATAGCGATGATGTCATATTCATCTCTGATTTTTTTAAACTTTTTAAATTCTCGTTTAATGTCTATTTAAACTTTTTAAATTATCGTTTAGTGGTTATTTAGTTTCCATTTCATGTTTTGTTTCCACATTAAACAATCACAAAGAAAAATACCTTTATAAACTCTCACAGTCAAACAGAACAATCAATTATGACAATCAATCATAACGATCAGTCATGACGGCCGTCACTCACTCACTCACAGATACAACTCCCGTGCAAATGCAAACTCTAAACCATTAACTTTAGAAGGTCGATATCACTTTAAGAACCTGCGGAGGAAGCAGCGGGGGGGTAAAGCCCCCCTCACCGCAGGCAGTCCCGGGCGAGGAATGCGGCCCTGTGTTGTTATCTCTTGTTGTCATAGAAACCGCCGTTTGCCTTGCCTAGCACCGTGCCTGCTTTGATTTGCGTTCCCTCGGGGGGGGGGTTGGGGGGGGCGGAAGGTGCTCCCCCGGGTCCAGCCTATCAGCTCGCGGCTCAGCGCCGCGCCCCCTCGGGCGCGCAATTCCACCGTCGCCGCCGCCGCCGCCCCCCCGCCGCCGCCGTCACCGCCAGGGGCGGGGGAAGGGGGAAAAGCGGAAAACGCGATTTGCCTCTTCTCCGGGGTTGGGGTGATGAGAAAGCTTCCGAGAGTCCACAGCAGCTAAGTGCTGCTCCATTTTATCTTTCTTAACAGCGTCTCAAAGTTCTTTTCCAATACTTCTCAGGAGTTTGAAAAAACTCATTATCTCGCTTTTCTAAAAAGCATGAAACTAATGAGAAGATTAAGTCTTTATCTATGGTCGATGTCGGTAACCCGACTCCCAACGCATTCCTCACATACCTTCAGCGCGTTGAATTCCAACAGTCTTTTCTGCTAGCTGCAGAAGACTTTCTACCATCGCTTTCTCCACTGCAAGAATGCAGTGTTCGGGGAATTTTGGTGTCAGGTTTTTTTTTCCGCTAATCTTAAAAGGCTTTCTAATACTGCCTTTTTTTTTTCTACTGTAATGACAGTAACTTCCATCCTGCCGTTTTAACTCTTGACTCACCGGTCAAAATGCCTGTGCACAGGTCTCGGCCCTTCTTCTGGCCCTCAGCTTATCTCCGCTGACCCAGCAGGATGCCTCACTGCTCCATGGAATGGTGATAACACGTCCCCAATTCACACGTCGGGGTCACCAATTGTCGTGGGCTATCTGGCGAGCGAGAAATGAGTGACTCACACATCCACAAGATGCAACTCAAATCCGTTTATTATCAGAAAGCTGCATGTTATATAGCCCGTTAAGTGCCTCATACATGTCCACCCACTACGAAGCTAATTATTATTGGATAATAGCACTATTCACACTTTGACCTCTCAGTCTTTTTCAGTCTCACTGGTTCACTCTTATCTTGGTTCAGGTTCACTTCCTGGTCGACGTCACTTCCAGCTAGCATCCATATTGTCAGCAGTTGTTTATTACTTTCGCACGTCTTTCATACGTAGCTGCATTCCTTTCCTCAGCTTATCTCTTCTGGCAGTTGTTGAAAGCGGCCCAGCTGCGGCTTAGCCAGTATCACAGCCATGTAGTAATGCTAAGGCCCCAACAATTGGTCATCACTGAGAAGAGCCTGGCCCCATCCTCCTCACACTCACCCTTCAAATATTTATAAACATTAATGAGGTCCCCCCTCAGCCTCCTCTTCTCCAAGCTAAAGAGGCCCAGCTCCCTCAGCCTTTCCTCATAAGGGAGATGCTCCACTCCCTTAATCATTTTGGTGGCTCTTCGCTGGACTCTCTCAAGCAGCTACCTGTCCTTCTTGAACTGTGGGGCCCAGAACTGGACACAATATTCCAGATGTGGCCTCACCAGGGCAGAGTAAAGGGGAAGAAGAACCTCTCTCGACCTACTAACCACACCCCTTCTAATGCACCCCAGGATGCCATTGGCCTTCCTGGCCACAAGGGCACAGTGCTGGCTCATGGTCATCCTGCTGTCCACCAGGACTCCCAGATCCCTTTCCCCTTCACTGCTCTCTAGGAGATCATTTCCCAACCTATACTGGAATCTGGGGTTGTTCCTGCAGAGGTGCAACACCCTACACTTGCCCTTATATTTCATCAAGTTTTTCCCTACCCAGCTCTCCAGCCTGTCCAGGTCTCTCTGGATGGCAGCACAGCCCTCTGCTGTGTCAGCCACTCTTCCCAGCTTTGTATCATCAGCAAACTTGCTGACAGTGCATTCAATTCCCTCATCCAGGTTGTTGATGAACATATTGAATAACACTGGTCCTAGTACTGACCCCTGAGGGACTCCACTAGACACAGGTCTCCAACTAGACTACGCCCCATTGACCACTACTCTCTGGCTTCTTCCCACCAGCCAGTTAATAATCCATCTCACTACCTGCTCATCTAATCCACACTTCCTCAATTTATCAGCGAGGATGCTGTGGGAGATCGTGTCAAATGCTTTGCTGAAATCTAGATAGACCACATCCACTGCTCTACCATCATCAAGCCACCTCCTTGTGTTTTCATAAAAGTCTAGTAGGTTGGTCAAGCACGACTTTCCCTTGGTGAAGCCGTGCTGACTGCCCCTAATGACCCTCTTATCCTTGATATGCCTAGAGATGGCACCAAGGATCAGTCGTTCCATCACCTTCCCAGGGATGGAGGTGAGGCTGACCGGTCTGTCGTTACCTGGGTCCTCCTTCTTGCCCTTTTTGAAGATTGGAGTGACATTTGCCTTCCTCCAGTCCTCAGGCACCTCTCCCGTTCCCCACGACTTAGCAAAGATGGTAGAGAGTGGTCTAGCAATGACTTCAGCCAGCTCCCTCAACACCCGCGGGTGCATCCCATCTGGACCCATAGATTTATGGATGTCCAGATTGCTTAATTGGTCCCTGACCCAGTCCTCATCAACTGAGGCAAACTCCTCTATTGTCCTGTCTCCCTCTGGGGTCTCCAGGGTACAGAGCTCCTCAAGACAGCTTCCGGCAGAGTAGACAGAGGCAAAGAAGGCATTCAATAGCTCTGCCTTCTCCGTATCCTCTGTCACCAGGGTACCCACCTCATTCATCAGTGGGCCTACATTGCCTCTAATGTTGGCTTTATCTGCCATGTATTTGAAGAAGCTCTTCATGTTGTCCTTGACCCCTCTGGCAAGATCTAATTCTAAGGAGGCCTTGGCTTTCCTAGTTGCATCCCTACATCCTCTGACAATATCCTTA
Source organism: Caprimulgus europaeus (assembly GCA_907165065.1). The sequence goes on from OU015537.1 coordinate 18,180,595, forward strand.
TATTCCTCCCAAGTGGCCAGCCCCTCCTTCCATGATCTGTAAACTCTCCTCTTCCACTTGAGTTTGCCCAGCAGTTCCATGTTTAACCAAGCAGGTCTTCTGGCTCCCTTCCCTGACTTCCTACATATCGGAATGCTTCGATCTTGAGCTTGGAAGAAGCAGTCCCTGAATGTTAACCAGCTATCTTGGGCCCCTTTACCTTCAAGTACCCTGTCCCATGGGATTTCCCCTAACAATTGCTTGAAATTGCTCCTGAAGTCCAGGGTTGCAATTTTACTTGTAATTCTGTTCCTGCCACACGAGATCCTGAACTTCACCATCTCATGATCACTGCAGCCCCGGCAGTCCTCAGCCTTTACAGTCTCAACCAGACCCTCCTTGTTAGTGAGGATGAGATCCAGCGTCACTCCCCTCCTGGTTGGTTCATCCACCATTTGCATCAGGAAGTTGTCATCGATGCACTGGAGGAACCTCCTGGATTGTGGGTGGCTGGCTGAGTGGTCTCTCCAGCAAATATCGGGGTAGTTAAAATCCCCCACAACAACCAGGGCCTGTGATTGCTAGGCTGCTCTCAGCTGCCTGTAGAAGGCCTCATCAACTTCCTCACCCAATTTGAATTTAGAAAAAGTCTCCAGATCACCTAGTAGGATTTATAGTTCATATTCTCCATCTTTTGATTATTTCCTACCAGCTGAGTACTGAAAATGGATGGTATTTTCCAAAATCCTCCACGGTTATTCATTCCCATGCTGAACCATGCTCAGCAAGTGGGATTTCAAAAATTCTGAATGCGTCATAAGGATAAAACTTTTTTTTTCCTGACTGTTGCTATTTCTGTTATACATTCCAAGACACTGATCATCCAATTTAAAACTTCTGTGGTGAACTGCTGTTCCCTCTTGGGTGTCTGTTAAAGTTGGCACAAGAAGCACAGGATAAAGTTCTAACACAGGTTTCTCAGAATAGACTTTGTATACATAGGTTTCTGAAATGATACATGCTTTAGGTCCTAGGCTTGCATGGAAATCTTGTACTCTAATAAATAAATGCTATTAAAAGAAAATTTTTACATTAAAGGGAAAAATTACCTGCTTGCAGGGAAAAGTGACAGAGCTAAAAAAAAAATGACAGAAATATTTTGTAACCTGCAATAGAAATAATTGGAGAAAATAAATTGTATTGGGTCTGGCTGGGATGGAGTTGATTTTCCCCGTGGCAGCCCTCAGAGTGCTGTGTTTTGTATTGGTGGCTCGAGGGGTGTTGATAACACACCAGTGTTTTGGTTACTGCTGAGCAGTGCTAGCACAGCACCAAGGCTGGCTCTCCAACATTTCCCCCAGTAGGCTGGGAGTGGGGAAGGTCCTGGGAGGGGACACAGCCAGGACAGCTGACCCAAATGGACCAAAGGGATATTCCATACCATATGACGTCTGCTCAGAAATAAAGCAAGGAGAACAGAGGGGGAAGGGGGGCATTCGATACTTCCGTTTTGTCCTCTGGGAACCGCAACGCGTATGAAACCCTGCTTCCTGGGAAGTGGCCAAACATCGCCTGCTGATGGGAAGTAGAGAGTAAATATTTTGTTCTTTTGCTTCTGCGCACGCAGCTTTGCTTTGCTTCTATTAAACTGCCTTTGTCCCGATCCACGAGTTTGGTTTTTTTTGTGTTCCATCTTATTTTCTCCCCTCCCCATCTTGCTGAGGAGGGGGGTGATAGAGTGGGCTTTGGTGGGCACCCAGCATCTAGCCAGGGTCAACCCACCACAGAAATACAATCTAAAAAATGAGTAATGAACTAATTTTTTCATAAGAATCCATTATTCATTTACACCTTTTAGTTATTTCTCCTGAAAAGCACATCTGGTTAATACCAAAACCAACATCATTATTCCTTTGTTTGCTGTTCTTGATCCTGAAGGACTTTTCAGACTGTCAACAAATTATGTCATATGACACGCATGGTGAGCAGCTGCTAGTGGGATGGAACGTGACTTTTATATAGCTGACCAAAATTCAAATGATCTAACAAGACTGCAAGATGTTGAAGTAGTGATTGTCAGGTACTTCAAACTAGGTTCACAAATGCATGTACATTTTCATTCCTAATTTACACATGCTGTTAATACAATTGTAGGTGCAAATAAGACACTCGCACGCCAAAAGTGTACTAAGAACTGGAAACACCTGATTCATATATGTATGTGAATTCTCTTGTCACTTCAATTGGCTTCTATGCACCCATACCTTTTCTTAGTTTGATAAACCTTTAAAAAACTCAACCAACCAACCAAAAATGCCCAGAACATTTTGCTTCTCTAGTAATGTTCAGATCAAACTAAATGTAAATATTTTGACCATAAAGAATAGTTGTTTTGTTTCTGTTCTACCTTAGACAAAGAGATCACCTTGACATAGGGTGGTATCTCTTCATTCTTCAGCGACACTCTGTCAGCAAAGCAGATATGAGTCAGTGTCTTCACTGTAAAAGAAAGAAAAAATCTCACTCTATGACATGTTTTATATGAAGAAGAAAAGGAATAATTGTATGTTACCTTTTATGGTTACCTTGCAATAGGGAAATTTCTGTATGACTTATTTTACAGAAGGAGAAAGTCCGTTTTACAAAAAGAAGCAAAAAAAATTTGGGAAAGTGGAGGCATGGGGAACTTCATCCTTTAGAATACAAAAAGGGAAGCATTACAAAGATTGTTCTCAACTGGGCATGGATTTATAACTTACACAGAGCACCCTTATTTACTGAAATGCATAAGTATATGCATGAAAAATTCCCAACTGCTGACATTTTGTGAGCTTTTAATAGTACCATTAGTCAATATATCAATATGCAGCATATCATATTGACTAGAGCTGATGTTTATAGTGGAAAGCTATTGACTTATGGGATAAAAAAGTTAATGTAATTCAACTTCAGGCATTATTACCCATCGGAGGTTACTTTTTCACGTACAGGGACAATAATTTGCCCTGTAAACTGAAAACTCTGGGCTCACTATATATTTTCCTATGTACTTTAATAAGACTTTTTTTTTTTTCCTAAATGTGCTTTAGATAAAAACTGGAACTTCAGCAGTAGTATATCATATGTTATCATATCCGATACTAAAAAAAAAAAAAAAACAAACCTTGAATGGCTTACAAAAATTTCTTAATTTTAGAAATGGTCAGTAACATATTTAGATATAGATGCAAAGGGATATCTCCTACATATCTATCATACTGTATGATGTTTTCTTTTTATGGGGCTCACTCATCCTTGATTGCAACTTATGACTTGGAAGGTTAACATAATACAGGTAAATAATTGCATAGAATAAAAAGTACCATGTGCATTGACTGATGAACTAATGGGCTGGTGTTGTAGATCTCTAAGAGATATTGTACAATCAGGCTGCAGTAAGCCAGCTTAGGCCCTTGACATAAGTCAGGGTAAATTATAAATAACTTTAACTAAGCTGGGAAAAAAGAAGGGAGTAGCTGGGAGCTGATAAACGTAAAGTAAGGAGTATTCTGTTGACGTCCTTGGGACGTGAACAGAGCAATACCACCTGTTATAACAAAGAGAAAGTTCCCAGGAAAATTAATGAGCCAATCAGTGTGGGTCTTTGGGAATATGTAAGAGCTTAATTGGCTGCTGTATATAAGGAGCATATATGTAATCAATAAACAGAAGCCTGATGAAATCTGCTGATCATCGCATTTTGAGTGTCTGGGTTTTCACTCCGTCGCGACAGGCTGGATGCTACAGTTTTAGTAAAGGATTGGCTTGCTAACCACAAGACACATACACTTCAGCTGACAATAGATCTTGATAAGCTAAAAAAAAAATAAATTCAGAATTAGTTTGTCAACAGCAGAAATAAATCAATAGCAGAACAAATGCTATCCACTTCTAATCATAATAATGACATAATACACAATATTCATTATCCACCTGTCAAATCTTGTGAAAAACGGCAGTAATAGATCTAGGATAATATGACAATAACAATAAAAACAAGAGCAACTTGCTGTCCTAAAATTAGTGACATAAATCTGAGTGTTTTCTCGTGTCAATTCACATTACGATACACTATGTAAGACATAATAACTCGGAGTAATAACCTCTGGAAGCACCTCCTGTCAAGAGTGAAAGAAAGGTTCAACTTTAAGGATGATATTTTGTGCAATCTAAGCAAGTGGGATAACACAAAGAAATATATCCAGTGCTTGAGAGAATTAGCTGTGCTGGAAGTGATTTATAGTAACCTGAATGATGATCAGTTACCAAAAGATCCAGATGAAGTCCCGTGCACACAAGGCATGTGGCGAAAGGTTCTACAGAATGTACCAGCATCGTATGCCAAGTCACTGGCAGTAATGAATTTCAAACCTGGAGAGGAGCCAAAGATGGATGAAATGGCTTGTCACCTCTGGACATACGAAGATACTCTCTCCTCCTCCCTCATCTCAGCTGTAGAGAAACTGACCCAAGACTTCCGGGAATACATGTCTGATTCCTCTGCACATAATAATGTCTCAGATGATAAGAACAAGCATTTCCAAGAGAAACGGCACATGCCACGTGGCACATTGTGGTTTGAATTGTGTGACCATGGAGAGGACATGAGAAAGTGGGATAGCAAACCTACCTCAGCCTTAGAGGCACGTGTCCGTGAGCTGCAAAGAAAAACAAACACAAAAGGGAGTTCTTTGAAGAAAGTTACTCCATTTCCCAGTGGTCACACCATCACTGAGCACTGCCATGCCAGACATGTTAGAGCTCCAATAAGAACTGGAGTCAAAGGCAGCCAAGAGATATGCCACCATAGACATTGATAATGCATTTTTCTCCATTCCTTTGGCAGCAGAGTGCAGGCCATAGTTTGCTTTCACTTGGAGGGGTGTCCATTACACCTGGAATCGACTGTCCCAGGGGTGGAAACAGCCCCACCATTTGCCATGGACTGATCCAAACTACCCTGGAACAGGGTGGAGCTCCAGAACACCTGCAGTATATTGATGACATCATTGTGTGGGGCAACACAGCAGAAGAAGTTTTTGAGAAAGGGAAGGAGATAATAAAAATCCTCCTGAGTGCTGGCTTTGCCATAAAACAAAGCAAGGTCAAGGGTCCTGCTCAGGAGATCCAGTTTTTAGGAATAAAATGTCAAGATGGATGTTGTCAGATCCCAATGGATGTGATCAATAAAATAACAGCAACGTCTCCACCAACTAACAAAAAGGAAGCACAAACCTTCTTAGGCGTTGTGGGTATTCACCAGACACCATAATGCCGAGAGAGCCCAGTAGGGCTCTGAAACTGCAAATGAACGCTGCCTGCTCAAAGGCAAAAGGAGCCAGACTTGAAAGCTGGTGCTGGATCTTTTCTCCATCTGCAATCACATTTATAGCATCATTCAACCTGGGCCTCAGTCCTTTGCTATCCCGCCAGGAGCATTTGTATTCACCGGGAACCAAAATGCCGAGAGAGCCCAGTAGGGCTCTGAAACTGCAAATGAACGAAGCCTGCTCAAAGGCAAAAGGAGCCAGGCTTGAAAGATGGTGCTGGATCTTTTCTCAAACTGCCCACGCATTTATACCCTCATTCAACTTGGGCCTCAGTCCTTTGCCGGTCCCGCCAGAAGCATTTGTATTCACCAGACACCTTAATGCCGACAGAGGCCAGTAGGGCTCTGAAACTGCAAACGAACGCTGCCTGCCCAAAGGCAAAAGGAGCCAGGCTTGAAAGCTGCTGCTGTATCTTTTCTCATACTGCCCACGCATTTATAGCCTCTCTCAACTTGGGCGTCAGTCCTTTGCCTGGCTCGCCAGGACCATTTGTATTCACTGGGAACCAAAATGGCGAGCGAGCCCAGTAGGGCTCTGAAGCTGTAAACGAACGCTGCCTGCTCAAAGGCAAAAGGAGCCAAGCTTGAAAGATGGTGCTGGATCTTTTCTCTGACTGCCCACGCATTTTTAGCCTCATTCAACTTGGGAAACAGTCCTTTGCTTGGTTCACCAGTAGCATTTTTATTCTCAATACAACAAAATGCTGAGAGAGCCCAGTAGGGCTCTGAAGCTGTAAACGAACGCTGCCTGCTCAAAGGCAAAAGGAGCCAAGCTTGAAAGATGGTGCTGGATCTTTTCTCTGACTGCCCACGCATTTTTAGCCTCATTCAACTTGGGAAACAGTCCTTTGCTTGGTTCACCAGTAGCATTTTTATTTTCAATACAACAAAATGCTGAGAGAGCCCAGTAGGGCTCTGAAACTGCAAACGAACGCTGCCTGCTCAAAGGCAAAAGGAGTCAGGCTTGAAAGCTGCTGCTCGACCTTTTCTCCAACTGCCTACGCATTTATAGCCCCATTCAACTTGGACCTCAGTCCTTTGCCTGTCCCGCCAGGAGCATTTGTATTCACCGGGAACCAAAATGGCGAGAGAGCCCAGTAGGGCTCTGAAACTGCAAACGAACCCTGCCTGCTCAAAGGCAAAAGGAGCCAAGCGTGAAAGCTGGTGCTGGATCTTTTCTCCATCTGCAATCACATTTATAGCCCCATTCAACTTGGGCCTCAGTCCTTTGCCTGGCTCTCCAGGAGGATTTGTATTCACCGGGAACCAAAATGCCGAGATAGCCCTATAGGGCTCTGAAACTGCAAACGAACACTGCCTGCTCAAAAGCAAAAAGAGACAGGCTTGAAAGCTGCTGCTGGACCTTTTCTCCATCTGCAATCACATTTATAGCCCCATTCAATTTGGGCCTCAGTTTTTTGCTTCTCCTGCCAGGAGCATTTCTATTCACCGGGAACCAAAATGCCGAGAGAGCCCAGTAGGGCTCTGAAACTGCAAACGAACGCTGCCTGCTCAAAGGCAAAAGGAGTCAGGCTTGAAAACTGCTGCTCGACCTTTTCTCCAACTGCCTACGCATTTATAGCCCCATTCAACTTGGACCTCAGTCCTTTGCCTGTCCCGCCAGGAGCATTTGCATTCACCGGGAACCAAAATGGCGAGAGAGCCCAGTAGGGCTCTGAAACTGCAAACGAACCCTGCCTGCTCAAAGGCAAAAGGAGCCAAGCTTGAAAGCTGGTGCTGGATCTTTTCTCCATCTGCAATCACATTTATAGCCCCATTCAACTTGGGCCTCAGTCCTTTGCCTGGCTCGCCAGGAGCATTTGTATTCACCGGGAACCAAAATGCCGAGAGAGCCCAGTAGGGCTCTGAAACTGCAAACGAACGTTGCCTGCTCAAAAGCAAAAAGAGACAGGCTTGAAAGCTGCTGCTGGACCTTTTCTCCATCTACAATCACATTTATAGCCCCATTCAATTTGGGCCTCAGTTTTTTGCTTCTCCTGCCAGGAGCATTTCTATTCACTGGGAACCAAAATGCCGAGAGAGCCCAGTAGGGCTCTGAAACTGCAAACGAACCCTGCCTGCTCAAAGGCAAAAGGAGCCAAGCTTGAAAGCTGGTGCTGGATCTTTTCTCCATCTGCAATCACATTTATAGCCCCATTCAACTTGGGCCTCAGTCCTTTGCCTGGCTCGCCAGGACCATTTGTATTACCCGGGTACCAAAATGCCGAGAGAGCCCAGTAGGGCTCTGAAACTGCAAACGAACCCTGCCTGCTCAAAGGCAAAAGGAGCCAGACAGGTACTGGATCTTTTCTCCATCTGCAATCACATTAATAGCCCCATTCAACTTGGGCCTCAGTCCTTTGCCTGGCTCGCCAGGAGCATTTGTATTCACCGAGAACCAAAATGCCGAGAGAGCCCAGTATAGCTCTGAAACTGCAAAGGAACGCTGCCTGCTCAAAGGCAAAAGGATCCAGGCTTGAAAGCTGCTGCTGGATCTTTTCTCCATCTGTAATCACATTTATAGCCCCATTCAGCTGTGGCCTCAGTCTTTTCCCTGGCTCGCCAGTAGCATTTGTATTCAGCGGGAACCAAAATGCCGAGAGAGCCCAGTAGGGCTCTGAAACTGCAAACGAACGCTGCCTGCTCAAAGGCAAAAGGATCCAGGCTTGAAAGCTGCTGCTGGATCTTTTCTCAAACTGCGCACACACTTATATCCCCATTCAACTTGGGCCTCAATCCGTTGCCTGGCTCGCCAGGAGCATTTGTATTCTCCAAGAACCAAAATGCCGAGAGAACCCAGTAGGGCTCTGAAATTGTAAACGAACGCTGCCTGCTCAAAGGCAAAAGGAGCCAGGATTGAAAGCTGCTGCTGGACCTTTTCTCCAACTACCCATGCATTTATAGCCTCATTCACCTTGGGCCTCAGTCCTTTGCTTGTCCCGCCAGGAGCATTTGTATTCTCCAAGAACCAAAATGCCGAGAGAGCCCAGTAGGGCTCTTAAACTGCAAACGAACGCTGCCTGCTCAAAGGCAAAAGGAGCCAGGCTTGAGTGCTGCTTCTGGATCCTTTCTCCATCTGTAATCACATTTATAGCCCGATTCAACTTGGGCCTCAATCCTTTGCTTTTCTCGCCAGGAGCCTTTGTATTCTCCAAGAACCAAAATGCAGAGAGAGCCCAGTAGGGCTCTGAAACTGCAAGCGAACGCTGCCTGCTCAAAGGCAAAAGGAGCCAGGCTTGAAAGCTGCTGCTGGATCTTTTCTCCATCTGTAATCACATTTATAGCCCCATTCAACTTGGGCCTCAATCCTTTGCCTGGCTCGCCAGGAGCCTATGTATTCTCCAAGAACCAAAATGCCGAGAGAGCCAAGTAGGGCTCTGAAACTGCAAATGAACGCTGTCTGCTCAAAGGCAAAAGGATCCAGGATTGAAAGCTGCTTCTGGATCTTTTCTCCAACTGCCCACGCATTTATAGACCCATTCAACTTGGGCCTCAGTCCTTTGCCTGTCCCGCCAGAAGCATTTGTATTCACCAGACACCTTAATGCCGACAGAGGCCAGTAGGGCTCTGAAACTGCAAACGAACGCTGCCTGCTCAAAAGTAAAAGGAGCCAGGCTTGAAAGTCTCTGCTGGATCTTTTTTCCACCTGCCCACGCATTTATAGCCCCATTCAACTTTTGCCTCAGTCCTTTGTCCGTCCCGCCAGGAGCATTTGTATTCACCAGACACCTTAATGCCGAGAGAGGCCAGTAGGGCTCTGAAACTGCAAATGAACGAAGCCTGCTCAAAAGCAAAAGGAGCGAGGGAGGTGCTGGATCTTTTTTCCAACTGCCCATGCATATATAGCCCCATTCAAATTGGGCCTCAGTCCTTTGCTTGTCCCGCCAGGAGCATTTGTATTCACCGGGAACCAAAATGTCGAGAGAGCCCAGTAGGGCTCTGAAACTGCAAACGAACGCTGCCTGCTCAAAGGCAAAAGGAGCCAGGATTGTAAGCTGCTGCTGGACCTTTTCTCCAACTGCCCATGCATTTATAGCCCCATTCAACTTTGGCCTCACTCCTTTGCTTGTCCCGCCAGGAACATTTCTATTCACCGGGAACCAAAATGCCGAGAGAGTCCAGTAGGGCTCTGAAACTGCAAACAAACGCTGTCTGCTCAAAGGCAAAAGGAGCCAGGCTTGAATGCTGCTTCTGGATCCTTTCTCCATCTGTAATCACATTTATAGCCAGATTCAACTTGGGCCTCAATCCTTTGCCTGCCTCGCCAGGAGCCTTTGTATTCCCCAAGAACCAAAATGCCGAGAGAGCCCAGTAGGGCTCTGAAACTGCAAACGAACCCTGCCTGCTCAAAGGCAAAAGGAGCCAGGCTTGAAAGTCTCTGCTAAATCTTTTCTCCAACTGCCCATGCATTTATAGCCCCATTCAACTTGGGCCTCAGTCCTTTGCTTGTCCCGCCAGTGGCATTGTATTCACCAGGAACCAAAATGCCGAGAGAGCCCAGTAGGGCTCTGAAACTGCAAACGAACGCTGCCTGCTCAAAAGCAAAAGGAGCCAGGCTTGAAAGTCTCTGCTGGATCTTTTTTCCGCTTGCCCACGAATTTATAGCCCCGTTCAACTTTTGCCTCAGTCCTTTGCCCGTCCCGCCAGGAGCATTTGTATTCACCAGACACCTTAATGCCGAGAGAGGCCAGTAGGGCTCTGAAACTGCAAACCAACGCTGCCTGCTCAAAGGCAAAAGGAGCCAGGATTGAAAGCTGCTGCTGGACCTTTTCTCCATCTCTAATCACATTTTTAGCCCCATTCAACTTGGGCCTCAATCCTTTGCCTGGCTCGCCAGGAGCCTTTGTATTCTCCAAAAACCAAAATGCCGAGAGAACCCAGTAGGGCTCTGAAACTGCAAAGGAACGCTGTCTACTCAAAGGCAAAAGGAGCCAGGCTTGAAAGCTGCTGCTGGATCTTTTCTCCATCTGTAATCACATTTATAGCCCCATTCAACTTGGGCCTCAGTCCTTTGCCTGTCCTGCCAGGAGCATTTGTATTCACCAGACACCATAATGCCGAGAGAGCCCAGTAGGGCTATGAAACTGCAAACGAACGCTGCCTGCTCAAAGGCAAAAGGAACCAGGCAGGTGCTGGATGTTTTCTCCATTTGCAATCACATTTATTGCCCCATTCAGCTTGGGCCTCAGTCCTTTGCCTGTGCTGCCAGGAGCATTTGTATTCACCGGGAAGCAATATGCCGAGAGAGCCCAGTAGGTCTCTGAAAATGCAAACGAACGCTGGCTGCTCAAAGGCAAAAAAAGCCAGGCTTGAAAGCTGCTTCTGGATCTTTTCTCCAACTGCCCATGCATTTCATAGCCCCATTCAACTTGGGCCTCAGTCCTTTGCCTGTCCCGCCAGGAGCATTTTTATTCACCAAGAAACAAAATGCCAAGAGAGCCCAGTAGGGCTCTGAAACTGCAAACGAACGCTGCCTGCTCAAAGGCAAAAGGAACCAGGCATGTGCTGGATGTTTTCTCCATTTGCAATCGCATTTATTGCCCCATTCAGCTTGGGCCTCAGTCCTTTGCCTGTCCCGCCAGAAGCATTTGTATTCACCAGACACCTTAATGCCGACAGAGGCCAGTAGGGCTCTGAAACTGCAAACGAACGCTGCCTGCTCAAAAGTAAAAGGAGCCAGGCTTGAAAGTCTCTGCTGGATCTTTTTTCCACCTGCCCACGCATTTATAGCCCCATTCAACTTTTGCCTCAGTCCTTTGTCCGTCCCGCCAGGAGCATTTGTATTCACCAGACACCTTAATGCCGAGAGAGGCCAGTAGGGCTCTGAAACTGCAAATGAACGAAGCCTGCTCAAAAGCAAAAGGAGCGAGGGAGGTGCTGGATCTTTTTTCCAACTGCCCATGCATATATAGCCCCATTCAAATTGGGCCTCAGTCCTTTGCTTGTCCCGCCAGGAGCATTTGTATTCACCGGGAACCAAAATGTCGAGAGAGCCCAGTAGGGCTCTGAAACTGCAAACGAACGCTGCCTGCTCAAAGGCAAAAGGAGCCAGGATTGTAAGCTGCTGCTGGACCTTTTCTCCAACTGCCCATGCATTTATAGCCCCATTCAACTTTGGCCTCACTCCTTTGCTTGTCCCGCCAGGAACATTTCTATTCACCGGGAACCAAAATGCCGAGAGAGTCCAGTAGGGCTCTGAAACTGCAAACAAACGCTGTCTGCTCAAAGGCAAAAGGAGCCAGGCTTGAATGCTGCTTCTGGATCCTTTCTCCATCTGTAATCACATTTATAGCCAGATTCAACTTGGGCCTCAATCCTTTGCCTGCCTCGCCAGGAGCCTTTGTATTCCCCAAGAACCAAAATGCCGAGAGAGCCCAGTAGGGCTCTGAAACTGCAAACGAACCCTGCCTGCTCAAAGGCAAAAGGAGCCAGGCTTGAAAGTCTCTGCTAAATCTTTTCTCCAACTGCCCATGCATTTATAGCCCCATTCAACTTGGGCCTCAGTCCTTTGCTTGTCCCGCCAGTGGCATTGTATTCACCAAGAACCAAAATGCCGAGAGAGCCCAGTAGGGCTCTGAAACTGCAAACGAACGCTGCCTGCTCAAAGGAAAAAGGAGCCAGGATTGAGAGCTGCCGCTGGACCTTTTCTCCAACTGCCCATGCATTTATAGCCCCATTCAACTTGGGCCTGAATCCTTTGCTTGTCCCACCATGAGCATTTCTATTCACCGGGAACCGAAATGTCGAGAGAGCCCAGTAAGGCTCTGAAACTGCAAACGAACGCTGCCTGCTCAAAAGCAAAAGGAGCCAGGCTTGAAAGTCTCTGCTGGATCTTTTTTCCGCTTGCCCACGAATTTATAGCCTTGTTCAACTTTTGCCTCAGTCCTTTGCCCGTCCCGCCAGGAGCATTTGTATTCACCAGACACCTTAATGCCGAGAGAGGCCAGTAGGGCTCTGAAACTGCAAACCAACGCTGCCTGCTCAAAGGCAAAAGGAGCCAGGATTGAAAGCTGCTGCTGGACCTTTTCTCCAATTGCCCATGCATTTATAGCCCAATTCAACTTGGGCCTCAGTCCTTTGCTTGTCCCGCCAGGAGCACTTCTATTCACCGGGAACCAAAATGCCGAGAGAGTCCAGTAGGGCTCTGAAACTGCAAATGAACGCTGTCTGCTCAAAGGCAAAAGGAGCCAGGCTTGAATGCTGCTTCTGGATCCTTTCTCCATCTGTAATCACATTTATAGCCCGATTCAACTTGGGCCTCAATCCTTTGCCTGGCTCGCCAGGAGACTTTGTATTCTCCAAGAACCAAAATGCCGAGAGAGCAAAGTAGGGCTCTGAAACTGCAAATGAACGAAGCCTGCTCAAAGGCAAAAGGAGCGAGGGAGGTGCTGGATCTTTTCTCCAACTGCCTGCGCACTTATAGCCCTATTCAATCTGGGCCTCAGTCCTTTGCTTGTCTCCCCAGGAGCATTTGTATTCACCGGGAACCAAAATGCCGAGAGAGCCCAGTAGGGCTCTGAAACTGCAAACGAACGCTGCCTGCTCAAAGGAAAAAAGAGCCAGGATTGAAAGCTGCTGCTGGACCTTTTCTCCAACTGCCCATGCATTTATAGCCCCATTCAACTTTGGCCTCACTCCTTTGCTTGTCCCGCCAGGAACATTTCTATTCACCGGGAACCAAAATGCCGAGAGAGTCCAGTAGGGCTCTGAAACTGCAAACGAACGCTGTCTGCTCAAAGGCAAAAGGAGCCAGGCTTGAATGCTGCTTCTGGATCCTTTCTCCATCTGTAATCACATTTATAGCCAGATTCAACTTGGGCCTCAATCCTTTGCCTGCCTCGCCAGGAGCCTTTGTATTCCCCAAGAACCAAAATGCCGAGAGAGCCCAGTAGGGCTCTGAAACTGCAAACGAACGCTGTCTGCTCAAAGGCAAAAGGAGCCAGGCTTGAATGCTGCTTCTGGATCCTTTCTCCATCTGTAATCACATTTATAGCCAGATTCAACTTGGGCCTCAATCCTTTGCCTGGCTCGCCAGGAGACTTTGTATTCTCCAAGAACCAAAATGCCGAGAGAGCAAAGTAGGGCTCTGAAACTGCAAATGAACGAAGCCTGCTCAAAGGCAAAAGGAGCGAGGGAGGTGCTGGATCTTTTCTCCAACTGCCCACGCATTTATAGCCCTATTCAACCTGGGCCTCAGTCCTTTGCTTGTCTCGCCAGGAGCATTTGTATTCACCGGGAACCAAAATGCCGAGAGAGCCCAGTAGGGCTCTGAAACTGCAAACGAACGCTGCCTGCTCAAAGGAAAAAGGAGCCAGGATTGAAAGCTGCTGCTGGAACTTTTCTCCAACTGCCCATGCATTTATAGCCCCATTCAACTTGGGCCTCATGCCTTTGCCTGGCTCGCCAGGAGCCTTTGTATTCTCCAAGAACCAAAATGCCGAGAGAACCCAGTAGGGCTCTGAAACTGCAAACGAACGCTGGCTACTCAAAGGCAAAAGGAGCCAGGATTGAAAGCTGCTGCAGGTCCTTTTCTCCAACTGCCCATGCATTTATAGCCCCATTCAACTTGGGCCTCAGTCCTTTGCTTGTCCCGCCAGGAGCATTTCTATTAGCAAGGAACCAAAATGCCGAGAGAGCCCAGTAGGGCTATGAAACTGCAAACGAACGCTGGCTGCTCAAAGGCAAAAGGAGCCAGGCTTGAAAGCTGCTGCTGGATCTTTTCTCCATCTCTAATCACATTTTTAGCCCCATTCAACTTGGGCCTCAATCCTTTGCCTGGCTCGCCAGGAGCCTTTGTATTCTCCAAAAACCAAAATGCCGAGAGAACCCAGTAGGGCTCTGAAACTGCAAAGGAACGCTGTCTACTCAAAGGCAAAAGGAGCCAGGCTTGAAAGCTGCTGCTGGATCTTTTCTCCATCTGTAATCACATTTATAGCCCCATTCAACTTGGGCCTCAGTCCTTTGCCTGTCCTGCCAGGAGCATTTGTATTCACCAGACACCATAATGCCGAGAGAGCCCAGTAGGGCTCTGAAACTGCAAACGAATGCTGCCTGCTCAAAGGCAAAAGGAACCAGGCAGGTGCTGGATGTTTTCTCCATTTGCAATCACATTTATTGCCCCATTCAGCTTGGGCCTCAGTCCTTTGCCTGTGCTGCCAGGAGCATTTGTATTCACCGGGAAGCAATATGCCGAGAGAGCCCAGTAGGTCTCTGAAAATGCAAACGAACGCTGGCTGCTCAAAGGCAAAAAAAGCCAGGCTTGAAAGCTGCTTCTGGATCTTTTCTCCAACTGCCCATGCATTTCATAGCCCCATTCAACTTGGGCCTCAGTCCTTTGCCTGTCCCGCCAGGAGCATTTTTATTCACCAAGAAACAAAATGCCAAGAGAGCCCAGTAGGGCTCTGAAACTGCAAACGAACGCTGCCTGCTCAAAGGCAAAAGGAACCAGGCATGTGCTGGATGTTTTCTCCATTTGCAATCGCATTTATTGCCCCATTCAGCTTGGGCCTCAGTCCTTTGCCTGTGCTGCCAGGAGCATTTGTATTCACCGGGAAGCAATATGCCGAGAGAGCCCAGTAGGTCTCTGAAAATGCAAACGAACGCTGGCTGCTCAAAGGCAAAAAAAGCCAGGCTTGAAAGCTGCTTCTGGATCTTTTCTCCAACTGCCCACGCATTTTATAGCCCCATTCAACTTGGGCCTGAATCCTTTGCTTGTCCCACCATGAGCATTTCTATTCACCGGGAACCGAAATGTCGAGAGAGCCCAGTAGGGCTCTGAAACTGCAAACGAACGCTGCCTGCTCAAAGGCAAAAGGAACCAGGCATGTGCTGGATGTTTTCTCCATTTGCAATCGCATTTATTGCCCCATTCAGCTTCGGCCTCAGTCCTTTGCCTGTGCTGCCAGGAGCATTTGTATTCACCGGGAAGCAATATGCCGAGAGAGCCCAGTAGGTCTCTGAAAATGCAAACGAACGCTGGCTGCTCAAAGGCAAAAAAAGCCAGGCTTGAAAGCTGCTTCTGGATCTTTTCTCCAACTGCCCACGCATTTTATAGCCCCATTCAACTTGGGCCTCAGTCCTTTGCCTGTCCCGCCAGGAGCATTTTTATTCACCAGACACCATAATGCCGAGAGAGCCCAGTAGGGCTCTGAAACTGCAAACGAACGCTGCCTGCTCAAAGGCAAAAGGAGCCAGGATTGAATGTTGGTGCTGGATCTTCTCGCCCTCTGCAATCACATTTATAGCCCCATTCAACTTGGTACTCAGTCCTTTGCCAGTCCCTCCAGCAGCATTTGTATTCACCGCGATCCAAAATGCCGAGAGAGCCCAGTAGGGCTCTGAAACTGCAAACCAACGCTGCCTGCTCAAAGGCAAAAGGAGCCAGGCTTGAAAGCTGCTGCTGCATCTTTTCTCCATATGTAATCACAATGACAGCCCCATTCAACTTAGGCCTCAGTCCTCTGCCTGTCCCGCCAGGAGCGTTTTTATTCACCAGACACAAAAATGCCAAGAGAGCCCAGTAGGGCTCTCAAAATGCAAATGAACGCTGCCTCCTCAAAGGCAAAAGGAGCCAGGCAGGTGCTGGATCATCTCGCCCTCTGCAATCACATTTATATCCCCGTTCAACTTGGGCCTCAGTCCTTTGCCTGTCCTGCCAGGAGCATTTGTATTCACCGGAAACAAAAATGCCGAGAAAGCCCAGTAGGGCTCTGAAACTGTAAACGAACCCTGCCTGCTCAAAGACAAAAAAAGCCAGGCTTGAAAGCTGCTGCTGGATATTTTCTCCAACTACCCACTGATTTATAGCCCCATTCAACTTGGGCCTCAGTCCTTTGCTTATCCCTCCTGGATCATTTCTGTTCACCAGACACCATAATGCCGAGAGAGCCCAGTAGGGCTATGAAACTGCAAACCAACGCTGCCTGCTCAAAGGCAAAAGGAGCCAGGCTTGAAAGCTGCTGCTGGATGTTTTCTCCATCTGCAATCACATTTATAGCCCCATTCAACTTGGGCCTCAGTCCTTTGCCTGTCCCGCCAGGAACATTTGTATTCACCGTACATCAAAATGCTGAGAGAGCCCAGTAGGGCTCTGAAACTGCAAACGAATGCTGCCTGCTCAAAGGCAAAAGGAGCCAGGATTGAAAGCTGCTGCTGGATCTTTTCTCCATCTGTAATCACATTTATAGCCCGATTCAACTTGGGCCTCAATCCTTTGCTTGTCTCGCCAGGAGCCTTTGTATTCTCCAAGAACCAAAATGCAGAGAGAGCCCAGTAGGGCTCTGAAACTGCAAGCAAACGCTGCCTGCTCAAAGGCAAAAGGAGCCAGGCTTGAAAGCTGCTGCTGGATCTTTTCTCCATCTGTAATCACATTTATAGCCCCATTCAACTTGGGCCTCAATCCTTTGCCTGGCTCGCCAGGAGCCTATGTATTCTCCAAGAACCAAAATGCCGAGAGAGCCAAGTAGGGCTCTGAAACTGCAAATGTACGCTGTCTGCTCAAAGGCAAAAGGATCCAGGCTTGAAAGCTGCTTCTGGATCTTTTCTCCAACTGCCCACGCATTTATAGACCCATTCAACTTGGGCCTCAGTCCTTTGCCGGTCCCGCCAGAAGCATTTGTATTCCTCAGACACCTTAATGCCGACAGAGGCCAGTAGGGCTCTGAAACTGCAAACGAACGCTGCCTGCTCAAAAGCAAAAGGAGCCAGGCTTGAAAGTCTCTGCTGGATGTTTTTTCCACCTGCCCACGCATTTATAGCCCCATTCAACTTTTGCCTCAGTCCTTTGTCCGTCCCGCCAGGAGCATTTGTATTCACCAGACACCTTAATGCCGAGAGAGGCCAGTAGGGCTCTGAAACTGCAAATGAACGAAGCCTGCTCAAAGGCAAAAGGAGCGAGGGAGGTGCTGGATCTTTTTTCCAACTGCCCATGCATATATAGCCCCATTCAAATTGGGCCTCAGTCCTTTGCTTGTCCCGCCAGGAGCATTTCTATTCACCGGGAACCGAAATGTCGAGAAAGCCCAGTAGGGCTCTGAAACTGCAAACGAACGCTGCCTGCTCAAAGGCAAAAGGAGCCAGGATTGAAAGCTGCTGCTGGACCTTTTCTCCAATTGCCCATGCATTTATAGCCCCATTAAACTTGGGCCTCAGTCCTTTGCTTGTCCCGCCAGGAGCACTTCTATTCACCGGGAACCAAAATGCCGAGAGAGTCCAGTAGGGCTCTGAAACTGCAAATGAACGCTGTCTGCTCAAAGGCAAAAGGAGCCAGGCTTGAATGCTGCTTCTGGATCCTTTCTCCATCTGTAATCACATTTATAGCCCGATTCAACTTGGGCCTCAATCCTTTGCCTGGCTCGCCAGGAGACTTTGTATTCTCCAAGAACCAAAATGCCGAGAGAGCAAAGTAGGGCTCTGAAACTGCAAATGAACGAAGCCTGCTCAAAGGCAAAAGGAGCGAGGGAGGTGCTGGATCTTTTCTCCAACTGCCCACGCATTTATAGCCCTATTCAACCTGGGCCTCAGTCCTTTGCTTGTCTCGCCAGGAGCATTTGTATTCACCGGGAACCAAAATGCCAAGAGAGCCCAGTAGGGCTCTGAAACTGCAAACGAACGCTGCCTGCTCAAAGGAAAAAAGAGCCAGGATTGAAAGCTGCTGCTGGACCTTTTCTCCAACTGCCCATGCATTTATAGCCCCATTCAACTTTGGCCTCACTCCTTTGCTTGTCCCGCCAGGAACATTTCTATTCACCGGGAACCAAAATGCCGAGAGAGTCCAGTAGGGCTCTGAAACTGCAAACGAACGCTGTCTGCTCAAAGGCAAAAGGAGCCAGGCTTGAATGCTGCTTCTGGATCCTTTCTCCATCTGTAATCACATTTATAGCCAGATTCAACTTGGGCCTCAATCCTTTGCCTGCCTCGCCAGGAGCCTTTGTATTCCCCAAGAACCAAAATGCCGAGAGAGCCCAGTAGGGCTCTGAAACTGCAAACGAACGCTGTCTGCTCAAAGGCAAAAGGAGCCAGGCTTGAATGCTGCTTCTGGATCCTTTCTCCATCTGTAATCACATTTATAGCCAGATTCAACTTGGGCCTCAATCCTTTGCCTGGCTCGCCAGGAGACTTTGTATTCTCCAAGAACCAAAATGCCGAGAGAGCAAAGTAGGGCTCTGAAACTGCAAATGAACGAAGCCTGCTCAAAGGCAAAAGGAGCGAGGGAGGTGCTGGATCTTTTCTCCAACTGCCCACGCATTTATAGCCCTATTCAACTTGGGCCTCAGTCCTTTTCCTGGCTCGCCAGATGCATTTGTATTCACCGGGAACCAAAATGCCGAGAGAGCCCAGTAGGGCTCTGAAACTGCAAACGAACGCTGCCTGCTCAAAGGAAAAAGGAGCCAGGATTGAAAGCTGCTGCTGGACCTTTTCTCCAACTGCCCATGCATTTATAGCCCCATTCAACTTGGGCCTCATGCCTTTGCCTGGCTCGCCAGGAGCCTTTGTATTCTCCAAGAACCAAAATGCCGAGAGAACCCAGTAGGGCTCTGAAACTGCAAACGAACGCTGGCTACTCAAAGGCAAAAGGAGCCAGGATTGAAAGCTGCTGCAGGTCCTTTTCTCCAACTGCCCATGCATTTATAGCCCCATTCAACTTGGGCCTCAGTCCTTTGCTTGTCCCGCCAGGAGCATTTCTATTAGCAAGGAACCAAAATGCCGAGAGAGCCCAGTAGGGCTATGAAACTGCAAACGAACGCTGGCTGCTCAAAGGCAAAAGGAGCCAGGCTTGAAAGCTGCTGCTGGATCTTTTCTCCATCTCTAATCACATTTATAGCCCCATTCAACTTGGGCCTCAATCCTTTGCCTGGCTCGCCAGGAGCCTTTGTATTCTCCAAAAACCAAAATGCCGAGAGAACCCAGTAGGGCTCTGAAACTGCAAAGGAACGCTGTCTACTCAAAGGCAAAAGGAGCCAGGCTTGAAAGCTGCTGCTGGATCTTTTCTCCATCTGTAATCACATTTATAGCCCCATTCAACTTGGGCCTCAGTCCTTTGCCTGTCCTGCCAGGAGCATTTGTATTCACCAGACACCATAATGCCGAGAGAGCCCAGTAGGGCTCTGAAACTGCAAACGAACGCTGCCTGCTCAAAGGCAAAAGGAACCAGGCAGGTGCTGGATGTTTTCTCCATTTGCAATCACATTTATTGCCCCATTCAGCTTGGGCCTCAGTCCTTTGCCTGTGCTGCCAGGAGCATTTGTATTCACCGGGAAGCAATATGCCGAGAGAGCCCAGTAGGTCTCTGAAAATGCAAACGAACGCTGGCTGCTCAAAGGCAAAAAAAGCCAGGCTTGAAAGCTGCTTCTGGATCTTTTCTCCAACTGCCCATGCATTTCATAGCCCCATTCAACTTGGGCCTCAGTCCTTTGCCTGTCCCGCCAGGAGCATTTTTATTCACCAAGAAACAAAATGCCAAGAGAGCCCAGTAGGGCTCTGAAACTGCAAACGAACGCTGCCTGCTCAAAGGCAAAAGGAACCAGGCAGGTGCTGGATGTTTTCTCCATTTGCAATCGCATTTATTGCCCCATTCAGCTTGGGCCTCAGTCCTTTGCCTGTGCTGCCAGGAGCATTTGTATTCACCGGGAAGCAATATGCCGAGAGAGCCCAGTAGGTCTCTGAAAATGCAAACGAACGCTGGCTGCTCAAAGGCAAAAAAAGCCAGGCTTGAAAGCTGCTTCTGGATCTTTTCTCCAACTGCCCACGCATTTTATAGCCCCATTCAACTTGGGCCTCAGTCCTTTGCCTGTCCCGCCAGGAGCATTTTTATTCACCAGACACCATAATGCCGAGAGAGCCCAGTAGGGCTCTGAAACTGCAAACGAACGCTGCCTGCTCAAAGGCAAAAGGAGCCAGGATTGAATGTTGGTGCTGGATCTTCTCGCCCTCTGCAATCACATTTATAGCCCCATTCAACTTGGTACTCAGTCCTTTGCCAGTCCCTCCAGCAGCATTTGTATTCACCGCGATCCAAAATGCCGAGAGAGCCCAGTAGGGCTCTGAAATTGCAAACCAACGCTGCCTGCTCAAAGGCAAAAGGAGCCAGGCTTGAAAGCTGCTGCTGCATCTTTTCTCCATATGTAATCACAATGACAGCCCCATTCAACTTAGGCCTCAGTCCTCTGCCTGTCCCGCCAGGAGCGTTTTTATTCACCAGACACAAAAATGCTGAGAGAGCCCAGTAGGGCTCTCAAAATGCAAATGAACGCTGCCTCCTCAAAGGCAAAAGGAGCCAGGCAGGTGCTGGATCTTCTCGCCCTCTGCAATCACATTTATATCCCCATTCAACTTGGGCCTCAGTCCTTTGCCTGTCCTGCCAGGAGCATTTGTATTCACCGGAAACAAAAATGCCGAGAAAGCCCAGTAGGGCTCTGAAACTGTAAACGAACCCTGCCTGCTCAAAGACAAAAAAAGCCAGGCTTGAAAGCTGCTTCTGGATATTTTCTCCAACTACCCACTGATTTATAGCCCCATTCAACTTGGGCCTCAGTCCTTTGCTTATCCCTCCTGGAGCATTTGTGTTCACCAGACACCATAATGCCGAGAGAGCCCAGTAGGGCTATGAAACTGCAAACCAACGCTGGCTGCTCAAAGGCAAAAGGAGCCAGGCTTGAAAGCTGCTGCTGGATCTTTTCTCCATCTGTAATCACATTTATAGCCCCATTCAACTTGGGCCTCAATCCTTTGCCTGGCTCACCAGGAGCCTTTGTATTCTCCAAAAACCAAAATGCCGAGAGAACCCAGTAGGGCTCTGAAACTGCAAAGGAACGCTGTCTACTCAAAGGCAAAAGGAGCCAGGCTTGAAAGCTGCTGCTGGATCTTTTCTCCATCTGTAATCACATTTATAGCCCCATTCAACTTGGGCCTCAGTCCTTTGCCTGTCCTGCCAGGAGCATTTGTATTCACCAGACACCATAATGCCGAGAGAGCCCAGTAGGGCTCTGAAACTGCAAACGAACGCTGCCTGCTCAAAGGCAAAAGGAACCAGGCAGGTGCTGGATGTTTTCTCCATTTGCAATCACATTTATTGCCCCATTCAGCTTGGGCCTCAGTCCTTTGCCTGTGCTGCCAGGAGCATTTGTATTCACCGGGAAGCAATATGCCGAGAGCCCAGTAGGTCTCTGAAAATGCAAACGAACGCTGGCTGCTCAAAGGCAAAAAATGCCAGGCTTGAAAGCTGCTTCTGGATCTTTTCTCCAACTGCCCATGCATTTCATAGCCCCATTCAACTTGGGCCTCAGTCCTTTGCCTGTCCCGCCAGGAGCATTTTTATTCACCAAGAAACAAAATGCCAAGAGAGCCCAGTAGGGCTCTGAAACTGCAAACGAACGCTGCCTGCTCAAAGGCAAAAGGAGCCAGTATTGAAAGCTGCTGCTGGATCTTTAATACATCTGCAATCACATTTATAGCCCCATTCAACTTCGGCCTCAGTCCTTTGCCTGGCTCGCCAGGAGCATTTGTATTCACCGCGATCCAAAATGCTGAGAGAGCCCAGCAGGGCTCTGAAACTGCAAACGAACAATGCCTGCTCAAAGGCAAAAGGAGCCAGGCTTAAAAGCTGCTTCCGAATCTTTTCTCCAACTGCCAACGGATTTATAGCCCCATTCAACTTGGTCCTCAGTCCTTTACCTGTCCCTCCAGGAGCATTTGTATTCACCAGACATCATAATGCCGAGAGAGCCCAGTAGGGCTCAGAAACTGCAAACGAACGCTGCCTGCTCAAAGGCAAAAGGAACCAGGCAGGTGCTCGATGTTTTCTCCATCTGCAATAACATTTATAGCCCCATTCAGCTTGGGCCTCAGTCTTTGCCTGTCCCGCCAGGAGCATTTGTATTCCCCGGGAGACAAAATGCCAAGAAGGCCAAGTAGGTCTCTGAAACTCTAAACGAACGCTGGCTGCTCAAAGGCAAAAGGAGCCAGGCTTGAAAGCTGCTGCTGGATGTTTTCTCCATCTGCAATCACATTTATAGCCCCATTCAGCTTGGGCCTCAATCTTTGCCTGTCCCGCCAGGAGCATTTGTATTCACCGGGAGACAAAATGCCAAGAAAGCCAAGTAGGTCTCTGAAACTGTAAACGAACGCTGGCTGCTCAAAGGCAAAAGGAGCCAGGCTTGAAAGCTGCTGCTGGATGATTTCTCCATCTGCAATCACATTTATAGCCCCATTCAGCTTGGGCCTCAGTCTTTGCCTGTCCCGCCAGGAGCATTTGTATTCACCGGGAAACAAAATGCCGAGAAAGCCAAGTAGGTCTTTGAAACTGTAAACTAACGCTGGCTGCTCAAAGGCAAAAAAAGCCAGGCTTGAAAGCTGCTTCTGGATCTTTTCTCCAACTTCCCACAGACTTATAGCCCCATTCAACTTGGGCCTCAGTCCTTTGCCTGTGCCGCCAGGAGCATTTGTATTCACCGGACACCATAATGCTGAGAGAGCCCAGTAGGGCTCTGAAACTGCAAACGAACGCTGCCTGCTCAAAGGCAAAAGGAACCAGGATTGAAAGCTGCTGCTGGATCTTTTCTTCATCTGTAATCACATTTATAGCCCCATTCAACTTTGGCCTCAGTCCTTTCCTTGTCCCGCCATTACCATTTGTATTCACCGGGAACCAAAATGCCGAGAGAGCCCAGTAGGGCTCTGAAACTGCAAACGAACGCTGCCTGCTCAAAGGCAAAAGGAATCAGGAAGGTGCTGGATGTTTTCTCCATCTGCAATCACATTTATAGCCCCATTCAACTTGGGCCTCAGTCTTTGCTTGTCCCGCCAGGAGCATTTGTATTCCCCGGGAAACAAAATGCCGAGAAAGTGGATTAGGTCTCTGAAACTGCAAACGAACGCTGCCTGCTCAAAGGCAAAAGGAATCAGGCAAGTGCTGGATCTTTTCTCCAACTGCCCACGCATTTATAGCCCTATTCAACTTGGGCCTCAGTCCTTTGCTTGTCCCGCCAGGAGCATTTGTATTCACCGGGAAGCAATATGCCGAGAGAGCCCAGTAGGGCTATGAAAATGCAAACGAACGCTGGCTGCTCAAAGGCAAAAAAAGCCAGGCTTGAAAGCTGCTTCTGGATCTTTTCTCCAACTTCCCATGGATTTATAGCCCCTTTCAACTTGGGCCTCAGTCCTTTGCCTGTCCCGCCAGGAGCATTTGTATTCACCAGACATCATTATGCCGAGAGAGCCCAGTAGGGCTCTGAAACTGTATACGAATGCTGCCTGCTCAAAGGCAAAAGGAGCCAGGCTTGAAAGCTGCTTCTGGATCTTTTCTCCAACTTCCCACGGATTTATAGCCCCTTTCAACTTGGGCCTCAGTCCTTTGCCTGTCCCGCCAGGAGCATTTGTATTCACCAGACATCATAATGCCGAGAGAGCCCAGTACGGCTCTGAAACTGTAAATGAACGCTGCCTCCTCAAAAGCAAAAGGAGCCAGGCAGGTGCTGGATCTTTTCTCCATCTGCAATCACATTTATAGCCCCTTTCAACTTGGGCCTCAGTCCTTTGCCTGTCCCGCCAGGAGCATTTGCATTCCCCGGGACCCAAAATACCGAGAAAGCCGAGTAGGTCTCTGAAAATGTAAATGAAAACAGCCTGCTCGAAGACAGAAAAAGTCAGGGGTGAAAGCTGCTTCTGGATCTTTTCTCCAACTTCCCACGGATTTATAGCCTTATTCAACTTGGACCTCAGTCCTTTGCCTGTCCCGCCAGGAGCATTTGTATTCACCGAGAAGCAAAATGCTGAGAGAGGCCAGGAGGGCTCTGAAACTGCAAACGAACGCTGGCTGCTCAAAGGCGAAAGGAGCCAGGCTTGAAAGCTGCTGCTGCATCTTTTCTCCATCTGTAATCACAATTATAGCCCCATTCAACTTAGGCCTCAGTCCTTTGCCTGTCCCGCCAGGAGCATTTGTATTCACCAGACACCTTAATGCCGAGAGAGCCCAGTAGGGCTCTGAAACTGTAAATGAATGCTGCCTCCTCAAAAGCAAAAGGAGCCAGGCACGTGCTGGATCTTTTCTCCATCTGCAATCACATTTATAGCCCCATTCAACTTGGGCCTCAGTCCTTTGCCTGGCTCGCCAGGAGCATTTGTATTTACCGGGAAGCAATATGCCGAGAGAGCCCAGTAGGGCTCTGAAACTGTAAATGAACGCTGCCTGCTCAAAAGCAAAAGGAGCCAGGCAGGTGCTGGATCTTTTCTCCATCTGCAATCACATTTATAGCCCCATTCAACTTGGGCCTCAGTCCTTTGCCTGGCTCTCCAGGAGCATTTGTATTCACCGCGATCCAAAATGCTGAGAGAGCCCGGCAGGTCTCTGAAACTGCAAACGAACTATGCCTGCTCAAAGGCAAAAGGAGACAGGCAGGTGCTGGATCTTTTCTCCATCTGCAATCACATTTATAGCCCTATTTAACTTAGGCCTCAGTCCTTTGCCTGTCCCGCCAGGAGCATTTGTATTCACCAGACATCATAATGCCGAGAGAGCCCAGTAGGCCTCTGAAACTGCAAACGAACGCTGGCTGCTCAAAGGCAAAAGGAGCCAGGCTTGAAAGCTGCTGCTGGATCTTTTCTCTAACTGCCCACGCATTTATAGCCCCATTCAACTTGGGCCTCAGTCCTTTGCCTGTCCCGCCAGGAGCATTTGTATTCACCGCGATCCAAAATGCCAAGAGAGCCCAGTGGGGATCTGAAACTGCAAACCAACGCTGCCTGCTCAAAGGCAAAAGGAGCCAGGCTTGAAAGCTGCTGCTGGATCTTTTCTCCATCTGTAATCACAATTATAGCCCCATTCAACTTGGGCCTCAGTCCTTTGCCTGTCCCTCCAGGAGCATTTGTATTCACCAGACATCATAATGCCGAGAGAGCCCAGTAGGGCTCTGAAACTGCAAATGAACGTTGCCTGCTCAAAGGCAAAAGGAGCCAGGCTTGAAAGCTGCTGCTGGATCTTTTCTCCATCTGTAATCACAATTATAGCCCCATTCAACTTGGGCCTCAGTCCTTTGCCTGTCCCTCCAGGAGCATTTGTATTCACCAGACATCATAATGCCGAGAGAGCCCAGTAGGGCTCTGAAACTGCAAATGAACGTTGCCTGCTCAAAGGCAAAAGGAGCCAGGCTTGAAAGCTGCTGCTGGATCTTTTCTCCAACTGCCCACGCATTTATAGCCCTATTCAACTTGGGCCTCAGTCCTTTGCTTGTCCCGCCAGGAGCATTTGTATTCACCAGAAAACGTAATGCTGAGAGAGCCAAGTAAGGCTCTGAAACTGCAAACGAACACTGCCTGCTCAAAGGCAGAAAAAGCCAGTCTTGAAAGCTGCTGCTGGATCTTTTCTGCAACTGCCCACGCATTTATAGCCCCATTTAACTTGGGCCTCATTCTTTTGCCTGGTTCGCCATGAGCATTTGTATTCACCGCAATCCAAAATGCCGAGAGAGCCCAGTAGGGCTCTGAAACTGCAAACGAACGCTGCCTGCTCAAAGGGAAAAGGAGCCAGGAAGGTTCTGGGTCTTTTCTCCATCTGCAATCACATTTATAGCCCCATTCAATTTGGGCCTCAGTCCTTTGCCTGTCCCGCCAGGAGCATTTGTATTCATCGGGAACTAAAATGCCGGGAGAGCCCTGTAGGGTTCTGAAACTGTGAAGGAAAGCTGCCTGCTCAAAGGCAAAAGGAGCCAGGCTTGAAAGCTGCTTCTGGATCTTTTCTCCAACTGCCCACGGATTTATAGCCTTATTCAACTTGGGCCTCAGTCCTTTGCCTGTCCCGCCATTACCATTTGTATTCACCGGGAACCAAAATGCCAAGAGAGACCAGTAGGGCTCTGAAACTGCAAACCAACGCTGCCTGCTCAAAGGCAAAAGGAGCCAGGCTTGAAAGCTGCTGCTTGATCTTTTCTCCAACTGCCTATACATTTATAGCCCCATCCAACTTGGGCCTCAATCCTTTGCCTGGCTCGCCAGGAGCATTTGTATTCTGCACATTCAAAATTACAGTGAGATCGTGAGACCTCTCTACCAGGTGACTCGAAAGAAGAATGATTTCAAATGGGGTCCTGAGCAATGAGAATCCTTTGAACTAATCAAACAGGAGATAGTCCATGCAGTAGCCCTTGGGCCAGTCCGCACAGGGCAAGAAGTTAAAAACGTGCTCTACAATGAAGCTGGAGACAATGGACCTACCTGGAGCCTCTGTCAGAAAGCACCAGGGGAGACTCAAGGTCGACCCCTTGGGTTTTGGAGTCGTGGATACAGAGGATCAGAGACCCGATATACTCCAACTGAAAAAAAGATATTGGCAGCGTATGAGGGAGTCCGAGTTGCTTCACAAGTCATCTGTACTGAGGCGCAGCTCCTCCTGGTGCCCCAATTTCCCATGCAGGGCTGGATGTTCAAAGGTAGCGTTTCCTCTACTCATCATGGAACTGATGCCACATGGAATAAGTGGATCGCACTGATCATACAATGGGCTCGAAATGGAAGCCCTAACTGCCCATAAATTTTTGAAATGATTACGAACTGGCCAGAAGGCAAAAATTTCAGAATGTCACCTGAGGAGGAGGTGACTTGAGCTGATGAGTCTCCACTGTACAATGAACTGCCAGATAATGAAAAACAATATGCCTTGTTCACTGATGGGTCCTGTCGTACTGTAGGAAAACATTGAAAGTGGAAAGCTGCTGTGTGGAGTCCCACCTGACGAGTCACTAAGGCTGCTGAAGGAAAAGGTGAATCGAGTCAGTTTGCAGAGGTAAAAGCCATACAGCTGGCCTTACCCGTTGCTGAGCAAGAGAAATGGCCAATTCTCTACCTCTATAGGGACTCATGGATGGTGGCAAATGCCCTGTGCGGGTGGTTGCAACAATGGAAACAGAGCAACTGACAGCACAAAGGCAAACCCATCTGGGCTGCTTAATTATGGCAATATATTGCTGCTCTGCTGGAGAGACTAGTTGTAAACATACATCATGTAGATGCTCATGTGCCCAAAAGTCGAGCCAATGAAGAGCATGAAAACAACCAAGCTGCTAAGTTCAAAGTGTCTCAAGTAGATTTGTAATGACAACAGAATGGTGAAAAACTTTTAGCCCACTGGGCCCATGACTTTTCAGGCCATCAAGGAAGAAATGCAACATATAGATGGGCTTGTGATCGAGGGGTAGACTTAACCATGGACATTATTGCACAGGTTATTCAGGAATGTGAAGCATGTGCTGTGATTAAGCAAGACAAGAGGTTGAAACCTATTTGGTATGGAGGGCAATGGTTAAAATATAAATATGGGGAGGCCTGGCAGATTGATTATATTACACTCCCACAAACCCATAATGGTAAGCACTATGTATTCACCATGGTGGAAGCAACCACTGGGTGGTTAGAAACATATCCTGTGCCCCATGCCACTGCCCGAAACACTATTCTAGGCCTTGAAAAGCAGGTCTTGTGGCAACATTGCACCCCAGACAGAATTGAGTCAGACAATGGGACTCATTTCCAAAACAATCTCATAGACACTTGGGCCAAAGAACATGGCATTGAGTGGGTGTACCACATCCCCTATCATGCACCAGCCTCCGGGAAACTGGAACGATGCAATGTACTACTACAAACCACACTCAAAGCAATGGGTGGTGGAACTTTCAAACATTGGGACACAAATCCAGCAAAAGCCACCTGGTGAGTCAACACCAGAGGATCTGCCAACCGAGTTGGCCCTGCTCACTCAAGAGTTTTACGTATGGTGGAAGAGGATAAAATCCCTGTGGTTCGCGTTAAAAATTTGCTCGGGAAAACAGTCTGGGTTATTCCTGGCTCGGGTAAAGGCAAACCCATTTGTGGGGTTGCTTTTGCTCAAGGACCTGGGTGATGCAGAATGATGGGGAAGTCCAGTGTGTACCTCAAGGGAATTTGATTTTCACAGAATCACAGAATCACATGAATTGCTATATCATCATTGCTATGGTTGTTGTGTGTTATACTAACATCTTTGTTTTGAGAATCTCCCCAGGTTAATGCAGACTGAACTCTGATGGAACCAGAGCTGGCGCCCAACAACATCTTCAAGACCAACATCTTCAACCTGCAGACCCTGAGAATGAACCATACCAGTTACAACAACTACAAGCTCCAGATGAAGCATACAACAGAGACTATACACCATCTTCCTGCTATATCCAATGTCACCTATGTTGCGACGGCGGGAAAAATCCGGACGCTCAATATGAGAATCATCAGACTTCCCATTTTATTGATCACACACATGCCTCTTATATACAATCTGTTAACCAAGCCCACATACATTCTTAAAAATCCACACTGATTGGCTTATTCATTCTCCTGAGAACTTTCTCTTTGTCACAACAGCTGGTGTTTGTTCAGTTGAACTTCAAAGGGCAAAAACAGAATACTCCCTTTTTTCCCAGCTTGATTAGAATTGTTTTGTCTAAAGTTCTCAAGGAGAAGAGGCCTCCTGAAGATC
Source organism: Caprimulgus europaeus (assembly GCA_907165065.1). The sequence goes on from OU015537.1 coordinate 18,209,442, forward strand.
TCTGCTAATCCTCTCTGATTTATGTCAAGGGGCCTAAGCCATTTCAATGATTTACAACACACCTACTCCATTGACTGTGCAAACTTCATATCATCTCTTCTGCCTTGAAAGACTGTCATGACAGACAGAACCCAAGGTTATAGACTAAATGAACTCAACAGACATTTTGAAGGAATGATCCATAAACTAAGGGAATGATATTTGTGTGTATATGTATATACATATCTGTGTATACGTGTATATATCTGTTTATACATATATAGAAACCTGAGCATGACATAAATGGTATGGAATAAGGAGTGGATACTGTCATGGTTTTGCTAGGATAGAGTTAATTTTCTTTTTAGTAGCTAGAAGAGCTTTATTTTCATTTCAGCAGAACTTGTTATAAGAAGAACATTGATAAAAGTATTGGTGTTATTAGTTGCTTCTGGAGGTCAAGGCCACCGTGTTTGGCTGGTTCACAGCTGTATTAGGACTGGTAGGAAGAGGTGTAGTGAATAGCAAAACCCAAAACTGGCATTTGAATGTGCCAATGAAATATTCCATATCATATCACATCATGTCAGTATATTAACCAGGGTTGACCAGAAGACAGGAGTATTCTCTCGGGGATCGCTCAGGCTCACTCTTCCGGGATTTCGGTTTCGGGACTGTCTCTGCTCCGGGATTGCTGGCTGGCACAGGCCGGGCATTGGTCAGTGGGCGGTGAGCAATTTAACTGTGTATCACTCATTTGTATAATCTGTTAACACTGTTGTTATCATTATAATTTTATTTTAATTAGTAAATAGTTTTTATCTTAACCTGTCAGTTTCCTTGCCCTTTTCTTTCCAATTCTCTCCCTTACTCCCTGGGCGAGGGAGGGGGAGGGTGAGAGACCAAGCTGTGTTTGGATGCAAGCTGCAAACTAAAAGGGTGAATCCACCCAAACCACCACAGATCATAAGCAGTTAATGCCTGAGTGCGATGTCGCCATTTTATAATTAAAAAGATAATAAGCTCTGAAAGGGTAGTTATTGTTTCCTGTAACGTATTTGGTAATGTGGTGGGTTGACCTTGGCTGGATGCCAGATGCCCACCAAAGCCCACTCTATCAACCCCCTCCTCAGCAAGATGGGGAGGGGAGAAAATAAGATGGAACACAAATAAAAAAACAAACTCATGGGTCGAGACAAAAGCAGTTTAATAGAAGCAAAGCAAAGCTGCACACGCAGAAGCAAAAGAACAGAATATTTATTCTCTACTTCCCATCAGCAGGCGATGTTTGGCCACTTCCCGGGAAGCAGGGTTTTCACATGCGTTGTGGTTCCTGGAGGACAAACGGAAGTAACGAATGCCCCCCCTTTCCCCTCTGTTCTCCTTGCTTTTATTTCTGAGCATACGTCATATGGTATGGAATATCCCTTTGGTCCGTTTGGGTCAGCTGTCCTGGCTATGTCCCCTCCCAGGACCTTCCCCACCCCCAGCCTACTGGGGGAAATGTTGGAGAGCCAGCCTTGGTGCTGTGCTAGCTCTGCTCACCAGTAACCAAAACACTGGTGTGCTCTCAACACCCCTCGAGCCACCAATACAAAACACAGCACTCTGAGGGCTGCCACGGGGAAAATCAACTCCATCCCAGCCAGACCCAGCATACAGGTAAAAACAATCACTCTAAGTAAATGGCATGTTTATTATCATCAGATACCTGTCCAATCAAACCTATTGGTTGAAAGTGAGTGAGAATAATAAAAAAAACATACAGGTAACTTGACTCTGATTCTATCTGCCTGTAGTGCAGAAATTTTTTCAGCTATGAAATTTAGCTCTTGTTCGGCTTCAGGTTTCAGCTATCTTTTATATAACAAATCACTGTCACTTTTAAGAGTAGAAAACGGATGGCTTAATTCGCGATTAGCTATTCCTAACATAGGTCTCACCCAATTAATAGTTCCTAATACTTTTTGCAGATCATTTAAGGTTTCAGTCTTGTTTGTAATTTTCCTGATATTCAGGGCACAACTGTGTGGGATGTTTATTCTTTTTAGGCTGCTGTGATAAGCGAACATATAAAATATAGTTAGATTTTAGAAAATGAGTTTAAGATTCATTTTTTTCTGTATTAAGAGTTAGATTTTAGAAAATAAGTTTAGTTCATTTTGTCTCTGTGTTAGGTGGGAAACTTGCACAATAACTAACAAGCTATTCCACACTATCAGCAAAAGCCTTGCAACACCTGGTCTGGAGCAAGATAAGAAGGAACTGGTATGCAACACCTGCAGTCTGAAGCAAGAAAACTGGCTTTGTTTTGTCTAGTGGTCTACAAGGGGCTACTGAGCATGTGCAAGGAGAAAAGGCAAAAAGTTTAGAGTAATAAAGGGTGCTAACAAGCAGCAACAGAGGCAGTACACAAGTGAGAATGGGAATGAACTTATGTTAAAACTTTCTTGGAACTAATTAGCTTAACCCAACCTAAATTTAAGGAATATGTATGTGTGTGTACTTAAAATAATGCCTTTTTAAAAGAGTGGGGACACACAGGGCATTTTTGGAGTGATCCACCCTGTCGCTCGCCAGCAAATAAAATATACCTGCTTTATAACTCTCTACGAGTTGTAAGGTTTGATTCTGCAGATCAGCTGTGTTTTCTTTGGGCAATTTTTACTTATGTGTCCTTCTTGCACACAATTAAAACATTTAATTGCATTCTTGTTCACCTGTAATCGTGATAGTGTGGCAGCCAGAATTGATGCTTTATGTGTCTCAATTCCAAGATTCTGACATAACAATATACTGTCCTACGTCGGTCGCTTTCCTTTAATGGGTAATAGGGCCACTTGACAACCACTATTTGCATTTTCAAAGGCCAGCTGAAACAATAGGACTTTAGCTGCTTTTGCATTATCTACTTGTCTGTTAATTGCTCCCTGTAATCTGTCTATAAATGTCGCATAAGGTTCTTGAGGGCCCTGTCGAATCGTAGCAAAAGAACCTATATGTTGTCCAGAATCAGGCACTCATTTCCAAGCCTTTATGGCAATTGGTGATGCCTGTTCAAAAACTCGTCCGTCTAAAGCCAATTGTGCATGGGCATTTAGATATTGCCCTGTGCCTGTTAACATATCTTGGTGAATTGGTATTCCTGCTGTTATAAGTGAATTTGACTCAAAGTCCAATAATAAATTTTAAAGTAATTTATTGAGTAGGAATAGGTGAGCAAAAGCAGCACTGGGCGGCCAGGGAGTCTGCGCTCCGCCAATGGCTCGCACCTCAAAGCAGTTAGTTCTCCGTATTTAAAGTATATTCCAATACATATCCATTGGCTAATGCAAAACACCTATACATATGCATGACCTTTCCCCGCTTCGTATTAAAATTAGGTCTCCTCCCCTCCACCCCTGCGGCAGAGCTTTGTAGTGGTGGTCATTGAGGATCTTAGAGGGAAATCTTCATCGCTTGAATCTGGGCCTGAGTCCCTCTTTTGTTATTCTTGCTTATCAGCTCTAAATGGGTTGGATTTTTCTACAGGCCCTCATCCTGGTATGTGGGGAGTTGTTCTGTTTTATCTCCTGCAAGGACGTTTGGCGTGGAAGGGAGTTTCCTGTTATATCACCTACAAGGCTCATAACTGGCCATCTTGGCGTCTAGGTTCTGTAATAAATTATTCGTTAGGCCTCACTCCTGACATGTTAAGAGCCCACAATAAACTGGCTACAAGGCCTGTCTTTGTTAGGTTAAGATAAGAAAACTATGAAGCTAGAAATGTTAGCGCTTAAAGCCTAAAGAGAAAAACTAAAAAAAATACCAAATGCCTGCTATCATCCCCCCTTTCCTAAAATCTTTTACTTCTCTACACACATGTCTTATAAGTACACTTCAGGCTCAGTTTGTGGTTAAACAACAAGATGCTTAAACATAGCATCGTTAAACATAGCATTGTGGTTCGACATTATACAAGTTGTTTCCCAAGACAAATCGATAATTTGATTAGCAAATTCTCTTAATATACCTATTACACTGCATTAAAATTTTCCATAACTAGTTCTAACAGCAAATAATTATATTCTAGTTGCCAAACTGCATACTGTGCCGATGTTAGTACTGTTTTCATTAATGCTTTCCAATCCCGTGGTGTCATTACATATGCAGTACGAACTGCTTCATCTATCCCTATCGTAAATGTACTTTGCAACCCATTTTCAGTTAGGGATATTTTGAGTTCTTTAAATGCCTGATAGGGCAATCCTTCATGAGTCTGGGGTTGATTAGGTTCATATATGACAGAAAAGGCAAAAGACAAGTTGCCTTGTTTAAGGCTACTTCTTTGCATTGCCGGTTTGCTTTCAGTCTGATCTCTGAAAGGATTGTGAGAAATGATAATGTTGTTTTTGAAACTAGGAGAGCTCAGTTCCTGCAACGTAAGGGTGACTTGGCAGGAAATAAGACATCTGAGGCTAGAGATAAGGAAGTGCTGCTGAGTAATGGCCTAGCACCATATTATAAAAAGGAGGGGAAAAAAAACCCAACAAACAATAAAAAGGGGGCGGAAGATTAAAATAGAGTGGCAAGAAATTTAAACTATGTGGGACTTCATAGGCGTATTGGATAGACTGTAAACCTTGGAGTACCTCACCAATAGGGAGACAAGGGAGGAATTTTGCAGATGGGAATAGGGTATAAAAATTTGTGTGTCGTTCTGTCGGTGTGTGCCTACTAGTTAGGACATCTGCTCTTGCAAGAACGTTTAATAAAAGTGCTTCACTGAAGAGTCTGGCCAGAGTCCTTAAAGTGACCGATTGCTCATTTCTCACAATTTGGAGGCTTGTCTGGGATCCTGAGTCGTCCTCCTGCCACCAAAGGACGAGACGACGTGTCCCATTGATTTCAGTGGTCTTGTGGATCGTCTGTCGATGATCTCCAACACAAGAAAGACATGGACCAGTTAGAATGAATCCAGAGGAGGGCCATGAGGATGATCTGAGGGCTGGAGCACCTCTCCTATGAGGACAGGCTGAGAGAGTTGGGGCTGTTCAGCCTGGAAAAGAGAAGGCTTTGGGGAGATCTTATAATACCTGAAGGGGGCCTACAAGAAAGCTGGGGAGGGACTTTTTATAAAGACAGTGACAGAACAAGGGGAAATGGCTTTAAGCTGAAAGAGGGTAGGTTTAGATTAGATATTAGGAAGAAATTATTTATTGTGAGGGTGGTCAGACACTGGAACAGGTTTCCCAAGGAAGTTGTGGATGCCCCTTCCCTGGAAGTGTTTAAGGCCAGATTGGATGAGGCTTCTTTGAGCAACCTGGTCTAGTGGAAAGTGTCCCTGGTCATGGCAGGGGGATTGGAACTAGTTGATGATTAAGGCCCCTTCCAATCCTAACCATTCTATGATTCTATGACAGGGGTTCCAAGGAGACTGACTGGGATCCTGAGACCATGTTTGAAGGCAGACCCAGTAAACCACAGTGGAAGAATAGGAGAGTAGGCACAATCATAATGACCAGGCAACTTCATGCATGGACCAAGGTAAGAAAAATTAACTGTTAAAGTTAAACCTTAGTGGTTGGGACGTTCTGAGAGACTGAATGCGTGCGTGAGTGGATGAGATGTACCTCAGGTACGAAGCAAGTGCAGAGTCCAGATCCGCAGTTCTGTTATCCTGCGAGGGAAACAGCCGGAGAAGGACGAAGCAAGAGAACTGAGTGAAAGAAAGTCTCAGGAAAGAGAATGGGGAATAAAAATACTAGGCCTAGGGAAGAGAAAGGGGATGATAGGAAAAGCCCTGGGAACATTCCTCCAGACAATCCTTTAGGGAGGATGTTGGAACATTGGGAAGATATGTCTTGTAGAAGGATAAGGATAAGAATAAGAAAAAAGTGATACAGGACTGTTGTTTTACATAAACAAAAGAGAGGATATGACCTCCCAATATTTTTTGGCCAAAATTTGGAGCAGATGAGATTTGGCTTTGTCAGATGCTAAATCTTTATGTAAATGATAAAGAACCCTTTTCACGAGAGGAGTTGGACTATGTTGGGTAGGCATAATAGCTGATAAGCTGATTCTTTTGTTTCATATTGTCGAGTAATTGCTGGAGGTAACTAAAAATCAGAAAATGGCTGTGTCCACACACTAAGGGAAAAGTATAATGACGAAGAAGTTCCCAGAGGAAAAATACAGCTGGCATGTGAAGAATCTTCTCCAAGGCTACCTCCCTACTAGGCCTGTTGCTTATCAAGGAAAAACAGGAGATGGGAGACAGGGGAGGCTTGTTTTCCCAACTCTTGTTTCGATCTCAACATGTCATGAGACTTGATGTGTTGTCTACAAGTAAGCCTGAGTCGATAACTGGCACCCCTTAGACAAATACCCCCTCTTTGTGTGGACCTCGAATTATGACAAAAGAAAATGGACAAAAACATAACTCCAGACCACTGACCTCTGCTCCTTTCCCCTTAATGAGCATGCTGTGATAGTTTAACTTAGCTGGCAGCCAAACAAGACACAGCCACTTGCACCCCCCCACCCCCTCCCCCCTCACCCAGGGAATCAGGGAGAGAATTGAAGGGGTAAAGTTGAGGAGACTTGTGGGTTGAGATAAGAACAATTTAATAACAACTACATATATATGAGTGATGCACAGTACAATTGCTCACCACTTGCTGATAACGATCCAGGAGGAGTGAAAAGGAACCCCAAAACCAAAATCGCAATCCCGGAAAAGCGATCCCGATCAATTCCCAAGAGAATCCCCCCCTTTCCGGTCAGCCCTGGTTAATATACTAAATATGATGTAATGATATGGAATATCTTATTGGCATATCCAACTGTCAGTTCTGGGTTTTACTAACCTCTATACTTTTCTTCTCCACTCCTCTCTTCCAGTCCTCTCTTCTTGGAAACTGCCCAAGCACAGTGTCCTTGTTGTTATCAACATTGTTCTCATAACAATCTTCACTGAAACCAAAACACAGTGCCTTCTAGCTACTAAGGAGAAAATTTACCCTATCCTAGCAAAAACCAGGACACACGAGCTCCAAATTTTGGTAACTTCTACCTTAAAAGGGGAACGGAAGTATCTTTTGCCAATCATCATAAAGGTGTGACTAGAGTCACTCAAGCTCCACCTTGCAGGTAAAAAATAATATAAAATTAGCCCAAAGAAAGGAGGGGATTAAGGACGATATCATCATGGTCAGGGAGGACATCATCACTGTCAGGGAAGACATCATCACGGACCAGTCAGGAGCAACTCTATCGCATACTTCTGACCCTTGGGACTAGCTGACAGGCTGAGCCTCTCTTCCCCCCCATTGGGACACCTTTGGGTAAGACTTAGACTTAGCCAAGGATCTTCCTTGGAAACTTAGAAAATCTCTAGAGAATTATTTTAGCAGTTTAGTGCTTTGTAGCAACTTGTAATGATTTGTAACTTTAGTATAAGTATTTATTTCTGCAGACAGTAGATTATCACTGGCAATGCATATTAAAATATATTAATCCTGTTTCTCTATTAAAGTGCTTTCATTTGCTTACAGACTTGCTGCACAATTTCTTACTGGGCTGTCATCTGATGAGGTTGTGACTGGCCAATGGTGCTGGACACTATCGAGTGAATCTGGCACTGGTGTGTCTGGGCTCATAGTTTCACATCAAACTGTGTCTGTCCCCAACCAGCCACACCAACCCCATGCCCAATGGGATGCTGCAGGTTTAGCTGTGTGAGTCTATAAATCATGGGTACGGGAGTGCAGCGCACTAGCGAGTGAGTCTGCTGTTGTTGGACCTGTAGTGCTCAATTTGGCATCACTCAGGATTTAAGCTTAGCCACCCACAGCTCCTCCAGTTATCTGATGGTGAGTTGGAACGCAAGGGGGTTTATTTCCTGCCAAATTATTTCACCACACCTTTCATGCAACACATGTAAAGGTAACCAAGGATAAAACTAAAAATAATCCCAAGAAATCCAAAGGATGGGACTCATTGGATTGTTTACCACCCCCTTATAACCTACCTCCTGTGAACCCTAACATACCCCCTGTAGACCCCAATCCCTCTCCTGTAAACCATGATTTATCCCTAGAGGACTCTGAACAAGATTTAGGAGCCTTGTTCAATCCTCTGAAATCAGAAAATGGGGCAAACAATCAAAAGCTTATAGCTATTGCCCCATCTTGGACCCCCTATCAAAAGTTAAGAAAAGAGGTAGAACAGTGTGAAAAAAAAAAAACCAAAAACAAACAAACCTTTTGAGTTTCCCCATACTTTTGGGAAAAGAACTCTCTAAACGAAAGAGAACCACAGAAAATCTTTTTCCACTTTGAGAAGTACCCATGGGTGCAGGGCAGGTAGGATATGTAAGTAACTTGCTCAACAGTAGAGAAGTGAAAAATTATAAAAAAGAAATTAAATCTTTAGTTGAAGTTTTCTGGGACTTACTAGTTATTGTCGCCTGTGGATAAATGCGTATGCACAAAACCCAAAAAAGCTATATTCAGGGTTGTTAGATGAAGAACACAATATTTTAATGAACAAAGGAAGAAGAAGAATTAATACAAGAGTTAAAGCAAGACTTAATTACTGCATCTGTTTTAGCCTTGCCATCTCTAGATAAAGCTTTTGCGTTGTTTGCTATGGTAGATAAAGGAGCCACCTTAGGAGTTTTAACTCAGGAATGGGGAGATAAGCGGCAACCTGTGGCATTTCTATCTAAGCTCTTAGATCTAGTATCAAGAGGGTGGCCAAAATGTGTACAGGCAGTGGTGACTACCACCCTCCTGGTAGAAGAAAGCAGAAACCTGACATTTGGTGGGGTATTAGTGGTAAGCACTCCACATCAAGTAAAAACAATCTTGACACAAAAGGCTGGAAGGTAGTTAACTGACTCCAGAATTTTGAAATATGAAGAGATATTAATAGAAAAGAATGATTTAATTTTGACTACCAGTTCATGTCTTAACCCTGCAGCCTTTCTATGGAAGGGAGAAATGAACAGTGAGGATCTTGAACATAACTGTCTGGCTATAATAGATTATCAGACTAAAGTAAGACCCGATTTAAAAGAAATGCCCTTACATGCAGGACCTCACCTGTTTATTGATGGTTCCTCAAAGGTAATCCAGGAAAAAAAGACATAATGAATATGAAATTATTGAGGGAATCAGTCAAGAAATAAAAAAAGAAAAAGAAAAAGAAGAAGAAAAAGAAGAAGAAAAAGAAGAAGAAAAAGAAAAAGAAAAAGAAAAAGAAAAAGAAAAAGAAAAAGAAAAAGAAAAAGAAAAAGAAAAAGAAAAAGAAAAAGAAAAAGAAAAAGAAAAAGAAAAAGAAAAAGAAAAAGAAAAAGAAAAAGAAGAAGAAAAAGAAAAAGAAGAAGAAGAAGAAAAAGAAAAAGAAGAAGAAAAAGAAAAAGAAAAAGAAAAAGAAAAAGAAAAAGAAAAAGAAAAAGAAAAAGAAAAAGAAAAAGAAAAAGAAAAAGAAAAAGAAAAAGAAAAAGAAAAAGAAAAAGAAAAAGAAAAAGAAAAAGAAAAAGAAGAAGAAAAAGAAAAAGAAGAAGAAAAAGAAGAAGAAAAAGAAGAAGAAAAAGAAAAAGAAAAAGAAAAAGAAAAAGAAAAAGAAAAAGAAAAAGAAAAAGAAAAAGAAAAAGAAAAAGAAAAAGAAAAAGAAAAAGAAAAAGAAAAAGAAAAAGAAAAAGAAAAAGAAAAAGAAGAAGAAGAAGAAAAAGAAAAAGAAAAAGAAGAAGAAAAAGAAAAAGAAAAAGAAGAAGAAAAAGAAAAAGAAAAAGAAAAAGAAAAAGAAAAAGAAAAAGAAAAAGAAAAAGAAAAAGAAAAAGAAAAAGAAAAAGAAAAAGAAAAAGAAAAAGAAAAAGAAAAAGAAAAAGAAAAAGAAAAAGAAAAAGAAGAAGAAGAAGAAAAAGAAAAAGAAAAAGAAAAAGAAAAAGAAAAAGAAAAAGAAAAAGAAAAAGAAGAAGAAGAAGAAAAAGAAAAAGAAGAAGAAAAAGAAAAAGAAGAAGAAGAAGAAAAAGAAAAAGAAGAAGAAAAAGAAAAAGAAAAAGAAAAAGAAAAAGAAAAAGAAAAAGAAAAAGAAAAAGAAAAAGAAAAAGAAAAAGAAAAAGAAAAAGAGAGATTATAAGAAATGGGGGCTGTTGAAACTGAGGGAAGGTGGATCCTCCCTGATGGAAGATAAATGGTAAACAAGCAAACCATGAAAGAAATAATGGCTATTTTGCATCAAAGTAGTCATTGGGGAGCACAAGCAATGTGTGGTTTGGCCTTGAGAAAGTATGGGTGTATAGGAATTTATATATAAGCTAAACAAGTTTGTGAATGTGTGACTTCTAAGAAGATAAATAAAAAGGTTTTACAGAAACGACCCCCAGAGGAAAGAGAACCTGGTTTGCGACCCTTTCAAAGTGTGCAGATAGATTTTACTAAATTACCACCGGTAAGACAAACTGAAATACCTTTTTGTCTTGAGTTTGGTTGGGATGGAGATGGTTGTTTGCAGGAAGCTGGGAGGGGAGTAGCCTGAGGGGCTGGCCTGGGCAGGTGTTCCATGCCATGTGACCTCATGCTCAATGTTTAAACAGAGAAGTTCTGGGAAGAAGGGGTGTGCTGGGTGCCACAGTTCAGGAGTAGGTTGGGTAGTGGGCCGTTTGGTTCCATGTATCACTTGTTTAGTATATTCTTTCACTAGTATTGCTGTTGTTTAGTGTTGTTTCTCTCTTCCTTGCCATTCCAGTAACTGCTCATGTCTCAAACTGTGAGCCCCATTCCTTTATATTTTCTCCTCCCCAATCCACGGGAAGGTGGGGGGTGGGGGGGCGTGAAGGCAGGCCTCTGGTTAAACCACCACACCTTTGGTCCTAGTAGATCATAGAATGGTTTGGGTTGGAAGGGACCTTAAATATCATCTAGCTCCAAAACCCCTGCCATGAGCAGGGACACATTCCACTAGACCAGGTTGCTCAAAGCCTCATCCAATCTGGCCTTAAACACTTCCAGGAAGGGGGCATCCACAACTTCCTTGGGAAACCTGTTCCAGTGTCTGACCACCCTCACAATAAATAATTTCTTCCTAATATCTAATCTAAACCTACCCTCTTTCAGCTTAAAGCCATTTCCCCTTGTTCTGTCACTGTCTTTATAAAAAGTCCCTCCCCAGCTTTCTTGTAGACCCCCTTCAGGTATTATAAGGCTGCTATAAGATCTCTCCAAAGCCTTCTCTTTTCCAGGCTGAACAGCCCCAACTCTCTCAGCCTGTCCTCATAGGAGAGGTGCTCCAGCCCTCAGATCATCCTCATGGCCCTCCTCTGGACTCGTTCTAACTGGTCCATGTCTCTCTTGTGTTGGGGGCTCCAGAACTGGACGCAGTACTCCAGGTGGGGCCTTATGAGAATGGAGTACAGGGGGAGAATCACCTCCCTCGACCTGCTGGCCACGCTTCTCTTGATGCAGCCCAGGATACGGTTATTGGCTTTCTGGGCTGCAAGTGCACATTGCCGGCTCATGTTGAACTTCTCGTCTACCACCACTCCTGAGTCCTTCTCTTCAGAGCTGGCCTCAAGCCACTCATTGCCCAGCCTGTATTTGTACTTGGGCTTGCCCCGACCCAGATGCAGGACCTTGCATTTGGCCTTGTTGAACTTCATGAGGTTGGCACAGGCTCACCTCTCAAGCCTGTCAAGGTCCCTCTGGATGGCATCCCGTCCCTCCAGCATGTCAACCACACAACACAGCTTGGTGTCATCAGCAAACTTGCTGAGGGTGTACTCTATCCCACTGTCCATGTCACTAACAAAGATACTGAAGAGCACCGGTCCCAATACCAACCCTTGAGGGACACCACTCATCACTGGTTTCCATTCAGACTTTGAGCTGCTGACCACAGCACTTTGAGTGCGACCATCCAGCCAGTTCCTTATCCATGGAGTGGTCCATCCATCAAAACCACATATTTCCAATTTAGAGACAAGGATGTCATGCAGGACACTGTCAGACACCTTGCACAAATCCAGGTAGATGACATCAGTTGCTTTAGCCTTATCCACCAATGTTGTAACCCCATCATAAAAGGCCACCAGATTGGTCAGACATGATTTGCCCTTGGTGAAGCCATGCTAGTTTTCACCAACCACCTTATTCTCTATGTGCCTTAGCATAGTTTCAAGGAGTATCTGTTCCATGATCTTGCCTGGCACTGAGGTGAGACTGACTGGCCTGTAGTTCCCCGGCTCTTCCTTGTTTCCCTTTTTAAAAATGAGGGTTATGTTCCTGTCCTGTTTTTGCTAGTATAGTGTTAATATTCTTCTTAGTAGCTAGAACAGGTGAGTTTTGGTTTCAGTGCAAGACTTGTTATGAGAAGAACATTGATAAAAATACTAATGTTATTAGTTGCTGCTGGAGATCAAGGCCACCATGTTTGGCTGCTTCACAGCTGCATTAGGACTGGGAGGGAGAAGCGCAATGAATAGCAAAACCCAAAACTGGCATTTGGATGTGCCAATGAAATATTCCATATCATATCCCATCATGTTTAGTATATTATCCGGGGCTGACCAGAAAGGCTTTTGCTCAGGCTCTTGCTCTTACAGGATTGCTGTTTTGGTTCGGGATTGTTGCTCCTCCGGGATCGTTATCTGAGAACAGGCCGGGCTTAGTTGGCAGGTGGTGAGCAGTTGCACTGTGTATCAATCATTTATATATTTTATTTCTGTTATCATTATCACTATTATTTTAATATTAGTAATTTTTTAAGTTTTCTATTATTTCTATTATTAAACTGTCCTTATCTCAACCTGCAAGCCTCCTTATCCTTGCCCTCAATCCTCTCCCCTATCCCCTGGGTGTGGGGGGGGAAGTGGGTGAATGGCTGTGTTGGCTGCTGGCCAAGGGCTAGCCCAGTGAAACTACCACAGTTCCTTTTTTTCCAGTCTGCAGGAACTTCACCAGACTGCCATGACTTCTCAAATGTGATGGATAGTGTTTTTGCAACTTCACCTGCCAGTTCCCTCTGTACCTGTGGATGCATCACATCAGGTCCCGTGGACTTGTGCACCTTCAGGGTCCCGAACCTGATCTTCTCCTACAGTGGGCAGTTTTTCGTTCTCCTGGACCCTTCCTTGGATTTCTAGGATGTGGGCAGTGTGGCACGAGCCCTTGACGGTGAAGACTGAGGCAAAAAAGTAATTGAGCACCTCAGCCTTCTCAGTGTGCTGGGTGACCAGATCTCCCGTTGCCTTCCTGAGAGGACCCGTATTTTCCCTAGTTTTCCTTTTCTCCCCAACATATCTATAGAAGCTTTTTTTGTTGCCCTTGATATCTCTGGCCAAATTTAATTCTGTCAGTGCCTTGGCTTTCCTAACCTGATCCCTGGCCATTTGGGCAATTTCTCTGTATTCCTCCCAGGTAACCTGTCCTTCTTTCCACCCTCTCTAGGCTTCTTTTTTGATCCTAAGTTTGTTCAGAAGCTTTCTGTCCATCCACGCAGGCCTCCTGCTGTTTTTGCCTGCCTTCCTCGTTGTTGGGATGCACTGCTCCTGGGCTTGGAGGAGGAGATCTTTGAGTATGTACCAACTGTCCTGAGCCTCTCTTCCTTCCAGGAATTCATCCCGTGGTACCTGACCAAGCAGATCCCTGAAGAGGTCAAAGTCTGCTCTCCTGAAATCCAGGGTGGTGAGCTTACAGTGTGCCTTCCTCACTGCCCTAAGGATCTCGAATTCTACCATTTCATGGTAACTACAGCCAAGGCTGCCCAAGAGCTTCACGTTCCTCACTAGCCTCTCCTTGTTGGTGAGAACATGGTCCAGCATGGCACCCCTCCTTGTTGGTTCCTCGACCACTTGGAGAAGGAAATTGTCCTCCACGCATTCCAGGAACTGCCTGGATTGTTTGTGGCCAGCAACAGATATTGGGGTGGTTGAAGTCCCCCATGAAGACTAGGGCTTGTGAACGTGAGGCTGCTCCTATCTGCCTACAGAGGGCCTCATCTGCTAGGTCTCCCTGGTCTGTCCGCCTGTATCCGATCCCCACTGTAACATCCCTTTTCCCTGCCTTCCCTTTAATCCTGACCCATAAACTCTCAGTTAGTTCCTCATCCATCTCCAGGTGGAGCTCCATACACTCCAGCTCATTGTTGACATAGAGGGCAACACTCCCTCCTCATCTCCCCTGCCTGTCCTTCCTGAAGAGCCTGTATTCTTCCATTCCAACACTCCAGTCATGGGAATCATCCCACCATGTCTCCGTGATGCCAATCAGGTCATAGCCCTGCAGGCATGCATACATCTCCAACTCTTCTTGCTTATTCCCCATGCTACGTGTATTAGCATAGGGGTATTTAAGTTGGGCTCCCAGTGAAGTTGATTTTGACTTGCTGTCAGGAGCAGCTGGAATCCCATTGTGGTGCTCTTCAGGCATGTACCTCCCGGAGTTATTACTAGCAGGCTGTGATAGTTTCACTGAGCAAAAGCCAGAGAGAGCTAAAAGAAGAAGAGACCCTCACTAATATGACGGGATATGACATGGAATATCCCATTGGCATATCTAAATGCCAGTTTAGCTTATTAATTTAAATATTACTCACCTCCTTAAATCTTGCGCCTGTAGTCTAACAGAACTCAAAAAGTCCTTCACTTCCAGCGACAAAAATGCAAACACTGGTATGTTATCAGTGTCTGTCTCATAAGAATTCCCAGGCTGAAAAGCAAAACACACCACTATTCTAACAACTGAAAAAGAAACCCAGCTCTGTTTCAGCTAAAAACCAGGACAATCCACCCCTTATTCCATACCATTTACGTCATGCTCAGGTTTTCATACTTCCTAATGAATTTAGATTAATTACTACTACTATTTTTTTAAAGAATATATATATTTATATATACACACACACATATATATTTTCAAATATCATATCCTTAGCTCATTAATTGTCTCATCTATATATATATTGAGTTCATTTAGTCCATAACTTCAGGTTCCATCCATTGTAATAGCCTTCTGAGATGAAAACATGATGTGGACTTGCGTAGCTAATGGAAGCTGAAGTCATAAGGTATTGTACAGTTAATGGAATTGACGTCATCAGGTGTAATAGGTGGATGGTGTATAGTCTCTGTTGTATGCTGCATCTGGAGTTCGTTGTCGTATTTGGTAGAGTCACTGCCCAAAGTTGATGATGTTGATTTTGAAGAAGTCGTTGAGCACCAATTCTGGTCCAGTCAGGGTTCACATCTTGTTAACCTCAGAAAATACTTAGTATAGAACTGTTAGTGTGATACACAACTATAATAATGATGATATGCAATTCATTGGCTAGTTTCACCTAAAATCAAGTCTCCCTGAGGTACACATCGAACTTCTCCATCTTTCTGCATCACCCACCAGGTACATCCAGGTCCTTGAGCAAAAGTAATCCCATGAATGGGCTTATCTTTACCCACAGGAATAACCCACACTGTTTTCCCAAGCAAATTCTTAATATGCACTACAGGGACTTTGTCCCCTTCCACAGTACATAAAAGTTTTGATTGGGCAGGGCCAGCTCAATTGGCTGATCCTCTAGTGTTGACTAACCAGGTGGCTTTTGCTAAGTGTGTATACCAATGTTTGAAAGCAGCCCAGATGGGTTTGCCTCTGCGCTGCCAATTGCTCTTTTTCCATTGTTTTAACCACCCCCACAGGGCATTTGCCACCATCCATGAGTCCCTATAGAGGTAGAGCATTGGCCATTTCTCTCGCTCAGCAATAGCTAAGGCCAACTGGATGGCTTTTACCTCTGCAAACTGACCCGATTCACCTTTTCCTTCAGCAGCCTCAGCGACTCGTCGGGTGGGACTCCACACAGCAGCTTTCCACTTTCGATATTTTCCTACAATACGACAAGAGCCATCAGTAAACAGGGCATACTGTTTTTCATTATCTGGTAGTTCATTGTACGATGGAGCTCCATTAGATTGTGCTACCTCCTCCTCAGGTGACATTCTGAAATCTTTGCCTTCTGGACAGTTAGTGGTAACTTCTAGCAGTTAGAGCTTCCTATCCGGGCCCACTGTGTGATCAGCGCGGCCCACTTATTCCATGTGGCAATAGTTGTGTGGTGTGTAGAGGGAATGCTCCCTTTGAACATCCAGCCCAGCACAGGCAATCAGGGTGCCAGGAGGAACTGTGCTTCAGTACCGATCAGTTCTAAAGCAGCTCCAACTCCCTCATACGCTGCCAATATCTCCTTTTCAGTTGGAGTATAGTGGGCTTCAGATCCTTTGTATCCACGACTCCAAAACCCAAGGGGTCGACCTCGAGTCTCCCCTGGTGCTTTCTGCCAGAGGCTCCAAGTTGATCCGTTTTCTCCGGCTGCAGTGTAGAGCATGTTTTTAACATCTTGTCCTTTCTGGACTGATCCAAGGGCTACTGCATGGACTATCTACTGTTTGATTAGTTGAAAGGCTCCTCATTGCTCAGCACCCCATTTGAAATCATTCTTCTTTCGAGTCACCTGGTAGAGAGGTCTCACGATCTCACTGTATTTTGGAATGTGCATTCTCCAGAAACCCACAACGCCTAAGAAGGTTTGTGCTTCCTTTTTGTTAGTTGGTGGAGCTGTAGCTGTTATTTTATTGATCACATCCATTGGGATCTGAAGACGTCCATCTTGCCATTTTATTCCTTAAAACTGAATCTCTTGTGCAGGTCCCTAGACCTTGCTTTGTTTTATGGCAAAGCCAGCTCTCAGGAGGATTTGGATTATCTCCTTCCCTTTCTCAAAAACTTCCTCTGCTGTACTGCCCCACACAATGATGTCATCAATGTATTGCGGGTGTTCTGGAGCTCCACCGTTTTCCAGTGCATTCTGGATAAGTCCATGGAAAACAGTGGGGCTGTGTTTCCACCCCTAGGGCAATCGATTCCAGGTGTAATGGACACCCCTCCAAGTGAAAGCAAACTGTGGCCTGCACTCTGCTGCCAAAGGAATGGAGAAAAATGCATTAGCAATGTCTATGGTGGCGTACCACTTGGCTGCCTTGGACTCCAGTTCATATTGGAGCTCTAACATATCCGGCATGGCAGCGCTCAGTGGTGGTGTGACTTCATTCAGGCCACGATAGTCCACTCCCCATTTTACTTCTGCACTGGCCATATGGGGCTGTTAAAGGGAGAGCAAGTCCTGCTGATCACTCCCTGGCTCTCCAGCTGATGAATCAGTTTATTCACGGGAATTATGAAGTCTCGATTGGTGCTATATTGCTGCTGGTGCACTATGCTGGTAGCGATGGGAACCTGAAGGTCTTCAACCCTCAGGAATCCCACAACAGAAGGGTCCTCTGAGAGAACGGGCAGAGCAGACAGCTGTTTGATTTTCTCAGTCTCTATGGCAGCTATTCCAAAAGCCCACCAGTACCCTCTTGGGTCCTTGTAATATCTTCTCCTGAGGAAATCTATGCCGAGAATGCATGGAGCACCTGGGCCAGTCGCAATGGGGTGCTTTTGCCATTTCCTACCAGTAAGGCTTATTTCAGCCTCAAGTACAGTCAACTGTTGAGAGCCCTCCCCGTCACTCCAGAAATATAAATGGATTCTGTCCCTTTAAAGTTTCATGGCATCAGGGTGCATTGGGTACCAGTGTCCTCCTAGGGTCTTATACTGCTGGGCGTCAGATGTGCCAGGCCAACAAATCCACATAGTCCAGTAAACTCAGTTATCCTTTTCCTCCGCCTGGCTGGAGGCAGGGCCCCTCTATTTCTGGGTATCATATTCGTCATCAATTAATGGGTTAGTGTGATATCTGTGGCCTTCCAACTCATCATGATTGGTCACCTTCGTTAATATGAATCAGAAGTCTTTCTCATAGGACTGGGTGCAGATTCGACCCTTCTATTCTGTTTGAGGAATGGGTTTCTCGAAATTGGAGCAACTCTCCAGGAAGGTTCTCTAGTTGTATTTGATTTCCCTTGCAACTCATGTACTCGTCTTTATAGGACCAGAGTAGGTTTCCCATCCCATTTCCTCATGTCTTCTCCATGGTCATGCAAGTAAAACCACAATGATCAGGTAGTGAGATGGACTGTTAACTGGCTGGTGGGAAGAAGCCAGAGAGTTGTGGTCAATGGGGCAGAGTCTAGTTGGAGACTTGTGTCTAGTGGAGTCCCTCAAGGGTCAGTACTAGGACCAGTATTATTCAATATATTCATCAATGACCTGCATGAGGGAATAGAGGGCACTGTCAGTTGTCGCGACGGAGGGAAGATCCGGAAGCTCAATATGAGAGATCAGCAGATTTCTATTTATTGATTACATATGTGCTCCCTATATACAGTGGTTAATCAAGCCCATGCATATTCCCAAAGACCCACACTGATTGGCTCATCAATTTTCCTGGGAACATTCTCTTTGTTATAACAGGTGGTATTGCTCTGTTCACGTCCCAAGGACGTCAACAGGATACTCCTTACTTTGTGGTTGCCAGCTCCCTTCTTTTTCCCAGCTTAGTTAAAGTTGTTTGTCTGACGTTATTTGAAGTCCCAAGGACAAGTAAGTATCCTGGAGACTTCTGTTAATTTACCCTGACTTATGTCAAGGGCCTAAGCTGCGGCCTGAGCCATTTCAATACCCTCGCTGCTTCTGCTAAAAGCCTCTGATTGTACAACATCTCTTAGTGATCTACAACAGTCAGTAAGTTTGCTGATGATACAAAGCTGGGAGGAGTGGCTGACACACCAGAAGGCTGTGCTGCCATTCAGAGAGACCCAGACAGGCTGGAGAGCTGGGCAGGGAAAAACTGAATTAAATATAATAAGGGCAAGTGTAGGGTGTTGCATCTGGGCAGGAACAACCCCAGGTTCCAGTATAGGTTGGGAAATGATCTCCTAGAGACCAGTGTAGGGGAAAGGGATCTGGGAGTCCTGGTGGACAGCAGGATGACCATGAGCCAGCACTGTGCCCTTGTGGCCAGGAAGGCCAATGGCATCCTGGGGTGCATTAGAAGGGGTGTGGTTAGTAGGTCAAGAGAGGTTCTCCTCCCTCTCTACTCTGCCCTGGTGAGGCCACATCTGGAATATTGTGTCCAGTTCTGGGCCCCACAGTTCAAGAAGGACAGGGAACTACTTGAGAGAGTCCAGCACAGAGCCACCAAGATGATTAAGGAAGTGGAGCACCTCCCTTATGAGGAAAGGCTGAGGGAGCTGGGTCTCTTTAGCTTGGAGAAGAGGAGACTGAGGGGTGACCTTATTAATGTTTATAAATATGTAAAGGGCGAATGTCAGGAGGATGGAGCCAAGTTCTTCTCAGTGATGTCCAATGATAGGACAAGGGGCAATGGATGTAAGCTGGAACACAGGAGGTTCCACTTGGATTTGAGGAGGAACTTCTTTACTGTGAGGGTGACAGAGCACTGGAACAGGCTACCCAGGGAGGTTGTGGAGTCTCCTTCTCTGGAGACATTCAAGACCTGCCTGGACACCTTCCTGTGCGAACTCATCTAGGTGTTCCTGCTCCAGCAGGGGGATTGGACTAGATGATCTTTCAAGGTCCCTTCCAATCCCTAGCATTCTGTGATTCTCTGTGATTCTGTGTCAATGTCCCCCTTGGTGTATACCGTCTCCTTTGCCCAGGAGGACGCTCAGTTCTAGTGGTTGAGACATTGGTCTGTATGGGTAGAGAGCATAATTGGGATACTTTTTCAGTTCTTGCACAGACGGTTCCCTCAAAAGCTGGATACCTTTATCCATGGTAGCCCATTTGCCTACCCCTGGTTGCAATACATTTTCATCCTTGACGGGATACCTTTCCCTCATGGCTAACAGAAGACATCTCCAGAGTCTGAGGGTTTGTGGTTTCTTTCCCACCGCTCTATCAATTCCACTTTCTCTGGCAAGGGATCCCAGTTGCTTGGCTTCCCTGCCCTCCAGTTCCAGGCTACTGGCTCCATTATCCCATTGGAATTTTCTCAATGATCTCATCACTACCAGCTTGGATGACCAAAAGCAGGTAGTAGTCTGAGGGACACACCAGGCCAGGGAGGTTCTTACTAATATCCCTAACCCAGGAACCAGGGAGGCAGCAGACTTCCCTGTGGGAGGGATCTGGTCCACATTTGGGGCCCTCAGTTTCCCTCAGAAGGGAATCACCTACCAAAATTAACTTCCCTTTTCTTGGCTGAACTAGTCCTGAGGTGTAAGGGTGACTGAATCGCCCTGGATGTCTTCCCAGGTGGACCTATCTTTCCATCCTCACTTGTCTGGCTGTCAATTTCCAAAGCCCGATACCTATTGTGCAGTGGTAACTGGGGGGGCAAGGGAGGCCAGCAGGAGATTCACCTGCCTCCCTGGCCTCCCTAAGGTGAGACCTGTTTCCATTCCTCACTGTCTTTTTGGTCCCCTCATCTTACCTGGTGGCAAGAGGATAGGGAATCCTGTACTTCATGTGAAACCTGTTGCCTTTGGCTCAGGGATGGGAGGGCCCGAGTCCACCAGTCTATCTCCTCACATTCCCTTATAGTTCTTAGCCTTTCAACCTCCTCTTTCAGCTTAGCCACTGTGCTGAGCAGATCATTTACCTGCTTGCAGCAAATACAGCTGCTGTCCCTGCACTTCTCCATTTCAAGTGAAAGGCTTCAGCATTCTCTGAAGCCAGGGGACCTGGACAGCTGCATCTTTACGTGGGACTTCTGTCTGGGTCGACACATTTCTTTTGCCTACAGCTTTTGGCCAGGTAACAACCATGGCTGTTCCTGCCTGCGTGACCAACGGTTCAAACTTCTGCAACACCTGAGTTTTTGCTGCAGGGACAGTTCGGTTCTGGAGGTTGATTGTAATGACTGATGGTAGCAGCACCCTTCTCTTCTTGCCTTCCCTATGCAAACTGCTGGGCAAACTGCCGCACCAAGCCCTTCTGACGCACCACGTCCTGTCTGTAAGTCCTGGTCACTGTGCTCCTGGTTGCTCGCGCTCCCTAGGGAATGTGTAAATTGCCCGCGGTTGCCCCTGGCAACACCCCCCCCCTCCGCTGCGTCAGCCCAGCTCGTGAGATCGGCCACTCCTGATGGGACTCAGCATCACATCCGTGTCCTTCCCTCGCTCTGGGACCTCCCCTTCCTCCTCAGCACGTGCTGAGCCACAGAACTTACCACTGACATTGCTGTGCTCCTCGCTGACTGAGCATCTCACTGGATAAGTAGAGGCCTACCAAACGGTGACTGCCAATGCGACAGGAGTGGCTAAAATAATTTTAGGACAAATTATTCCTAGATACGAAATAGTAGAAAATATAAATTCAGATCAAAGAAGTCATTTTACATCTAAAATACTACAGGGAATCACAGAGAATCTAGAAATATCCTGGAACTTTCATACTCCTTGGTGTGAGGAATGTGGGAACGTGTCTTGGCATACATACCCTGAGAGAACTGTGGGAACTGAAGGGATACATGTCTGGAGATACGAGAAGCACCTGCATCGACAAGTTATGAGAAAGGAACCTTGGAATGCATCCAAAAGATGTACCCTGGCAAGCAAACAAGAAGGGATGCATGCAAAGTCCATCAGCCAATCACTATGCAGAAAAGGGGCGTGTGAACAGCTCGTGCTGCGAGTGAATAGCCAATAACATGTTAATGGTGTTATAAGTAAATTTGACTCAAAGTCCAATAATAAATTTAAAAGTAATTTATTGAGTAGGAATAGGTGAGCAAAAGCAGCGCTGGGCGGCCGGGGAGTCTGCGCTCTGCCAATGGCTCGCACCTCAAAGCAGTTAGTTCTCCATATTTAAAGTATATTCCCATACATATCCATTAGCTAATGCAAAACGCCTATACATATGCATGACCTCTCCCCACTTCATATTAAAATTAGGTCTCTCCCCTTTGCACCTGCGCAGAGCTTTGTTGTAGTGGTCGTTGAGGGTCTTAGAGGGAAATCTTCATCGCAACCTATAGTTACCCCCCCCTCCTCATCGTCACCTGTAGTTAACCTCTTGATTTTGCTCATGCGCACTTTCTTTCTGGACCTGGGCCCAGGCCTCTTCCTAGTTATCTTTGCTCATCAGTTTTAAATTGGTTGGAGCTCCGTGATAAATCACCCACCAGGTCCATCCTTGGCAAGTAGGGAGTTGGAGTTCTGTGATAAGCTGTCCAGGCCTACCCCTGGCAAGTTGAGCTTCGTGATAAATTGTCCAGAAGGTCAGTCCTTGTCAGGTCAAGATAAGTAAACTAAGAAGCTAGAAATGCTAATGGTTAAAATTTAAAGAGACAAACTGAAAAATACCAAATGTCCACTATCATTCCCCCCTTTTTCTAAAATCTTTTACTTCTCTACACACATGTCTTATAAGTGCACTTCAGGCTCAATTTGTGGTTAAACAAGATGCTTAAACATAGCATTGTTAAACATAGCATTGTGGTTCGACATTATACAAGTTGTTTCCCAAGACAAATCGATAATTTGATTAGCAAATTCTCTTAATATACCTATTACAATGGGTGTGGGTGATTTCATTAGTTTTGGGGTATAAATATTACTGTATTAGAACAAATAAATGGCTTCTTGCTTGATCATATTGATTTTTGTGGCAGAGTCCATCGTTGAGTTCCCGCACCTTGGCACCCACCATCCTCAGGTAAAGTTGAAAGAATGAATCAAACAATCAAGAAACAGCTAACTAAATTAGCGTTAGAAACCAAATTACCTGGGACTAAGTGTCTGCCCATAGATTTATTAAGAATTTAAACCACTCCTAGGAAAAATACAGGCATATCACCTTATGAGATACTATTTGGATTGACTTACATGGGTAAAGGAAATGATGTTCCCCAATTTGAACTTAAAAACTATATACTAGGGTTGTCCTCCTCCTTGTCTTTTCTCAGGAAAAAAGGACTTCTAGCCCAAATGCCACCACTTGAGTTTGCAGTCCATGCCATCCAGCCTGGAGAGTGGGTTCCAATCAAGTCCTAGAAGGAGGCCAAACTACAAACCAAGTGGGAAGGCCCGTTCCAAGTACTACTGACCATTGAAACGGCAGTAAGAACAGCTACACCAGACTCAAAGGACTGGTGGATCCCCTGCTGAAAACAAACAGTGGCATGTATATCCCACTGAAGACCCCCCTTTTTGTCTCAAGATTAGGAAACATTAAAAGTAAATTGTTAAGGTATTTTGAATAATGGAAAGTTTATGGCTACAGGGAGTAGTTCTGAGTTTTTATCTCTTGCAAATAAAAGAAATAAAGGGAATTTTAACTATGAACATTACTGAACAATTAGAGTCCCAAACAATTTTAATTGATGCTTGTCAAATACTTGAATGTGGAAATTTAGAAAGTCAGAGACAATTAAGTAATTATGAGAAATATCTATGCCCAGAAAGCACAGTAAAAGCATTTAAAGGGACACCTTGCTTAGGATGGGCTAATGTATGGTGGACCACTCAATATAATGGACGGACATATCAGACTTCAGCCAGCAATTCAATTAGAGGATTAAAAACTAAGATCATTAAGGCTAAAGGGCAAACCAAGCATACTAGTAAAGAACTTGAATGTAATCCTCTGATCATTACTATAACAGGAGCCAATTAATTGGTGAAATGAACTTATGCATTAAGAGAAGATGTTTCAGGACAGGATCCTGTAGGTAGATTTAGAAGAATAGTATGGAAACCAAAGACTGAAATTAAAGGGATAACCAATACGAATACTGCTCTTCCTAAAATAAAAAGTGGAGTCCACCAATTGATCCAAATGTCATAAAAGTACTGAAACAAAAAACTTAAAACAGACCTTTGAAATTCAGACAGGATATGGAGATACAAATGCCTGGGTAGAATGAGTTAAATACACAGTACAGTATAAATCAAAGTAATTGCTTGTGGTGGTTTGGGTGGATTCACCCTTTTTGCTTGCAGCTTGCAGCCAAACATAGCCTGCTCTATCACCCTCCCCGTCCCTCGCCCAGGGAGTAGGGGAGAGAATTGGAAAGAAAAGGGCAAGGAAACTCACAGGTTGAGATAAAAACTATTTACTAATTAAAATAAAATTATAATAACAACAGTGATAACAGATTATACAAATGAGTGATACACAGTGAAATTGCTCACCACCCGCTGACCGATGCCCGGCCTGTGCCAGCTAACAATCCAGGAGCCGAGATAGTCCCGAAACCGAAACCACGGAAGAGCGAGCCCGAGCAATCCCCAAGAGAATACCCCATCTTCCGGTCAACCCTGGTTAATATACTAACATGATATGGAATATTTCATTGGCACATCCAAATGCCAGTTTTGGGTTTTGCTATTCACTGCGCTTCTCCCTCCCAGTCCTAATGCAGCTGTGAAGCAGCCAAACATGGTGGCCTTGATCTCCAGCAGCAACTAATAACACCAGTACTGTTATCAACGTTCTTCTCATAATAAGTCTGAACTGAAACACTGAAACTAAAATACAGCTATTCTAATTGCTAAAAAGAAAATTAACTCTATCCTAGTAAAACCAGGACAGTATCCACCCCTTATTCCATATCATTTACATCATGCTCAGATTTCTATCTATATACACATATACACACAAATATCATTCCCTTAGTTTATGGACCATTCCCTCAAAATATCTATTGAGTTCATTCAGGCCATTACCTTGGGTTCTGTTTGTCATGACAGTCTTTTGAGGCAGAAGAGATGATGTGGAAGTTGCACAGACAGTGAAGTAGGTGATGTTGGACACAGCAGGAGGATGGTGTGTAGTCTCTTTTGCATGCTGCATGTGGAGCTCGTAGTTGGTGTATCTGGTGTGGTCCATGCTCAGGGTCTGCAGGTTGAAGATGATGATCTCAAAGATGTTGTTGGGTGCTAACTCTGGTTCCATCAGAGTTCAGTCTGCATTAACCCGGGGAGATTCTCAAAACAAAGATGTTAGTATAACACACAACAACCATAGCAATGATGTTATAGCAATTCATCGGCTATTTTCACCCAAAATCAAACCCCCTTGATGTACACATCGGACTTCCCCATCTTTCTGTATCACCCAAGTACACCCAGGTCCTTGAGCAAAAGCAATCCCACAAATGGGTTTGCCTTTGCCCAGGCCAGGAATAACCCAGACTGTTTTCCCGAGCAAATTTTTAACGTGATGTGGTGGGTTGACCCTGGCTAGAGGCCGGATGCCCACCAAAGCCCACTCTATCACTCCCCCTCCTCAAATGGGCAGGGGGAGAAAAATATAACGAAAAGCTCATGGGTGGAGATAAGGACGGAGAGAGATCACTCACCAGTGACTGGCATGGGCAAAACAGACTTCACTTGGGGGAAAAAACAAATTTATTACCAATCAAATTTAGAGGAGAATGAGAAGTAAAACCAAATCTTAAAACACCTCCTCCATCCCTCCCTTCTTCCCGGGCTTAATCTCTTTCCCGATTTTCCACCTCCTCCCCCCAGCAGCACAGGGGGACAGGGAATGGGGTTGGGGTCAGTTCATCACACATTGTTTCTACCGCTGCTTCCTCCTCAGGGGGAGGACTCCTTCCCCCACACCAGCGTGGGGTCCCTCTCACGGGAGACAGTCCTCCACAAACTTCTCCAGCATGAGTTCTTCCCATGACTGACAGCTCTTTACGAACTGCTCCAGTCTGGGTCCATTCCATGGTGTGCAGTCCTTCAGGAAGGGACTGCTCCAGCGCAGGTCCCCCACGGGGTCACAAGTCCTGCCAGCAAACCTGCTCCGGCGTGGGCTCCTCTCTCCACGGGCTACAGGTCCTGACAGGAACCTGCTCCAGCGCGGGCTTCCCGCAGGGTCACAGCCTCCTTCGGGCATCCACCTGCTCCGGTGTGGGGTCCTCCACCGGCTAAAGGTGGTCATCTGCACCACCATGGATCTCCATGGGCTGCAGGGGGACAGCCTGCTTCACCATGGTCTTCACCACAGGCTGGGGTGAATCTCTGCTCCGTCGCCTGGAGCACCTCCTCCCCATCCTTCTTCACTGACCTTGGTGTCTGCAGAGTTTTTTTCTCTTACATCTTCTCACTCCTCTCTCCAGCTGCAAAGTGTGCAGCTTTTTTTTTTTTCCCTCTCTTCCTTTTTTTTTTTTTTTCTTAATTAAGTTATCACAGAGGTGTTACTGATTGGCTCGGCCTTGGCCAGCGGCGGGTCCGTTCTTGTAGCCGGCTGGCATTGGCTGTGTCGGGTCGGACATGGGGGAAGCTTCTGGCAGCTTCTCTCACAGAAGCCACCCCATGTCCCCCCCCCCACCACTGCCACCAAAACCTTGCCACGCAAACCCAATACACGTGAACCACAGGGACTTTATCCCCTTCCACAGTACGCAAAAGACTTGATTGGGCAGGGCCAGCTCGGTTGGCAGATCCTCTGGTGTTGACTCACCAGGTGGCTTTTGCTGAATTTGTGTCCCAATGTTTGAAAGTTCTACCACCCATTGCTTCCAGTGTGGTTTTTAGCAGCCCACCGCATCGTTCCAGTTTCCCGGAGGCTGGTGCATGATAGGGGATGTGGTACACCCACTCAATGCCATGTTCTTTGGCCCAATTATCTAAGAGATTGTTTTGGAAATGAGTCCCATTGTCTGACTCAATTCTGTCTGGGGTGCCATGTCACCACAAAACCTGCTTTTCAAGGCCTAGAATAGTGTTTCCGGAAGTGGCATGGGGCACAGCATGTGTTTCCAGCCACCCAGTGGTCGCTTCCACCATGGTGAGCACGTAACACTTACCATGGCATGTTTGTGGGAGTGTGATATAGTCAACCTGCCAGGCCTCCCCATATTTATATTTTAGCCATCGCCCTCCATACCAAATAGGTTTTAAACGCTTGGCTTGCTTAATCGCAGCACTTGTTTCACAGTCATGAATGACTTGTGCAATAATGTCCATGGTTAAATCCACTCCTCGATCACGAGCCCATCTATATGTTGCATCTCTTCCTTGATTGCCTCAAGAGTCATGGGCCCAACAGGCTAAAAATTTTTCACCTTTATGTTGCCAGTATAGGTCTACTTGAGACACATCAGTGAACAAGGCATATTGTTTTTCATTATCTGGCAGTTCATTGTACAGTGGAGCCGCATCAGCTCGTGTCACCTCCTCCTCAGGTGACATTCCAAAATTTTTGCCTTCTGGCCAGTTCATGAACACTTCAAAAATTCCTGGACGATTAAGGCTTCCACTGCAAGCCCGTTGTGTGATCAGTGTGACCCACTTATTCCATGTGGCATCAGTTGCATGGTGTGTAGAGGGAATGTTCCCTTTGAACATCCAGCCCAGACAATCAGGGTGTCAGGCGGAACTGTGCTTCAGTACCGATCACTTCTGAAGCAGCTCGGACTCTCTCATATGCTGCCAATATCTCTTTTTCAGTTGGAGTATATCAGGTTTCTGATCCTCTGTATCCACGACTCCAAAACCCCAGGGGTCGACCTCGAGTCTCCCCTGGTGCTTTCTGCCAGAGGCTCCAGGTTGGTCCATTGTCTCCGCCTGCGGTGTAGAGAACATTTTTAACGTCTTGTCCTGTCCGGACTGGTCCAAGAGCTACTGCATGGACTATCTCCTGTTTGATTAGTTTAAGGGCTTGTCATTGCTCAGCACCCCATGTGAAATCATTCTTCTTTCGTGTCACATGGTAGAGAGGTCTCACGATCTCACTGTAATTTGGAATGTGCAGAAACCCACAATGCCTAAGAAGGTTTGTGCTTCTTTTTTGTTAGTTGGTGGAGACATAGCTATTATTTTATTGATCACATCCATTGGGATATGACGACGTCCATCTTGCCATTTTATTCCTTAAAACTGGATCTCCTGAGCAGGACCCTTGACCTTGCTTCGTTTTATGGCAAAACCAGCTCTGAGAAGGATTTGGATTATCTCCTTCCCTTTCTCAAAAACTCCCTCTGCTGTATTGCCCCACACAATTATGTCATCATGTATTGCAGGTGTTCTGGAGCTCCACCCTTTTCCAGTGCTTTCTGAATCAGTCCATGGCAAATGGTGGGTCTGTGTTTCCACCCCTAGGGCAATCGATTCCAGGTGTAATGGACACCCCTCCAGGTGAAAGCAAACTGTGGCCTGCACTCTGCTGTCAAAGGAATGGAGAAACATGCCTTGGCAATGTCTGTGGTGGCATACCATTTGTCTGCCTCTGACTCCAGTTTATATTGGAGCTCTAACATGTTCAGCACGTCAGCGCTCAGTGATGGTGACTTCATTCAAGCCACGATAGTCCACTGTCAGTCTCCACCCCCCATTTTACTTCTGCACTGGCCATATGGGGCTGTTAAAGGGAGAGCAAGTCCTGCTGATCACTCCTTGGCTCTCCAGCTGACAAATCAGTTTATGGATGGGAATTATGGAGTCTCAATTGGTGCGATATTGCCGCCAGTGCACTGTTGTGGTAGCAATTGGCACCTGCTGGTCTTTGACCCTTAACAGTCCAACAAATGAAGGGTCCTCTGAGAGTCTGGGCAAGGTGGACAGCTGTTTGATTTTTCTCAGTCTCTATGGTAGCTATACCAAAAGCCCAGTGGTACCCTTTTTGGTCCTTGAAATACCCTCTCCTGAGGTAATCTATGCCAAGAATACACGGAGGGCCTGGGCCAGTCGCAATGTGGTGTTTTTGCCAGTCATTCCCAGTCAGGCTCATTTCAGCCTCCAACACAGTCAGATGCTGGGAACCCCCAGAAATACAAATGGATTCTGTCCCTTTAAAGTTTGATGGCATCAGGGTGCATTGGGCACCAGTGTCCACTAGAGCCTTATACTCTTGTGAGTCAGATGTGCCAGGCCAACGAATCCACACAGTCCAATAAACTTAGTTGTCCCTCTCCTCCATCTGGCTGGAGGCAGGGCCTCTCTATTCTTGATCATATGATTTTGAGCAGCTCTTGTGGGTTAGATGCTAGAGGGAAGAGAGAGTGTCTGGAGGGAGGAAGACTGTCCCTTGGTTGAGGAAGAACTGGTCAGAGATAGCCTAAACAAAATGAATATACATAAATCCATGGGCCCTGACGGGATGCACCTATGAGTGCTGAAGGAGCTGGCGGACTTGATTGCTAAACCGCTGTCTAGCATCTTTGAAAGTTCCCATGTGGCATTCTTATCTCCAAATTGGAAGTATGTGGTTTTGATGGATGGACCACTCCGTGGATAAGGAACTGGCTGGATGGTCGCACTCAAAGTGCTGTGGTCAGCAGCTCAAGGTCTGAATGGAAACCAATGATGAGTGGTGTCCCTCAAGGGTCGGTATTGGGACGGGTGCTCTTCAGTATCTTTGTTAGTGACATGGCTCTGCAGGCATCATCGGTAGGAATGGGACCCATCCATCCCAGTTTATCATCCACCGCTCGCATTGTGTGAATGGCTTTCCTTGCCTGCATAGGGACAAGAGACACAGGGTCATCTACTGGTAAACCCACCAGACATGTAGAAAAGGGGTTGTCTGGGGTAGCAAGAGGCGAACAAAGTGTGTTCTGCTGCATTTGGTTAGCCAGAATAATCCAAATATTTGTTCTGGGTAAGATGTTATAATAGGCTTGAATCACTACCAAAAGACTGAGAAACCCTATGAAAGTACCCGTAGGTTGATACTGCATTCCCATTGCTCTTTCTGTCAGTCAAGGTGTTAAAAATTGGACACAACTGAGTACTTGCGTGCGTGTCTATCCTGGATCTATGTGGGGTGATGTCGGAAATCGACGGAAGAAACGCCAATCCGATGATTTACAGCAAGTCTTCATTTATTAGTCTTTTTAGCACACATTTATAACACAGTTAATGAAATTCTTACCTAATGCAAAAGCTTAGCTTCTAATTGGTTAGTGATTACGAAACTACTCACACCCCTGTTTCTAACAGCACACTTATCTTCTAGGTACAGCTTCAAGGCCTCACTCCGCTCCCACTTTGCTCCTACTGATAAAAGCATTCCTTTCTTATTAACTATTTCTTACTACATCCTGACTCTATTCTAAGAACACAGATACCCAGATATCCTGTTTTTTACCCATATTTTGGCTAACTAGATTTTCTCGTGACCCCTGTTTTGTAACCAATTTTCAATAAAGGTATTCACAGGGTGAGACATCTGGATTTCCGCTGTTCTTCCCATGTAAAGGTTGTCCTTTCCATGGTTTTGTCCACCGGGCAGGAACCCACCTAGGTCCAGTATCTGTAAGGACACACATCTAACCTCTTCCTGTTAAACGAACTTCAGCAGGTCCTTTCCATTGTCCATCTGTTAGATCTTTATATAATACCTGAATTTTACTATTATTGTTATCTGGACTTTCTGCTAAGGCCCGTCCATGGACTACCATGGGTGGATCCTCAGCATCGCCGACCAGGCGTAAAAAATTAAGTACATACAATGCTTTTGAAATACGTTCCTGTGGGGTTAAGCCTATCTCCCCTGTTTTCTGTTTTTGTAACATGGATTTAAGCACTTGGTGAGCTCGTTCAATGATAGCTTGGCCTGTTGGAGAGTGAGGAATACCGGTGATATGCCTCACACCCCATTGCTGACAGAATTGTGCAAAAGAGCGTGAAACATAAGCTGGACCATTATCAGATTTTAGCTGTGACGGTACACCCATAACTGCAAAGCAACCTCGTGAGTGTTGTTTAACATGTTTAGCTGTTTCACCTGACAGAGATGTTGCCCATAGTACAGAGGAAAAGGTATCTATAGTGACATGAATATAATTTAAACAGTCAAATTCTGAAAAATGTGTGACATCCATTTTACACATCTGCAAAGGCAACAAACCTCTGGGATTAACTCCCAGGTCGATGCCAACACCATAGTGCTGACAGTCAGGACAGGACTGAACAATTCCTTGAGCGTCTGAGAGATTTAAATGAAATTGGCGAGATAACATTTTAGCATTCTGGTGAAAAAAGGAATGAGCCTGACGAGCTTGGTCAAAAGAAGGACCACTCTAGGCGGAAGCTACTAATTTGTCAGCTATGAGAAAGTTTGCCAAACTATGAATGATTTGGAGCTGGACTGGGGTAAACTATTCAGTGTGACAACTGATGGTGCTCCTAGCATGGTGGGGTCCATGAAAGGAGTGGTTGCACGCATTAACAAAGAGATGGACAAACGCAACCATTCACATCCAATAGCCATACACTGCATCATCCACCAACAAGCACTGTGTTGTAAATCACTGAAGCTGGACTGTCATGAAAATTGTGGTTTCTTGTGTTAACTTCATCAGAGCTCATGCACAAAACCACAGACAGTTTCAGGAATTTCTGTCTGAGCTAAATGTTACCTATGAAGATATTCTGTACCACACAGAAGTCTGATGGCTGAGTCGAGGGAGAGTTTTGAAACGATTTTATGACTTACTTCCACAGGTTTATGACTTTATGCTTTCTAAAAAACAAAGAAGTACCAGAGCTCAAAGATGCAGAATGGAAATGGCACCTTGCGTTTCTGACAGATGTAACAGAGCTACTCAACAATTTCAATGTCCAACTTCAAGGAAAGGGGAAGTTCATCTGTGAGATGTATTCACATGTGAAAGCATTTCAAGTCAAATTAGACCTGCTCATTAACCAAGTAAAGGAGGAAAACTTCTGCCATCTCCCCACAACTCAAAACCTGTCTGCAGAAAAACCAGCAGTTGCATTCCCAAACAAAATATGTATGGATGTACTAGTGTATTGGGTTTGCATGGCAAGGTTTTTGGTAGCAGTGGGGGAGGGGACATGGGGTGGCTTCTGTGAGAGAAGCTGCCAGAAGCTTCCCCCATGTCCGACCCGACACAGCCAATGACAGTCAGCTACAAGAACGGACCCACCGCTGGCCAAGGCCGAGCCAATCAGTAACGCCTCTGTGATAAAATAATTAAGGAAAAAAAGGAAGACAGGAAAAAAAAAAAAGCTGACACCAAGGTCAGTGAAGAAGGATGGGGAGGAGGTGCTCCAGGCTCCAGAGCAGAGATTCCCCTGCAGCCTGTGGTGAAGACCATGGTGAGGCAGGTTGTCCCCCTGCATCCCATGGAAGTCCATGGTGGAGCAGATGACCACCTGTAGCCCGTGGAGGACCCCACGACGGAGCAGGTGGATGCCCGAAGGAGGCTGTGACCCCATGGGTAGCCCACGCTGTAGCAAGTTTCTTTTCAGGACCCGTAGCCCATGCTGGAGCAGGTTTGCTGGCAGGACTTGTGACCCCGTGGGGGACCCTCACTGGAGCAGTCCCTTCCTGGAGGACTGCACCCCATGGAATGGACCCATGCTAAAGCATTTTGTGAACAACTGTCAGTCATGGGAAGGACTCACGTTGGAGAAGTTTGTGGGGGACTGTCTCCTGTGAGAGGGACCCCACGCTGGTGTGGGGGAAGGAGTCCTCCCCCTGAGGAGGAAGGAGCAGCAGAAATAAAGTGAGATGAACTGACCCCAACCTCATTCCCTGTCCCCCTGTGCCACTGGGGGGGAGGAGGTGGAATACTGCTAAAGAAATTAAGCCCGGGAAGAAGGGAGGGATGGGGGAGGAGTTTTAAGATTTGGTTTTACTTCTCATTATCCTCTGATTTTGATTGGTAATAAAGTAAATATGTTTTTTTCCCCAAGTCGAGTCTGTTTTGCCCGTGCCAGTAATTGGTGAGTGATCTCTCTCTGTCCTTATCTCCACCCATGAGCTTTTAGTTATATTTTTCTCCCCCTGCCCAGTTGAAGTGGGGGACTGATAGAGTAGGATTTGGTGGGCATCCGGCCTCTGGTCGTGGTCAACACACCACAAATACCTAGACAGGTAACTTTTGCTAATATAACAAAGCAAGAATCACTGTCTAGGCCCGGGGAATCCTTTTAGAACCGGTCTTTTAAGAGTGCTTTTGTATAACTTCGAAAGCTTTTTAGGATATGGCATGTAATAGGTATATTAAGAGAATTTGCTAGTCAAATTATCGATTTGTCTTGGGAAACAACTTGTATAATGTCGAACCACAATGTTATGTTTAACAGTGCTATGTTTAAGTAAGTAAAAGAATTTACTAGTTTAAAGAAAAAGGGGGGAATGATAGTGGACATTTGGTATTTTTCAGTTTGTCTCTTTAAATTTTAACCATTAGCATTTCTAGCTTCTTAGTTTACTTATCTTGACCTGACAAGGACTGACCTTCTGGACAATTTATCACGAAGCTCAACTTGCCAGGGGTAGGCCTGGACAGCTTATCACAGAACTCCAACTCCCTACTTGCCAAGGATGGACCTGGTGGGTGATTTATCACGGAGCTCCAACCAATTTAAAACTGATGAGCAAAGATAACTAG
Source organism: Caprimulgus europaeus (assembly GCA_907165065.1). Next base: position 18,242,688 of record OU015537.1, read on the forward strand.
GAAGAGGCCCGGGCCCAGGTCCAGAAAGAAAGTGCGCATGAGCAAAATCAAGAGGTTAACTACAGGTGACGATGAGGAGGGTGGGGTAACTATAGGTTGCGATGAAGATTTCCCTCTAAGACCCTCAACGACCACTACAACAAAGCTCTGCCGCAGGTGCAAAGGGGAGGAGACCTAATTTTAATACGAAGCGGGAAAGGTCATGCATATGTATAGGCGTTTTGCATCGGCTAATGGATATGTATTGGAATATACTTTAAATATGGAGAACTAACTGCTTTGAGGTGCGAGCCGTTGGCGGAGCGCAGACTCCCCAGCCATCCAGCGCTGCTTTTGCTCACCTATTCCTACTCAATAAATTACTTTTAAATTTATTATTGGACTTTGAGTCAAATTCACTTATAACAATTTGGTGCCGTGACTGGGATCTAGACTACCTTGGTTCAGAACCCCGCTCCAGGAGGGCGCCCCCGTCCTTGGACGGTCCTGGAGTAAGGGACCTCTGGTCCTAAGGTCTCCTAGATCCACGAACCGAGATAGGCTGAGCAAAAGGAAACTGCAGTTCCCCGTAATTTTTGTGCACAAAGATCCAAACGAAGACTTCAGGAGGAAGTGAGTTGTGTTGATCTGTCCGGTCGAAAGACTTAGGAAGAAGACCTTGAGAGAGGGTGAGTATAAAAGGCAAGCCGTTCGGTCAGGGATTTTCCCCCTTCAGTCGGGGAGGGGGCCTGGGGTGCGAGTGACTGAGACATACAATTGCGGACGAAGCGAGTGTGGACCTCCTAGTAGTGCGGTTCTCATTGTCCGCGAGGGTGTGAGCCACAAACGGAGGGAAGCGATTGTGTACTGTGTGAAAAGAAGGCACCTTCAGATGATGGGACAGAAGGAGAGTAGGTCTTCTGTTTCCATGCAGGAGGAGTGGGTGGGATTGCCCAACGTGCCTCAAGGTAGTCCATTAGGGATAATGATTAAATATTGGAATGACTATCCCTCTAGGAAGGGAAAATCAAGAAGAAAGATGGTACATTATTGTATGAGGGTGTGGGGAGGAAAACAAATCGGACAGGACCAGTTAATTTGGCCAATATTTGGGTCCTTTAGAGATTGGATATGTCAGGCTTTGAACATCTATGTGAATAATAAGAAATCCTTTAGCCAGGAGGAAAGTGAGTATGCCTTTTTATGGATAGGAGGGGACACTCAAACCAATCTATACCCTCTAAGGGAAATGAAAAAAAAAGAAGAAGAAAAATTGGGAGTTGGACGAACCACAAATGTCCCCTCCACCTTATGCTTCCCCACCTCCCCTTCAGAATGATTCAGTCCCAGTCCAAAATCCTAGCCCCTCTGCTCCTATTTATAACAAGCGTCCTGAGTCTCATAATAAAAGAGTAACTAGAAGTCAGACCAGGAATAAGGTAGCAGAGGAGGATTCAAAAGAATGCAAAATGAGGAAGTAAAAGGATGGAACCCCCACTGAATGGTTAGAAAGGCTAAGGAAAAACTTGCAATTATACTCTGGATTAGATCCTGATGGTCAAATTGGGCAGGTGTTATTAAAAACTCAGTTTGTGGAAAAATCCTGGGAAGATATAAGAAAGAAATTAGAAAAGATTGAGGATTGGCATGACAGAGGTTTGGACGAATTATTGAGGGAAACTCAGAAAGTGTATGTACGAAGGGAAATGGAATGCAGAAGAGACAGGCCAAAATTCTTGTGGCAGCTCTTAGAGAAAGACAGAGTAATGACAAAAGACAGTGGAATCCTAAGGAAAAACAGGCGGGAGCATTAAAGAAGGACAAATCGCAGGTAATGGAATGCTATTACTGTGGGAGAAAAGAATACATGAAAAGAAACTAAAAAAAAAAAAGAGAATACAAGATGAACGAGTGTTTAAAGATTAGGAGGGGATCAGGGGCTCTATTTGCTAAGGACCCAAAAATCCAATGAGCCCTTAATAAAATTAAAGTTAGGTCCTCAGCAAGAAGAAATCGAGTTCCTTGTGGACTCGGGGGCCGAAAGATCTACGGTCCAGAAATTACCATTAGGCTGTACAGAATCAAAAGAAAAGCTCCAAGTAATAGGAGCAAAAGGGGAACCTTTCAAGGTGTCACTTATTAAGAATGTAGAAATCAAGGCCCCAAATAAATTTGGAATTGGAACATTTTTGTTGGTACCTGAAGCTGAATGTAACCTATTGAGAAGGGACCTAATAATTAAGTTAGGAATCAATCTGGAAGTAAATAAAGATAAATTAGATGTGAAAATATGTGTTTTAACTACAGAAGATGAGAATAAAATTAACCCAGAAGTCTGGTATACTCCAGACTCAGTAGGAAAGTTAAATATTAAACTAATCACTGTTTTGATAAAAGACCCAGATAACCCAATTAGGGTTAGACAACACACTATTTCACAGAAAGGTCGAGAGGGTTTACAACCTGTAATAAAAAGATTTAACTCAGGGGTTATTAGAACCCTGCAGGTCACCTTATAATATTTTAATATTGCCAGTTAAAAAGTCAAGGGGGCCTTATCGACTGATATTAAATCAAACTTTTTAACTTAAATGGTAACTGCAGCTAGCTAAGATAACAGAAGTACTGTGTGGAATAGCTATCATCTTATATATCTGTAGTAAAAACCCAGTACCGTGTATTATGGTTTAAGTTATACTGCTTGGTGTAGACCTGTGGCAAATGGTTAACGGTTTACGATTTACGGTACATGAGAGCCTGACTATTGTCTAATTGGCATATTTTGTGGTGTGAGTGAGAGGAGTGATAGGCCCATTTATGTGACTGAGTGTCTGTGTTGTTTGCAGCCGGCGTCTCTGCCAGGTCTGCCAAGAGGGTGCGGAGTTCTGAGCCTCAGTTCTGTTCTCTCACAAGGAAAACAAAGCGAGAGGTTATAGTTCAACGTTATAAACGTAATTTGTCTTTCTAGTTGTTTAATGTGTGTGGGGGAAACCAAATAGGAACTTAAGACTCATAAATATTAAGGAGGCTAAACCAGAGTTTTGGCAGTAGTTTTAAATACAGCGCAAACACACTTTAAGGGAGGCAGATCACCCCCTTTGGAACAGACAGGGGGGTCACATTCCAGTGGTCAGTGTCCATGAGTGTGTTCTTAAGCGTATGGCAGACCTTGAAACAGAGTTACCTAAACTAAGTTTTAATTTCTGGTGTCCTATACATGGACCTTAGAATTTTTCATGTAAACCAATTTTTATTTTTAAATGTTTTTACTGTGACCAGAATGTCTGGGTGCAGTTTGGAAATGATTTCTGGTGTAACCGATGTAAAATGCAGTCCGACTAAGACAGAATTGAATGCTCAGGCAAACTTAAACAGATATTCGGTGAGAATTTGTTGTAAATCATTGAAATGGCTTAGGCCCCTTGACATAAATCAGAGAGAATTAGCAGAGATCTTCAGGAGGCCTCTTCTCCTTGAGAACTTTAGACAAAACAATTCTAATCAAGCTGGGAAAAAAGGGAGTATTCTGTTTTTGCCCTTTGAAGTTCAACTGAACAAACACCAGCTGTTGTGACAAAGAGAAAGTTCTCAGGAGAATGAATAAGCCAATCAGTGTGGATTTTTAAGAATGTATGTGGGCTTGGTTAACAGATTGTATATAAGAGGCATGTGTGTGATCAATAAAATGGGAAGTCTGATGATTCTCATATTGAGCGTCCGGATTTTTCCCCCCGTCGCAACAAGAATTTAGAAAGTTTAAAGAATCAGTGAGACTAGTAAAATTTATATGGTAAGGAGATAAATACAAACTCATCACTATAGTATGAAAGGAGATGTAAAACAAAGTAATAACTTAGCCCCTCAGTGTGGGGAGTGCACAAGCGCCTGTATCTCTCCAAATGGAGACAGGAGTTTTATCTCGAGAATTGCTTTGAATTCAGGTGCATCCACTATAGGACAAGCACTCACCTGTACCTCTTGCCTCGGGTATGGTATTACTGTTATCAGTTTAACTGGTACAGAAGAATGCCCAAAGCTGCCCTTTAAGCTGTGTAATAAAACATTAGAAAAATTAGCGAGGCGGAGTGGGGGGCAGAAGCTGCGGAGGAAAATCAGAGAAGAGACTTTTAAATTTATTATTGGACTTTGAGTCAAATTCACTTATAACAGGCAGATTTATCACATTTAAGGAAACACAAATTTAGCAGCTATGTAATCAAACATGAACAAATAATAATTTTAAGCACTATAAAAATGCTATGCTAAGCTTTTAGATCTGTTTTTATAATCTTGCTTTTAAACACATCTGTTATAGAACCACAACAACACTCGACACAAGAGAAGTGTTTCTTATTTTGCTGACTGTTTTGGGACACTGCTGCCATGGTCCTAACTGCGTTGTTTTTCCCTAACGTTGCAGCAGGAAAAGAATTAAGAGATGTGAAAAAGCTAGGTTGTTGGACAGCTAAAAAACCAAATCTCACATCACAAATTCTCACATAGATGTTAGTAGACACTGATGGCATTAGAGGCAACATTGGAAAAGAGAGCAGCAATTGATTTTTTATTCTTAGCACAAGGGACATGGTTGTGAGGAATCTGAAGGTATGTGCTGTATGAATCTATCAGACCACTCAGAATCAATTCATATGGCTGTTAAAAGGTTAAAGGAAAATGTCAAACACTTGAGGGTAAATAATGATGATTGGTTAAGTGAGTGTTTTTTTACAAGGATGGATCTCTTCACCATTAAAATCAGGATTTAAGATGCTATTCATAATTTTGGTAATTCTTTTATCAGTGCATTGTTTGCTATCTGTGGTGGGTTGACCCTGGCTAGAAGCTGGATGCCCACCAAAGCCCACTCTATCACTCCCCCTCCTCAAAATGGGCAGAGGGAGAAAATTATAACGAAAAGCTCATGGGTGGAGATAAGGACGGAGAGAGATCACTCACCAATTACTGGCACGGGCAAAACAGACTCGACTTGGGGGAAAAAACAAATTTACTTTATTACCAATCAAAATCAGAGGATAGTGAGAAGTAAAAACAAATCTTAAAACACCTCCCCCACCCCTCCCTTCTTCCCGGGCTTAACCTCTTTCCTGATTTTCCACCTCCTCCCCCCAGCAGCACAGGGGGACAAGGAATGGGGTTGGGGTCAGTTCATCACACGTTGTTTCTGCCGCTGCTTCCTCCTCAGGGGGAGGACTCCTTCCCCCACACCAGCGTGGGGTCCCTCTCACGGGAGATAGTCCTCCACCAACTTACCCAACGTGAGTCCTTCCCATGACTGACAGTTCTTCAAGAACTGCTTTAACATGGGTCCTTCCCATGACTGACAGTTCTTCAAGAACTGCTTTAACATGGGTCCATTCCATGGTGTGCAGTCCCTCAGGAAGGGACTGCTCCAGCGCAGGTCCCCCACGAGGTCACAAGTCCTGCCAGCAAGCCTGATCTGGCGTGGGATCCTCTCTCCACGGGCTACAGGTCCTGACAGGAACCTGCTCCAGCACTGGCTTCCCACGGGGTCACAGCCTCCTTCGGGCATTCACCTGCTCCGGCATGGGGTCCTCCACGGGCTACAGGTGGTCATCTGCTCCACCATGGACCTCCATGGACTGCAGGGGGACAGCCTGCCTCACCATGGTCTTCACCACAGGCTGCGGGAAATCTCTGCTCCGTCGCCTGGAGCACCTCCTCCCCCTCCTTCTTCCCTGACCTTGGTGTCTGTGGAGTTGTTTTCTCTTACATCTTCTCACTCTTCTCTCCAGCTGCAAAGTGTGCAGCTTTTTTTTTTCTTCCCTCTCCTCCCTTTTTTTTCTTAATTATGTTATCACAGAGGCGTTACTGATTGACTCGGCCTTGGCCAGTGGCGGGTCCGTTCTTGTAGCCGGCTGGCATTGGCTGTGTCGGGTCGGACATGGGGGAAACGTCTGGCAGCTTCTCTCACAGAAGCCACCCCATGTCGTCCTCCCCCCCCACTGCTACCAAAACCTTGCCACGCAAACCCAATACACTATCGTGTCTGCAAAGGGCCCTGTAGAAGATGGTGAACAACGCCTTTGTAGAACAAAAACTAAAAGGGGGAATTGTTGACCCTTTAAGAGCCGAAGCTGCAGACAGCTGCAGCCTTGAGCAATTAAGTCCTGACTTTGAGTGAAAAAATAGAATAGAATAAGATTTGTGAGAAAGAATGCCAAAAAAAAGATAAGAAACTTTGTATATAATTAGCCAGAAGTAAATAGAATGCCTCATGAACAGGTGGATTTATCCAATCAAGTATTGTAACCAGGCATGTGAACAGTATCTTTTAGCCAATGAAGAGCTGTACATGTATGTGTTTGTTAGCAGCTTAAGAGTATATAAATGATCATGTAACAAATAATAAAGGTCTCCAGTAGAATTCGCATTGAATCGTGTGTGGAGTCCATGGGTGCATAACTCTCGTCAGCTGGTTCCTTTGGTTTAGGAGCCAGCTGCATTCATTTCCATTTTCAGACCCTTGTGGGGCAATATCAACGTTCAGCATCAAGTGAACGCAAATGCTCCCATCAAGTCAAGCAAGGTACTGAAGCCAAAATTGTACGGGGCTATGAATGCAGGTCCAGGTGGGGAAAAGATCCAGCAACAGCTTTCATGCCTGGTTCCTTCAATTTAGCAGCTAACAGCATTCATTTCCACTTTCAGAGCTGTGTGGGGCGCTATGGGCATTCAGCATCAAGTGAACACAAAAGCTCCTGGCAAGCCAGGCAAGGTACTGAAGCCCAAGTTGTATGGTGCTATGAATGTGGCTCCAGGTGGAGAAAAGATCCAGCAACAGCTTTCTTACCTGGATCCTTTGGTTTTGCAGCTAGTAGCATTTATTTCCAATTTAAGAGCTGAGTGTGTCATTATGAACATTCAGCGTCAAGTGAACAGAAATGCTCCTAGCAAGCCAGGCAAGGTATTGAGGCCCAAGTTGTATGGGGCTATGAATTTGGGTCTAGGTGGAGAAAAGATCCAGCAAGAGCTTTCATGCATAGCTCCTTTGGTTTAGGAGTCAGCAGAATTCATTTCCAGTTTCTGAGTCGTGTGGGAGGCTATGAGCATTCAGCATCAAGTGTACACAAATGCTCCTGCCAAGCCAGGCAAGGTACTGAGGCCCAAGTTGTAGGAGCTATTGATATGCGAAAATATAAAATATAATTAGATTTATTCATTTATTTTCTCTGTTAAGAATTAGATTTTAGAAAATAAGCTTAGCTTCATTTTTTTCTCTGTGTTAAGTGGGAAACTTCAAGTTTAGATCGTTTTGTCTGTTAAGTGGGAAACTTTTAAAATAACTAACAAGCTATTCCACACTATCAGCAAAGGCCTTGCGGTGCCTGGTGTGTGAGCAGTCTGGAGCAAGATAAGAAGGAACTGGTATGCAACACCTGCAGTCTGAAGCAAGAAAGCTGGATTTACTTTGTCTAGAGGTCTACAAGGGTGCTAACAAGCATCAAAAGGAGGCAGTGCACAAGCGTGAGTGGGAGTGAACTTATGTTAAAATTTTTTTTTAACTAATTAGCTTAACCCATCCTAAATTTAATACATATGTGTGTGTGTGTGTGTGTGTGTGTGTGTACTTTAAAAAATGCCTTTGTAAAAGAGTGGGTGCGCAGAGCCTTTATGGAGCGATCCACCCTGTTGCCAACCGGCGAATAAAATATACCTGCTTTATAACTCTCTACGTGTTGGAAGGTTTTGATTCTGCAGATCACTATGAATGTGGATCCAGGTGGAGATAAGATCCAGCAAATACTTCCATGACTGGCTACTTTGGTTTAGCAGCTAGCAGCATTCATTTACAGTTTCAGAGCTGTGTGGGGCGCTGTGGGCATGCAGAATAAGTGAACACAAATGCTCCTGGGAAACCAGACAGTGTACTGAGGCCCAAGTTGTAGGGAGCTATGAATGAGGTTCCAGGTGGAGAAAAGATCCAGCAACAGCTTTCATGCCTGGCTCCTTTGTTTTAGGAGCTAGCAGCATTCATTTCCATTTCAGAGCCCTGTGGCTCTTTATCAACATGCAGCATCAAGTAAACACAAATGCTCCTGGCAAGCCAGGCAAGGTACTGAGGCCCAAGTTGTATGGGGCTATGAATGCAACTCCAGGTGGTGAAAAGACCCAGCAACAGCTTTCATGCCTGACTGTGGAAAATGTGGGAATATGTTTTGGCATACCCTGAGAGCACTCTGGGAACTGAAGGGATACATGTCTGGAGATACGAGAAGCACCTGCATCGACAAGTTATGAGAAAGGAACCATGGAATGTATCCAAAAGATGTCCCCTGGCAAGCAAACAGGAAGGGATGCATGCAAAGTCCATCAGCCAATTAGGGATTATGGTGGGTTGACCCTGGTGGGAGGCCAGATGCCCACCAATGCCCACTCTATCACTCTCCCTCCTCAACTGGGCAGGGGAAGAAAAATATAATGAAAAGATCATTTGTGGAGATAAGGACGGAGAGAGATCACTCACCATTTACTGCCACGGGCAAAAAAGACTCGACTTGGGGGAAAAACAAATTTACTTTATTACCAATCAAAGTCAGAGGATAATGAGAAGTAAAACCAAAACATAAAACACCTCCCCCATCCCTCCCTTCTTCCCGGGCTTAATTTCTTTCCCGATTTTCCATCTCCTCCCCTCCAGCGACACAGGGGGACAGAGTACGGGGGCTTTATGTCAGTTCATCACACGTTGGGTCTGCTGCTTATTCCTGCTTGGGGGAAGGACTCCTTCCCCCGCACCAGCATGGGGTCCCTCTCACGGGAGACAGTCCTCCACTAACTTCTCCAATGTGAGTCCTTCCCATGACTGACAGTTCTTCACGAACTGCTCCAGCCTTGGCCCTTTCCATGGTGTGCAGTCCTTCAGGAAGGGACTGCTCCAGTGTGGGTCTCCCACGGAGTCACAAGTCCTGCCAGCAAACCTGCTCCGGTGTGGGCTCCTCTTTCTATGGGTCCACAGGTCCTGACAGGGACCTGCTCCAGCGCGGGCTTCCCACGGAGTCACAGCCTCCTTCACGCATCCACCTCCTCTGGTGTGGGGTCCTCCACGGGCTACAGGTGGTCTTCTGCTTTACCATCGACCTCCATGGGCTGCAGGGGGACAGCCTGATTCACCATGGTCTTAACCACAGGCTGCAGGGGAATCTCTGCTCCGGCGCCTAGAGCACCTCCTCCCCCTCCTTCTTCACTGACCTTGGTGTCTGTGGAGTTGTTTCTCTTACATCTTCTCATTCCTCTCTCCAGCTGCAAAGTGTGCAGCTTTTTTTTTTTTTCTCTCTTCCTTTTTTTTTTTTTCTTATTCATTTTATCAGAGAGGCGTTACTGATTGGCTCGGCCTTGTCCAGTGGCGGGACCATTCTTGCAGCCGGCTGGCATTGGCTGTGTTGGGTCGGACATGGAGAAACTTCTGGCAGCTTCTCTCACAGAAACCACCCCCATTTCCCCCTCTGCTGCTGCCGCCAAAACCTTGCCACGCAAACCCAATAAAGGGGCATGTGAACTGCTCATGCTGGGAGTTAAAATCCAATAACATATTAACCGGTGTGGGTGATTTCATTAGTTTTGGGGTATAAATATTACTGTATTAGAACAAATAAATGGCTTCTTGCCTTATTATATTGATCGTGTAGCAGAGTCCACGGTTTAGTTCCCGCATTCAGGTTCTGGTGATATCAAATGCTACTGGCCAGCCAGGTAATGTACCGAGGCTGAATTTGTATGGTACTATGAATGTTTGGCCAGGTGGAGAAAAGGTCCAGCAACAGCTTTCAGACCTGGTTCCTTTCGTGTAGGATCTAGCAGCATTCCTTTGGAGTTTCAGAGCCATGCTAGGTTTTATTGGCATTCAGGCCTTGGTGAGAACTATTCAACTTGTGATATACCCAAGATAGTGAGGCTGAAGTTGTATGGGGCTATGAATGTGTGATCAGGTGGAGAAAAGTTTCAGAAACAGCTTTCCAGTCTGGGTCCTTTGCTGTAGGATCCAGCAGCATTCCTTTGCAGTTTCAGAGCCATGCTGAGCTTTATGAGATTTAGGTTCTGGTGAGATTAAATACTACTGGAAAGCCAGGTAATGTACCGAGGCTCAAGTTGTATGGAGCTATGAATGTTTGGTCAGGTGGAGAAAAGGTCCAGCAACAGCTCTCAAGGCTGGTTCCTTTGGTGTACAAACGAGCAGCACTCATTTGAAGTTTAAGAGCCATGCTGGGCATTTAGGGCACTCAGGCCTCTGTGAGAAAAAATGCAACTGGCCAGCCAGGTAATGTACCAAGGCTGAAGTTGTATAGGGCTATGAATGTGTGTTCAGGTGGAAAAAAGATCCAGCAACAGCTTTTAGGCCTGATTTATTTGGTGTAAGAGCCAGCAGCATTCCTTTGTAGTTTCAGAGCCATTCTGGTCTTTAATAGCATATATGCCTTGGTGAGAAGAAATGCTAATGGTGTTGCCTCTCCGGAGGCGTGACGACCTGGTTCAGGAACGGCACGGCGACCAACCCCAGGTCGCTCGGGTCATCAGCTCACAGACACCAATGTGGTGGATGGCAAATGACGTTTATTGGTGTGTGACGCAACATTATATACTCTGGGTTTGTGATGTCACTTCCTCATGCTTACATCATAGGTCAAATGCTATTGGCTGTCGGGAGAGGGGTCTCATCTTTCCGCACATCACGAGATCTTCCGGTCGCCAGACCCTAGCCAGCAACATTTCCCCCCTCCCTATGCATTATTAAATTAAGTTATAAAAGGTTTTAAAGAATATTTACATCATAACTGAAGGTAAAAAACATACTAAATGCAGCATTTTCTGATTCTGTTTTACAACACTGTGAGAAAGTACCACAGACCTGGATAAGAAACATAAGGCACATTGAGTGAGGTAGTTAAAGGGTAACTGGGGGGAACGAGGTATAAATAGGGATAGAAAAGGGAAATTCTGGGCAGAAGCGTTCTTAGAGCAGTTGCCGACGTTCTACCAGCATGATGTTGACCTTCTCTAGCCGGTCCTTGACAAACGATGCGAGCCTGTTTAGTATGCAGGGTCCGAAGATCAGTGCTATCACGATCATTGCGATTGGCCCCATAAGGGTAGACACTAAAGTGGTTAGCCATGGTGACTGGTCAAACCATGATGCAAACCAATTTTGTTGTGCCTCTCTTTCTCTCTTGCGTTTTTCCAATCCCTCTCGCAATTTTGCCATGGTGTCTCTCACTATTCCGGTGTGGTCTGCATACACACAACATTCTTCTCCTAGTGCAGCGCACATTCCCCCTTGCTGTAAAAACATCAGGTCTAATCCTCTTCGATTTTGCAGCACTACTTCGGATAGTGATCTAAGTGATTGTTCTAATGCACTTATTGACCGTTCAATTCTGACCAGATCTTCGTCTACTGCTACTCTTAAGGCACTAAATTCTTTATTCTGCTGCACCAAGGATGCTACTCCTGTACCCACTCCCGCACCTCCTAAGATCATTAGAGTAGCTATTGTTAATGCCGTGAAGGGTTCTCGTTTTGATAGATGGTGTTCTGGGGTAAATTGTGAATCATATACAAAGTTTTCAGAGTGATAAAAAATTTTGGGGACTATGGTTACTTGGACACAATATTCTGAGGAAGCATCAAATTGTTTCAACGACAGACAGGGTGTGACTCCCATGACAGAACAAACCCATTTGGTGTTGTTGGCCGGTATTAACCATTTCGCAGGGGTTTTATCTCATATTCTGCTAGCACACAGGAGCTCTTTGTGTTTCGGGACTTTACCTACACATACACCACTTCCAATTACTTGTGCCAAAGTAATCCCTTGATTTTTTATGTCCCAATTACACTGGGTAGGATTTGCATTGTTTACTCGTGTGGGCAAATCATTTACTGCTACAGCCTCATAAAAGGGTGGTTTGATTCCATAACACAGCCAGCAGTGTTCTGTAAGATTTGGATTAGTTTTGTTCAGCATTTGGTAGGTAGCCCGCATCATTTCCCAGAGAGAATTTTTGTCAGGGGTTCGGGTAGTACGTGTCATAATTGATGTGATAACTCCTATATCGTTCATGGTGTTTTGTGGAGGGGACGTGGCTATTTGTGGGCTAGGGACCGGTTTAGTCGGATTGAGAACTTGGTTAGGCCCAATTGCTTGAGGTGCTTGTGGTACGAGTTTGATAATTTGAATGACTGCTCCTGGATCTGTAAGATCTTTGTGAATGAATATTGACCACATTTTCCCTACTAACCAACCTGTATTGGTTGGGCGTAGGATCTCTAAGTTCAAATGGGTACAAGTACCTGTATGATATACGGTACCGTCGCTTGCGAATTTTGGGTGGTCACACTTATCTGGTCCCCAGGTTACTTTCAGAAATTCATCATCTTTTTGTGGTCTCCATCTATCACTTGTTACAATGGTTTCACATCCCCAATATCCACAAAACCAATATCCTGGATAATTGCAGTAACTCTTTCCTGGGTTTGAGCTAGGGCACCAATATGTTCCCCATAATGATTTAGATTCAGGTCCTCCAGCCCAGGGGAGCAAGTCACCAATTGTAACTGTAAAAGTCGGAGCACCTGCTGTTGTGTCCTCCCTTATCACTCTGTCATTGTCTATGGGGTCTCGTAGGACCCATCTGAATGGCTGATGGGGATGGTGTTCTGTTTTTACCTGTTTTACCATGGCAAGTCCCAAAATCAAGAGCACACAAAGATACTGCCGCCTACTTCCATGGAAATTACGTTGCCATTGATTGGATTCTGACAGCACGGACCCTTCGGATGCAGATGGGATGTTTGCCGACTCGCCATCTTCTCCTGTCACTGAGGCGTGCGGGTTATGAGGGCATCCGATGATCCGGTCCAGTGAATAGAAACTCACAGCTTTCATTAGTTTTATCCCAGAGGTCTGGTTTAATAGGTGGAGGTGGGTGTGCGGCAGTGGCCCTTAGGGTAAATTTATAACCCTGGCTTTAATAGAGTTAAAGCGTCCCTTTTCATCGGGCTCCGGCCCCGCCTGCTTCCCTTGCGGGCGGGCTGTTCCCTCCCCCTCGGCCCGCCCCGTCCTCCTGATTCGCCCGTCCCTCTGGGTCCGCCCCACCCTCCTGGTTCGTCCGTCCCTCGGGGTCCACCCCACGCTCCGCCCGGTGGAATGTTTGCATTATAAAGGCACTCTTTCGAATGGCCACCCCACCCTCCCCCCCGGTGGGATGTTTGCATTATAAAGGCACTCTTTCGAATGGCCACCCCACCCTCCCCCCGGTGGGATGTTTGCATTATAAAGGCACTCTTTCGAGTGGCCACCCCACCCTCCCCCCCGGTGGGATGTTTGCATTATAAAGGCACTCTTTCGAGTGGCCACTCAGACTGGCTTTCCGCCCTTCGATCACGTCCCCCTCCTCCTTCCACTCGCCCCCGCCGCTTTTCCCTTTGTCGTTCTCCTCCCCCTCCCGTCCACGTGCGCTTGTTGGTGCTAGCGCTTCCTCCCCGTCCCCGCCAAGTGCGTTTTCGCCCCGCTCTCCCCCTTTTCTCTCAGCTCCATCTTGGGGAGCATATGGAGGTGGTTTAGCCCAGTCTTCCCCAGATTTTGACTTCTTCGCGGCGCCAGATTCCTCTGACTTCTTCGCGGCGTCTCTGGCTTCCTGGGCTAAACCACCCCAAAAGGTCTCAACCTGGTTTTGCCTTTCTACAAGCGGGTCGGGGTTCGGGGGTTGAGGGGACGTATCACCCTCTTGTAAACTTTTTGATTCAGTAGAATCGTTATCTCCTGGTGGGTGCAAAGTCTGTGTGGCTGCCCCGACTCCCAATTTCGGGACAGCCAACAAGCAGTTCCTTGCTGCCCTCCAGGTTTCCTGTTCCTCTATGGCTTTTTGTAAAGCCTGCATGACTTTCCCCCACGACTTAAGGTGCTTGCCAGAGCCTGAGGACATTGTCTCCTTGGCAAGGGCTTTAGTACACCTATCCCATACTTTAGGGTGGAGAATATCCACCGGCTGGTCAATGACCCCAATCTGTAAAAGCCTCGCAACTGCGAGAGTAAAATCTTTGGGCTTGCAATCAATCCCCCATTGCTTATGTAATTCTGATACGACCTTCACAAGGGTTTCCATCTTCCTCGTTGGTCCTTATCGGGAGCGTCCTCCCCGCCGGGCTAGCTTTGCTGCTCCGACCGCCGTTCACCCGACTCAGGCGAATTTCCCGTCCCGGGTCCCCCGTAGGTGGTTCCTGGGTTTCGGCACCACTTGTTGCCTCTCCGGAGGCGTGACGACCTGGTTCGGGAACGGCACGGCGACCAACCCCAGGTCGCTCGGGTCATCAGCTCACAGACACCAATGTGGTGGATGGCAAATGACGTTTATTGGTGTGTGACGCAACATTATATACTCTGGGTTTGTGATGTCACTTCCTCATGCTTACATCATAGGTCAAATGCTATTGGCTGTCGGGAGAGGGGTCTCATCTTTCCGTACATCACGAGATCTTCCGGTCGCCAGACCCTAGCCAGCAACATAATGGCCAGCCAGGTAATGTATCTAGTCTCAAGTTGTATGGGATTATGAATGTGTGGCCAGGTGGAGAAAAGGTCCAGCGACAGCTCTCAGGACTGGTTCCTTTGGTGTACTAGCCAGCAGCATTCCTTTGTAGTTTCAGAGCCATGCTGGGCTTTATGAGATTCAGGTTCTGGTGATATCAAATGCTACTGGCCAGCCAGGTAATGTACCGAGGCTCAAGTTGTATAGGGCTATGAATGTGTGGCCAGGCGGAGAAAAGATCCAGCAACATCTCTCAGGCCTGATTCCTTTGGTGTACAAACCAGTAGCACTCATTTGCAGTTTCAGAGCCTTGATGGGTATTCAGGCCCTGGTGAGAAGGAGTGCAACTAGCCAGCCAGGTAATGTACCGAAGCTCAAGTTTAATGGGGATATGAATGTGTGGCCAGGTGGAGAAAAGGTTCAGAAAAAGCTTTTCAGTCTGGGTCCTTTGGTGTACTGTCTAACAGCATTCCTTTGCAGTTTGAAAGCCATGCTAGGCTTTATGAGACTCAGGTTCTGGTGAGATCAAATGCTACTGGCCATCCAGGTAATGTACCGAGGCTCAAGTTGTATAGGGCTATGAATGTGTGGTCAGCTGAAGAAAAGATCCAGCAACAGCTTTCAGGCTTGGCTCCTTTGATATAGGTTCTCGCAGCATTTGTTATCAGATTCAGATCCATGCTGATCTTTACGGGCATTTAAACCCTAGTGAGAAGAAATGCTACTAGCCAGCCAGGTAATGTACCGAGGATCACGTTGTATGGGCCTATGAATGTGTGGACAGGTGGAGAAAAGGTTCAGAAACAGCTTTCCAGTCTGGGTCCATTGGTGTAGGATATAGCAGCACTCTTTTGCAGTTTCAGAGGCATGCTGGGCTTTATTGGCATTCAGTTGTGGGGAGCATGGGAATGTGTATTGGCATACTCTGAGAGAACTGTGGGAACTGAAGTGATACATGTCTGGAGATACGAGAAGCACCTGCGTCGACAAGTTATGAGAAAGGAACCTTGGAATGTATCCAAAAGATGTCCCCTGGCAAGCAAACAGGAAGGGATGCATGCAAAGTCCATCAGCCAATTAGGGGCATGTGAACTGCTCGTGCTGTGAGGGAAGAGCCAATAACATGTTAACGGGTGCGGGTGATTTCATTAGTTTTGGGGTATAAATATTACTGTATTAGAGCAAATAAATGGCTTCTTGCTTGATCATATTGATCGTGTAGCAGAGTCCACGGTTTAGTTCCCGCATTCAGGTTCTGGTGATATCAAATGCTACTGGCCAGCCAGGTAATGTACCGAGGCTGAATTTGTATGGTACTATGAATGTTTGGCCAGGTGGAGAAAAGGTCCAGCAACAGCTTTCAGATCTGGTTCCTTTCATGTAGGATCTAGCAGCATTCTTTTGCAGTTTCAGAGCCATGCTAGGTTTTATTGGCATTCAGGCCTTGGTGAGAACTATTCAACTTGTGATTCACCCAAGATAATGAGGCTGAAGTTGTATGGGACTATGAATGTGTGACCAGCTGGAGAAAAAGTTCAGAAACAGCTTTCCAGTCTGGGTCCTTTGGTGTACTGTCCAACAGCATTCCTTTGCATTTTGAAAGCCATGCTAGGCTTCATGAGACTCTGGTTCTGGTGAATTCAAATGCTACTGGCCAGCCAGGTAA
The DNA here is from genome assembly GCA_907165065.1 of Caprimulgus europaeus. Next base: position 18,258,897 of record OU015537.1, read on the forward strand.
CGCACCAAGGCTCAAGCTGTAAGGGGCTATGAATGTGTGGCCAGGTGGCGAAAAGGTTCAGAAACATGCTGAGGAGATCATTTAGCTGCTCACATTGAATACAGCTGCTGTCCCTGCAATTCTCCATTTCAAGTGAGAGGCTCCAGCACTCTCTGCAGCCAGGGGCCTGGACACATGCATCCTTACATTCAGCCTCTGTCTGGTTCGCTACATTTCTTTTACCTACAGCTTTTGACCGGGTAGCCACCATGGCTGTTCTTGCCTGTGTGGCTATCGGCTCAAGCTTCTGCAACACCTGAGTTGTTGTTGTTGTTTTGCCGAGCTGCTGCAGGGGTGGTTCAGCTCTGCAGGTTGATCTCAGAGACTGATGGTAGCAGCATCCTTCCATGCTCGCCTCTCCTGCTCACCTCTCCTGCTCACCCTGCCCGTGCCAACTGACGCGCCATGCCCTGTTCACCAGGCTCCTTGTCACTCGCACTTCCTTGGGGCCGTTTAAATCGCCTGCAGTTGACCCTGGCACTGCCCCTACCGCATCAGCCCTAATGACGCAATTGGCCTCTCCTGACAGGACTCGGTGTGGTGGTTTGGGTGGATTCACCCTTTTTGCTTGCAGATTGCAGCCAAACACAGCCTGCTCTATCACCCTCCCCCCTCCCTCGCCCAGGGAGTAGGGGAGAGAATTGGAAAGAAGGGCAAGGAGACTCACGAGTTGAGATAAAAACTATTTACTAATTAAAAGGAAATTATAATGATAACAGCAGTGATAACAGAATTATACAAATGAGTGATACACAGTGCTCACCGTCCGCTGACTGATGCCCGGCCTGTGCCAGCTAACGATCCCGGAGGAGAGACAGTCCCAAAACCAAAACCCTGGAAGAGTGAGCCTGAGCGATCCCCGAGAAAAGTACCCCCAGAAGAGAAGTGCTCTGTCTTCCAGTCAGCCCTGGTTAATATACTGGCATGACGTGATATGATATGGAGTATTTCATTGGCACATCCAAATGCCAGTTCTGGTCTTTGTTATTCACTACACTTCTCCCTCCCAGTCCTAATGCAGCTGTGAAGCAGCCAAACACAGTGGCCTTGAGCTCCAGGAGCAACTCACAACACCAGCACTGTTATCAACGTTCTTCTCATAATAAGTCTGAACTGAAACACTGCAACTAAAATACTAAAAAGAAAATTAACTCTATCTTAGAAAAACCAGGACACTCGGCATCTTGTCCGCACACTCCCCTCGCTCCGAGATCTCCTCCTCCCCCTCCTCCTCTTCAACATGTGCTCAGCCGTGCAACTTATCATTGCCGCCACTTTGCTCCTCACACAGGAACAGATGGTGGTAGAAAAAATTGAAATCTGAAGAATTGGGACTATGACTCCCCAGATTATGCAGAAGATGTTTCACTTCCTCTCACTGGAAGCAGAGCTCATGTCCAGGTGTCTGTGGCTCTGATCTGAACATGATGTTCCTGGATGACCCACTGCGATTTACTGCATACATGCAGATTGATTATGGAAATTGCATGCAAATATTAACACAAATCAAATTAAAAAGTCACAAAATGGTCGCAACTATCTGTTTAATAACACTGATAGAAGTAGGAATTAAGATGGGTAGGATTTGCTTCTGAAATTGTACTCTTTATTATTATTCTTCATATTACCATAGCTTTTATCAGCTACAGTGATGGTTCATGAGCTCACTACTGTACATATAGTATGAATATAGATTTAAAAGTCTATCCTTCTGTGTTGGGTTGACCCTGACTAGAGGCCGGATGCCCACCAAAGCCCACTCTATCACTCCCCCTCCTCAAATGGGCAGGGGGAGAAAAATATAACGAAAAGCTCGTGGGTGGAGATAAGGACGGAGAGAGATATCTGATATCTGTTGGAGGGACAACACAGCAGGGCACAAATAATCCAGGCAGTTCCTGGAATGCATGGAGGAAAACTTCCTTCTCCAGGTGGTCGAAGAACTGACAAGGAGGGTTGCCATGCTGGACCTTGTTCTCACCAACAAGGAGGGGTTGGTGGGGAACGTGAAGCTTTCGGGCAGTCTTGGCTGCAATGACCATGAAATGTTGGAATTCGAGATCCTCAGGGCAGTGAAGAAGGTGCACTGTACTTTCACCACCCTGGATTTCAAGAGAGCGGACTTTGACCTCTTCAGGGATCTGCTTGGTCACGTACCATGGGATGAATTCCTGGAAGGAAGAGGGGTGCAGGAGAGTTGGAACATACTCAAAGATCTCTTCCTCCAAGCCCAGGAACGATGCATCCCAACAAAGAGGAAGGCAGGTAAAAATAGCAGGAGGCCTCCATGGATAGACAGGAAGATCCTGAACAAACTTAGGATCAAGAAGGAAGCCTATAGAGGGTGGAAGGAAGGACGGGTAACCTGGGATGAATACAGAGAAATTGCCCATGAAGCCAGGGATCAGGTTAGGAAAGCCAAGGCCCTGACAGAATTAAATTTAGCCAGAGATGTCAAGGGCAACAAAAAAAGCTTCTATAGGTATGTCGGGGAGAAAAGGAAAACTAGGGATAATGTCGGCCTTTGGAAGGCGACGGAAAATCTGGTCCTGCACTTGGGTCGGGGCGATCCCAACCATTGAGAAGTCTGAGGTGCTCAATGGCTTTTTTGCCTCATTCTTCACTGGGAAGGGCTTGTGCCACACTGCCCAAGTCCTAGAAAGCAAAGGAAGGGTCTAGGAGAATAAGCCAACCACTGTAGGAGAAGACCAGGTTTGGGAGCACCTAAGGAACCTGAAGGTACACAAGTCCATGGGACCTAATGCATCCGCGGGTCCTGAAGGAACTGGCGGATGAAGTTGCAAAGCCACTATCCATCATATTTGAGAAGTCCTGGCAATCTGGTGAAGTTCCTGCAGACTGGGAAAAGGGGAACATAACCCCCATTTTTCAAAAGGGAAACAAGGAAGACCCGGGGAACTATAGGCCAGTCAGTCTCACCTCAGTGCCAGGCAAGATCATGGAGCAGATACTCCTTGAAACTGTGTTAAGGCATATGGAGAATGATAAGATGATTGATGACAACCAACATGGCTTCACCAAGGGCAAATCATGCCTGACCAATCTGGTGGCCTTTTATGATGGGGTTACAACATTGGTGGATAAGGCTAAAGCAACTGATGTCATCTACCTGGACTTGTGCAAGGCGTTTGACACCGTCCCAAATGGCATCCTTATCTCCAAATTGGAAACATGGGGGTTTGATGGATGGACCACTCGGTGGATAAGGAACTGGCTGGACGGTCTCACTCAAAAAGTTGTGGTCAACAGTTCAAATCTGAGTGGAAACCGGTGGCGAGTGGTGTTCCTCAAGGGTCCGTATTTGGACCGGTGCTCTTCAACATCTTTGTCGGAGACACGGACAGCAGGATTGAGTGCACCCTCAGCAAGTTTGCCGACGATACCAAGTTGAGTGGTGCGGTTGACACTCTGGAGGGAAGGGAAGCCATCCAGAGGGACCTTGACAGGCTTGAGAGGTGGGACCTGTGCTAACCTCATGAAGTTCAACAAGGCCAAATGCAAGGTCCTGCACTTGGGTTGGGGCGATCCCAAACATAAATACAGGCTGGGCAATGAGTGGCTTGAGGCCAGCTCTGAAGAGAAGGACTTGGGAGTGGTGGTGGATGAGAAGCTCAACATGAGCCGGCAATGTGTGCTTGCAGCCCAGAAGGCCAACCATATCCTGGGCTGCATCAAGAGAAGTCTGGCCAGCAGGTCGAGGGAGGTGATTCTCCCCCTCTACTCCGCTCTCATAAGGCCCCACCTGGAGTATTGCATCCAGTTCTGGAGCCGCCAACACAAGAGAGACATCGACCAGTTAGAACGAGTCCAGAAGAGGGCCACGAGGATGAACCGAGGGCTGGAGCACCTGTCCTATGAGGACAGGCTGAGAGAGTGGGGGCTGTTCAGTCTGGAAAAGAGAAGGTTTAGGGGAGATCTTATAGCGGCCTTCCAGTACCTGAAGGTGGCCTACAAGAAAGCTGGGGAGAGACTTTTCATAAGGGCAGTTAATGACAGGACAAGGGGAAATGGCTTTAAGCTGAAAGAGAGTAGGTTTAGATTAGATATTAGGAAGAAATTCTTTATTGTGAGGGTGGTCAGACAGTGGAACAGATTGCCCAGAGAAGTTGTGGATGCCCACTCCCTGGAAGTATTTAAGGCCAGGCTGGATGAGGCTTTGAGTAACCTGGTCTAGTGGAATGTGTCCCTGCTCATGGCAGCGGGGTTGGATCTAGATGATCTTTAAGGTCCCTTCCAGCCCAAACAGTTCTATGATTCTATGATTCTATTATATATTTTGAAATAATTGCATTTGTACCCAACTGAAATGTGGCCTTTTACTCTTCATTAAGTCTTCTCTGACATTTTCCAGGGTCAGATAATTAAGGAAATCCACAAAAGATAGATACAAATAACTAATATATTCTGACAGTGGTTTTCTTCTGTCTGTCATTCCCTTCATAGACTCTGTTTACTCTCTGATTGTCCTTATTTATCCACCTGCATGTGTTGAAGGTTTTTGTCCTGGATAGCCTGTTGCACTTGTCAGTTTTACAAGTTAATGAAGAACATAATAAATAATTTTTCTCTTCCTTTTTTTCCAGTTTTGTCGCCTTCCACCTTTATCAAAGATATCCTATTTTTGCATTAGAAGGAAAGAGTTCTGAAGCATTCTTTATTTGTATACAATTTGCCCCCTTCATTTAAGTTTTGATTCAAAATCCACTGAAGAGCATGAGAAGACAAGCAAATCTCACTGAAGTTAGTAGATATTAATACTCTCTAAATTGCAGATTGCAGTAACCTGTATAACTCAACGTATCAGTACTTGATTTCCTTGTCACTTTCAGATCTTCATATTTCACTTGGCTTTGTTAGCTATGCAATTTTGTTGCAATAACTGAATACCTTTAGGAGTTGCATAGCACAGCACTTATGAGGTTTAAAGATTTCCTCTTCCACTGCAGAAAAGTTAATTGCACTGGGGCTGTACTTTGCCAGCAATAATTAACACAGAAGCTGAAACTACAGCTTAATATTCTGGTCATGTGCATGTAGTCTGATTTGTTGACATCTCCTCTCACATCCCTTGGTCCTTCCTGAAGCTCTGTAGAAGTTGCTACAACAGTTTGCAAACACCAGAGTTTTGGTTTACTGCTATGAAGTAAAAGCATTGCAAATAGAAGGAGGTTTTAGAGTTTCTATGCATGTTTACAAATGAAGAAGCTCCACCTAGTTCAATTATTCTTGAGCAGCATGAGAGCCCAACCCTAATTCCCCACCTTGCATAAACATGCAGATGAGTATCAATTACTCTGCCTTGCAGAAAACAAAACAAGCTTTTTGCATTTGCATCTGTATAATTAAAATATTTTAAGAAAATTAGAAACTTCCTTATTATTTTAAAATCTGATCATCAGCTTCTAAACAAGAGGCTAAAGGAAGTGGCAGGAAGGAGAATGGAAGAGTGTTGGGGTCTCTTACGATTGATAGTCAAAGTGGAACTGATGTTTTTTCAGCTCTGAAACAAAGAAATCCTTGAAGCAAACAGTATGACAAAAAACAACAGTATTGCTTCAGACTTGAGGAACCATCAGAATCCATATCCTAGTGGTATTGTTGGATTAGGAGGAGAAATGGACAATGCAATAAGGTACCTTTGATGGTTTTCTACTTGCTTACCAGAACATATGTTCTGTTTTATGAATATAACTGAAATCAATTGAGCACTCTCGCGCTCACGGAACAAAGTCTGTTTCGGGCAGCACCTGTATCTTTGCCTTGATATGCCTTGGAGAAAGCCTCAACAATATTTCCCCTATGCTAGAGACAGGGAACTGTTGTATAAAGAAAACTAGGGCTAGATTTACAAGGAAGGCTGTGGTGGGTTGACCCTGGCTAGAGGCCAGATGCCCACCAAAGCCCACTCTATCACTCCCCCTCCTCAAATGGGCAGGGGGAGAAAAATAAAAAGAAAAAAAAGCTCATGGGTGGAGATTGATATGCGGAAAGAGACTCCACAACCTGTAAAGTTGTAAAGTAGGTATGTTTATTCAGCGCTGGGCGCACGGGGGATCGCTCCACCACAAACATGCGCACCTTAAGGCAGTCAGTTCTCTATATTTAAGGTACATTCCTATACATAGTCATTAGCCAATGCAAAACACCTATACATATGCATGATCTTTCCCCGCTTCGTATTAAAATTAGGTCTCCTCCCCTTCGCACCTGCGCAGAGCTTTGTGGTGGTGGTCATTGAGGGTCTTAGAGGGAAATCTTCATCGCAACCTATAGTTACCCCCCCCTCCTCATCGTCACCTGTAGTTAACCTCTTGATTTTGCACATGCGCACTTTCTTTCTGGACCTGGGCCCGGGCCTCTTCTTAGTTATCTTTGCTCATCAGTTTTAAATTGGTTGGCGCTCCGTGATAAATCACTCACAAGGTCCATCCTTGGCAAGTAGGGAGTTGGAGTTCCGATACACTGTCCAGGCCTACCCCTGGCAGGTTGAGCTTTGTGATAAATTGTCTAGAAGGTCAGTCCTTGTGAGGTCAAGATAAGTAAACTAAGAAGCTGGAAATGCTAACGCTTAAAATTTAAAGAGACAAACTGAAAAATACCAAATGCCCACTATCATTCCCCCCTTTTTCTTTAAACTAGTAAATTCTTTTACTTTCTACTGTCCTAAAATACTTATTTGATTCTAATTCTTGTCGGAGATGATTTTTATTCCAGTCACTATATGAGTTACCTGTGTTAAAACAGCAGTAAAAGGCACACTTCATTATTGCACAAAGTACACAAAACAAAAAGATAGCTCCAAGGGTTGCTACAAGCAGTTGCTTGAGCCATACTAAATTGGGCAACGAAGAAGTTAGTTCATCCCACAACTCATGAAAACCCTAGGAGTTATTGTTCTGGGCTAAGTGATGTAAAATTTTAGTTTATCTTGGTATAATTTCATGTAACAAAGAGTTAGTCACTTCTCTAGCCTTATTTGTTTGGCAAGGAAATGCTCCTGGCCATTTTGAAAAGGTGTTAGTTAATGCCAGCAGCAAAAAAACAAACAAAACCAAAAAACAAAACCCCTTCCCTTGGAAGGTCTGAAAAATTAATTTGCCACTATTGCCCTGGGAACAAATTATGGGCAACAATGCATTTGCTCAGGTGTTTGTATAGGGCTTCAACTCTTTAGTGAATCTTTCCATGCTCTGCCATTATTATGACCCAGAATAATGTGCTAGGCACTATTTTCCCTTGTGGTGTGGTAACCCATCCATTTTTACTTTCTTTTCCATTTAGATCCTTAATTAATTTTCAATCCTCCTTTGCATATTTAGATGCCTAATTAGTATTTATTTTACCATCTGGAACCAAAGACTGTATCTCTGCCATACCTTTTTCAGCCACTTTTTGCTTTCTAGTCTGCCATGGAGTTATCTATTTCTTGTGCAGTAGTTCCCTTTTGGTGACTTTGCGTGTTTTATGTGCTTTCCTTGGGTGGATAAAAGTTCTCTTTTTCTCCAAACTGCTCCATGGCATGAACCATTCCAAAGGCATATTTAGAGTTTGTACCTTTTGTGCCGAAGTGTTTGAGGCAAGGGCCCCGGACTCTGTTACCTTGTTTGTAGTAGTCGCTGCGTACCTTGCTTTGCACTGACCATTCTTGATGAAACTGCTGCGATCTGTTTACCACGTGTCCTCAGCATCTTACAGTGGTTGTTCTTTCTGGTCTGGTTGACTGGCAGTCATGGGTCACTGTTTCTCCTGTAATTCCACTAAGGAAAGATGCTGGGCTGACAGTGTTAGTCACTATTATCTGGACATCATCCTGCTTCACCATAATGGCCTTGTATTTGAGAAATCTCTGTGGGGATAGCCAATGCCCCTCCCTTTTGCTTCCAGTACGGTGGACACCGTATGAGACACTAACACTGTTATCTTTTGGCCCATTGTAAATTTGTGAGGCTTTTGGACGTTAAGTATTACTGCAGCCATTGCTCTCAGGCAGCTGCGCCATCCTCTACTCACTTCATCCGAATGTTTGGAGAAGTATGCCACGGCTGTCTGATCTGGGCCTAGGTTTTGGGCTAAAATTCTCAGTGCAATACCCTGCTTCTCCTGGGAGCCAGAAAGGTTTCGTGGGGTCTGGTAACCCTAAGGCTGGGGCCTGCATGAGTTCTTGTTTTAAGTTGTGGAAAGCCCGCTCAGCTTCTCCATTCCAAGTGGAATCATAAAGTGATCTTACCAAGAGTCCATAGTTGTAGAAATGACACCAAATCGTTGGGAGCTCCTTAACCGTCTGTGGCTTGGGAGTTTGGCAGATGACTTCCTTTCTTGCTTTCCCCAAGGTCCGTTCGCCCGCTGTGATTTCATATCCTAGATATGACACCTTTTGTTGAGCTGTGGAGAGACTTGGTAACCATTTAGTCCAAGAAACCTTAATAATCTCACAGTTCATTTTTTGCTTTAGTGGCTACAAAGAGATTGTCCACATACTGCAACACAGTTCCAGTCCCAGGTGGTGGTTCCTATTGTTCTAAGTCCTTTGCCAACTGATTGCCGAAAAGGGTAGGGCTATTCTTAAAGCCTTGTGGAAGTGCAGTCCAAGTTAGCTGTGTTTTCCTCCCAGAATGTGGGTTTTTCCAACTCAAAGGCAAATAATAATTTACTTTTTGGGCTCATAGGTAGGCAGGAAAAAAAAGCATCCTTTAAATCCAGAATGGTAAACCATGTCAATTCAGATTTTAATTTAGTTAATAATGTGTATGGATTGGCTACCACAGGGTATATTTTAGTGACCCATACCTGTGGGAATACTCAATCCTGAACTTCCTTGGACACTTCTGTCTTTGCAGAGGGACTTACAAGTCCAGACTTAAAAGCTCAATTAGCTGATTATCCCTCACTTCAAGTTTTATTCTTTCCTTCTCAAATCTGATTTCTGCCTTCAATAATAAATTTCGGCCCAATAAGGGCTTTGGTGAATTTGGCATATAAAGAAATTTATGTATTCCTAATTGTTTCCCCAGTTTGAACTTTAGAGGTTTGAGAAAATAGCCTTTTCGCTTTGGCCAGTAGCTTCCTTTACTGTTACAAAATCATTGTCTATAGGTGTTAGAGCCTGGTTTAAAACCGAAAATGTTGCTCCGGTATCTACTAAAAATTCCACCCCCCGTTTTTGTTTCCCAGCTTTAATATAACCCATGGATCACTAAGGTAGACTCCCCGGGTCCCTGTCACAGTTTCCTGCCATAGGGGCCTGGATTCTGGAGGTGTTTGTGATTTTTCTACCCCCTTGTCTCCTTTGGGGACACTCGTTCTTCCAGTGTCCTGTTCGTTTACACCATGCACACCGATTTACCCCCAGCAGGGGGGGTCTCCAGGGGCCTCCACCTCCCGGAGTCCCTGTTTCTCCTTGTGTCGGGGGCCCCCCTGCTGTAAAACCACTACAAGAGCTTTTTATCTTTTATCTCTTCTCCGGTTTTCCTCCGCAGCTTCTGCCACCCCTCCTCCGATCCGTCAATTCTTTTTAGTGTTTTATTACACAGCTTACAGGGCCAGTTTTGGGCATTCTTCTGTACTAGTTAAACTGATAACAGTAATACCATACCCGAGGCAAGAGGTGCAGGGGAGTGCTTGTCCTACAGTGGATGCACCTGAATTTAAAGAAGTTTTTGAGATAAAACTCCTGTCTCCATTTGGAGAGATACAGGCGCTTGTGCACTTCCCACACTGAGGGGCTAAGTTATTACTTTGTTTTACATCTCCTCCCATACTATAGTGATGAATTTGTATTTATCTCTTTAACATATAAGTTTCACTAGTCTCACTGATTCTTTAAACTTTCTAAATTGCCGCAGAATACTCATTTAAGTTTGCCTGAGCGCTCAATTCTGTCTCAGTCGGACTAGAATTTACATTAGTTACACCAGAAATCATTTCCAAACTACACCCAGATGTTCTGGTCACATCCAAAACACTTAAAAATAAAAATTGGTTTACATGAAAAATCCTCAGGTCCATGTATAGGACACCAGAAATTAAAATTTGTTTCAGGTAACCCTGTTCCAAGGTCTGCCATACGCTTAAGAACACACTCAGAATCATATGGACACTGACCACTGGAATGTGACCCCCCTGTCTGTTCCGAAGGGGGTGATATGTCTCCCTTAAAGTGTGTTTGTGCAGTATCTAAAACTACTGGCAAAACTCCGGTTTAGCTTCCCTAATATCTATGAGTCTTGAATTCCTGTTTAGTTCCCCCCACACATTAAACAACTACAAAGACAAATTACGTTTATAATATTGAACTATAACCTCTCGCTCCGGCTGTTTCCCTTGTGGGAGAACAGAACCGAGGCTCAGAACTCTGCACCCACTTGGCAGTCCCAGCAGAGATGCCAGCTGCAAACAACACAGACAGTCACACAAACGGGCCCGTCACTCCTCTCACTCACACCACAAAATATGCTAATTAGACAATAATCAGGCTCTCATGTACCGTAAATCGTAAACCGTTAACCATTTGCCACAGGTCCACACCAAGCAGTATAATTTAAACCATAATATATGGTATCAGGTTTTTACAACAGATGTATGATATGACAGCTATCCCACACCGTGCTCCTGTTATCTTAGCTAGCTGCAGTTACCATTCCGTCACGGCTTATAGGGTCTTGGATCTCCCCTCGCCACACGCGAATTCTCCTCACAACTTATAAAGGGGCCACGACTGGTTATAATATTTTATTAAAGTCTTCTTACTTTCTGTTCCTTGCTTCCCTGTGATATCCTTCCAATGTGCAAGTACACAACTTAACGGGCTTTTTCTAAGGATTCCCCTGTGAGTATTGCCCATCTTTATTTCGCCTCCTCTTACACTGTTTCTTAACCCTTTCCCAGTCCTTTCCCACACTTCCTAAGCGTTGAGAATCAAATGTTTCTTTCTGCAAACCAACCTTAACATTCTTGCCTTTTGACAGCTCTCTTTCCTGTTATAAATAACCTCCACAGCCCGACACTGCAAACACTCTGCCTCTCTTCTCTCAGACCAACAATACCACCTTCTTTTACACCTTATACACTCAATCAATCTCCAGCTCGCGTGCCATCCCCCGAACAAACGGTATGCTCTGGAAATCTCACACTCTAGGCAAGGGATAGTTGCCATTAATATGGGGATTAAGGTCCTCCAAATCAGGAACAGTGTCTACAACAGGTTGTTCCCAGTCTAAAGCCACTACCTGTTTTTGTGATGTTATATAAATACCTTTAACATATATCAATCTCTCCCCCCACCTTTGCCAACCGCCTCCGGTATTAAGATATCCTCCACTCTCAAGCCCAAAGCAACAAAGCAGCGATCCCTTATTGCCCTCCACTGTGTATTCTTAGGCTTTTACACCAAAGACACAGCACAGCCGCTCCCTTTATACAGACACACACAAAAGAATGCAATAAAAATTATTACCACGATCGTGACTATGAGCAGAATTATTTCAGCTGAAAACATCAGGCGCTTCGTTCCTTCACCGGCCGTGCCCCTCGCGGGGAGAGGGAACCGCGGTTAGAAGAACTCCACACTCGCTTCGTGACTGTGTCACGTCTCAGTCACACACCAAACGCACACACATAGATACAGACAAGACACTTTTAACATCAAATACCCGGGCAATAGTTATTTTAGTTAACACTTCCTCCCCTCCCCGCAGCTGCAAATATTAACCAGGTGTTCAAAAGGTTCCGCTCCAAAAGAAAGTGGGAAGCTCCGCTTTACCCTTCTCCTGCTTCTTATACAGTCATTAGCAGGTCCTTCCTGGCAAGCAGCAGCCTAGTAGCCCCCCTTTCTAGTGGTATCCCTGGATTCGCTCGATCTACGCCCAAGATCGCTAGCGGCCGCCCCTCGGTCAGGGAATCCCCCAACCATTCAGGGTACCCCCTTACCATACGGGACTATGCTGTACGCCAGACGTCTCTGCGCGATTTACCAGCAGCCCGACCAAGCGTACGACTTACTGGCCCCTCTCCATGTTAAACATACCGTTTGTCCGCGGCAACAGATGGTCGTTGTCTGCTCCTGCCGTGAGTGGCTGGGAGCGGAGTTCCTCCGAGGAAAGTCTCGGGGCGCACCTAGGATGTCCGCTCCTCAGTCGATCCGGCAGCCGAGCAGAGCGTGTCCCATCTGGGGTGCCAAAATGATGTGCGGAAAGAGACTCCACAACCTGTAAAGTTGTAAAGTAGGTATGTTTATTCAGCGCTGGGCGCACGGGGGATCGCTCCACCACAAACATGCGCACCTTAAGGCAGTCAGTTCTCTATATTTAAGGTACATTCCTATACATAGCCATTAGCCAATGCAAAACGCCTATACATATGCATGATCTTTCCCCGCTTCGTATTAAAATTAGGTCTCCTCCCCTTCGCACCTGCGCAGAGCTTTGTGGTGGTGGTCGTTGAGGGTCTTAGAGGGAAATCTTCATCGCAACCTATAGTTACCCCCCCCTCCTCACCGTCACCTGTAGTTAACCTCTTGATTTTGCACATGCGCACTTTCTTTCTGGACCTGGGCCCGGGCCTCTTCTTAGTTATCTTTGCTCATCAGTTTTAAATTGGTTGGCGCTCCGTGATAAATCACTCACAAGATCCATCCTTGGCAAGTAGGGAGTTGGAGTTCCGATACACTGTCCAGGCCTACCCCTGGCAGGTTGAGCTTTGTGATAAATTGTCTAGAAGGTCAGTCCTTGTGAGGTCAAGATAAGTAAACTAAGAAGCTGGAAATGCTAATGGTTAAAATTTAAAGAGACAAACTGAAAAATACCAAATGCCCACTATCAGAGATAAGGACAGAGAGAGATCACTCACCAATTACTGACATGTGGGCAACATTATTCAAAATTAGCTATAAAATAAGGGTTATGAGAAAATCTAGCTAAGTTAGAATAGAAGAAAAACAGGATATCTGGGTATCTGTGTTCTTAGAATAGAGTCAGGATGTAGTAGAAATAGTTAATAAGAAAGGAACGCTTTTATCGGTGGGAACGAAGTGGCAGCGGAGTGAGGCCTTGAAGCTGTACCTATGAGATAAGTGTGCTGTTAGAAACAGGGGTGTGAGTAGTTTTTTAATCACTAACCAATTAGAAGCTAAGCTTTTGCATTAGGTAAGAATTTCATTAGCTGTGTTATAAATGTGTGCTAAAAGACTAATAAAGTGGAGACTTGCTGTAAATCATCGGATTGGCATTTCTTCCGTCGATTTCCGACACTGACACGGGCAAAACAGACTCGACTTGGGGGAAAAAAAAAAATTCATTTTATTACCAATCAAAATTAGAGGAGAATGAGAAGTAAAACCAAATCTTAAAACATCTCCCCCATCCCTCCCTTCTTCCCGGGCTTAATCTCTTTCCCAATTTTCCACCTCCTCTCCCCAGCGGCACAGGGGGACAGGGAATGGGGTTGGGGTCAGTTCATCACACGTTGTTTCTGCCACTGCTTCCTTTTCAGGGGGAGGACTCCTTCCCCCGCACCAGCGTGGGGTCCCTCTGACCGGAGACAGTCCTCCATGAATTTCTCCAACGTGAGTCCTTCCCTTGACTGACAGTTCTTCACGAACTGCTTTAGCATGGGTCCATTCCATGGGGTGCAGTCCTTCAGGAAGGGACTGCTCCAGCGCGGGTTCCCCACGGGGTCACAAGTCCTGCCAGCAAACCTGTTCTGGTGTGGGCTCCTCTCTCCACGGGCTACAGGTTCTGAAAGGATCCTGCTCCAGCGTGGGCTTCCCGCAGGGTCACAGCCTCCTTCGGGCATCCACCTGCTCCGGTGTGGGGTCCTCCACGGGCTACAGGTGGTCATTTGCTCCACCATGAACCTCCATGGGCTGCAGGGGGACAGCCTGCCTCACCATGCTCTTCACCACAGGGTGCAGGGGAATCTCTGCTCCAACGCCTGGAGCAGCTCCTCCCCTTCCTTCTGTACTGACCTTGGTGTCTGTGGAGTTTTTTTCTCTTACATGGTTGCATTGTATTGTGTCTGACTCGGATGGATTTGATTTTCCCCATGGCAGCCCTCAGAGTGCTGTGTTTTGTATTGGTGGCTCGAGGGGTGTTGAGAACACACCAATGTTTTGTTTACTGGTGAGCAGTGCTAGCACAGCACCAAGGCTGTCTCTCCAACATTTCCCCCAGTAGGCTGGGGGTGCTGAAGGTCTTGGGAGAGGACATATCCAGGTTCCCCAGGGGTCAGTACTGGGGCTGGTCTTGTTTAACATCTTCATCAATGACCTGGATGTAGGAATAGAGTCCGCCCTCAGCAAGTTTGCTGACAATACAAAGTTGGGAGGAGTGGCTGAGACACCAGAAGGCTGTGCTGCCATTCAACGAGACCTGGACACACTGGAGAGTTGGGCAGAAAGGAACCTGATGAGGCTCAACAAGAGCAAGTGCAGAGTCCTTCACCTGGGGAGGAATAACCGCGTGCATGAGTACAGGTTAGGGGCTGACCTACTGAAGAAGAGCTCTGTGGAAAAGGACCCACGTGTGATGGTGGACAGTAGGCTGGCCATGAGCCAGCAGTGTGCCCTTGTGGCCAAGAAGGCCAACAGTATCCTGGGGTGCATTAGAAAGCGTGTGGCCAGCAGGTCGACCGAGGTTCTCCTCCCCCTCTACTCTGCCCTGGTGAGGCCACATCTGGAGTACTGCGTCCAGTTCTGGGCTCCCCCGTTCAAAAAAGACAGGGATCTTCTAGAGAGCGTCCAGCAGAGGGCCACAAAGATGATTAGGGACCTGGAGCATCTCCTTATGAGGAGAGGCTGAGAGAGCTGGGACTCTTCAGCCTGGAGAAGACTGAGGGGGAATTTATCAATATCTAAATACCTGAAGTGCGAGGGACAAATGGATGGGGCCGGGCTTTTTTCAGTAGTACCCAGTGACAGGACAAGGGGCAATGGGCAAAAACTGGAAAACAGGAAGTTCCAGACAAACTTAAGGAAAAAACTTCTTTACTGTGAGGGTGATGGAGCACTGGAATAGGCTGCCCAGAGAGGTTGTGGGGCCTCCATCTCTGAAGGTGTTCAAAACCCGCCTGGATGCTTTCCTGTGCAACCTGTTGTAGGGAACCTGCCTTGGCAGGGGGGGTTGGACAAGATCTCCTGAGGTCCCTTCCACTCCCTATAATTCTGTGATTCTGTGATAACACTGGGCAATCTCAACCTAGAATCATAGAATAGTTTGGCTGGAAAAGACCTTTAAGATTATTGAGTCAAATTGTAAACCTAACACTGACAAGTCCAGGACTAAAGCATGTCCCCAAGTATCACATCTATATTTCCTTTAAATACCTCCAGGCATGGTGACTCCACCACTTCCCTGGGCAGCCTGTTCCAATACTTGGCAAACCATTCAGTGAATAATTTTTTCCTAATATCCAACCTAAACCTCCCCTGGTGCAACTTAAGGCCATTCCTTCTTATCCTATTACTTGTTACTTGGGAGAAGAGACCAACGTCCACCTCACTACAACCTCCTTTCAGGCAGCTGTAGAGAGCAATAAAGTCTCCCTTCAGCCTCCTCTTCTCCAGACTAAACAATCCCAGTTCCCTCAGCCGTTCCTCATAAGACTTGTTCTCGAGGCCCTTCACCAGATCTGTTGCTCTTCTTTGTACACGATCCAGCAACTCCATGTCCTTTTTCTAGTGAGGGGCCCAAAACTGAACATGTGATAGTTTAATTTAGCTGGCAGCCAAACAAGACACAGCTACTCGTACCCCCCCACACACCCTGCACCCCCCCCTCTTCCCCTCCAACCAAGGAATTGGGGAGACAATTGGAGGGGTAAAGGTGAGGAGACTGGTAGGTTGAGATAAGAACAATTTAATAATTTGAGTAAAATAAAATTAAAACAGTAAGAATAATAAGAGTAATAATGATAACAATTATATTTATAAGAGTGATGCACAATACAATTGCTCATCACCTGCTGATAACGATCCCGGAGGAGCGAAAAGGAGCCCTGAAACTGAAATTGCAATCCCGGAAAAGTGAGCCCGAGCAATTCCTTAAAGAATCCCCCCTTTCCGGTCAGCCCTGGTTAATATACTAAACATGACGTAATATGATATGGGATATCTTATTGGCATATCCAACTGTCAGTTCTGGGTTTTACCAACTACTACACTTTACTTCTCCACTCCCTGCTTCCAGTCCTCTGTTCCTGGAAACCGCCCAAGCACAGTGTCCTTGTAGTTATCAACATTTCTTCTCATAACAATACTCACTGAAACCAAAACACAGTGCTTTCTAGCTACTAAGAGGAAAATTAACCCTATCCTAGCAAAAACCAGGACAGTATCCACCCCTTATTCCATACCATTTACGTCATGTTTAGGTTCCACATTTTTCTTAAAAAAAAAAAAAAAATCAATATATTTACATATAGATATATACACATATATATTATTCTCTTAGTTTATGGACCATTCCTTTGAAATGTGTATTGAGTTCATCTAGTCTATAACCTTGGGTTCCATCTGTCATGACAGTCTTTCAAGGCAGGAGAGATGATGTGAAGTTTGCACAGTCAATGGAGTAGGTGACACTGTACACAGCAGAAGGATGGTGTGTATTCCTTGTTGCACGCTGCATCTGGAACTTGTAGCTGGTATATCTAGCACAGTCCATGCTCAGGGTCTGAAACTTGAAGATGTTGATCTTGAAGAAGTTGTTGGGCACCAGCTTTGGTTCCATTGGAGTTCCTTCTTCATTAACCTGGGGAAATTCTTAATATAAACCGTTAGTATAATACACAACAACCATAATAATGATGATATGCATTTCATCGGCTGTTCTTACCTAACATCAAATCCCCTCGAGGCACACATTGGACTTCCCCATCCTTCTGCATCACCCACCAAGTGCACCCAGGTCCTTGAGCAAAAGCAATCCCACTAATGGGTTTACCTTTACCAGAGGCAGGAATAACCCAGACTGTTTTTCCCAGCATATTTTTAATGTGAACCACAGGGACTCTATCCCCTTCTATAGTACATAAAAGTCTTGATTGGGCAGGGCCAGCTCAGCTGGCAGATCCTCTGGTGTTGACTAACCAGGTGGCTTTTGCTAAATGTGTGTCCCAGTGTTTGAAAGTTCTACCACCCATTGCTCTCAGTGTGGTTTTTAGCAGCCCATTGCATTGTCGGCTGGTGCATGATAGGGGATGTGGTACACCCACTCAATGCCATGTTCTTTGGCCCAAATGTCTATGAGATTGTTTCAGAAATGAGTCCTGTTGTCTGACTCAATTCCATCTGGGGTGCCATGTCACCACAAGACCTGCTTTTCAAGGCCTAGAATAGTGTTTCGGGCAGTGGCATGGGGAACAAAATATGTCTCACATCACCCGGTGGTTGCTTCCACCATGGTGAGCTCGTAACGCTTGCCACTGCGGGTTTGTGGGAGCATGATATAGTCAATCTGCCAGGCCTCTCCATATTTATATTTTAACCATCGTCCTCCATACCAAATAGGTTTTAACCTCTTGGCTTGCTTAATCACAGCACATGTTTCACATTCATGAATAACCTGTGCAATAATGTCCATGGTTAAGTCCACGAGCCCATCTATATGTTGCATCTCTTCTTTGTTAGTCTGAGGCATCATGGGCCCAGTGGGCTAAAAATTTTTCACCCTTATGTTGCCAGTCTAGGTCTACTTGAGACACTTTGATCTTAACAGCCTGGTCCACCTGTTGGTTGTTTTGATATTCTTCAGTGGCTTGACTCTTGGGCATGTGAACATCTACATGATGTGTCTTTAAAACCAGTCTCTAGCCAAGCAGCAATGTCCTGTCATAATTCAGCAGCCAAAATGGGTTTGCCTCTGTGCTGACAGATGCTCTCTTTCCATTGTTGTAGCCACACCCACAGGGCGTGTGCTACCATCCATGAGTCCGTATAGAGGTAGAGCACTGGCCATTTCTCTCGTTCAGCAATGTCTGAGGCCAGCTGGTTGGCTTTTAACTGACTAGATACACCTTTTCCTAAAGCAGCATCAGTGATTCATTGGGTGAGACACCACGCAGCAGCTTTTCACTTGCAATGTTTTCCTACAATACCACAGTAGTCATCAGTAAACAGGGCAGATCGTTTCTCATTATCTGGTAGTTCATTATATGATGGAGCCTCATCAGCATGTGTCACCTACTACTCTAGTGACATTACAAAAGTTTTGCCTTCTGGCCAGTTTGTGATCACTTCCAGAATTCCTGGGCAATTGGGGCTTCCTATTCAAGCCTGTTGTGTGATCAGTGCGATCCACTTACTCCATGTGGCATCATGTGGTGGGTTGACCCTGGCTAGAGGCCAGATGCCCACCAAAGCCCACTCTATCACTCCTCCACTTCAACTGGGCAGGGGGAGAAAAATATAACAAAAAGCTCGTGGGTGGAGATAAGGATGGAGAGAGATCACTCACCAATTACTGGCATGGGCAAAACAGACTCAACTCGGGGGAAAAAACAAAATTAATTTATTACCAATCAAAATCAGAGGATAATGAGCAGTAAAATCAAATCTTAAAACACCTCCCCCATCCCTCCCTTCTTCCCAGGCTTAATTTCTTTCCCAATTTTCCACCTCCTCCCCTCAGTGGCACAAGGGAACAGAGAATAGAGGTTGAGGTCAATTCATCAAACATTGTTTCTGCCGCTGCTTCCTCCTCAGGGGGAGGACTCCTTTCCCTGTACCAGCGTGGGGTCCCTCTCACAGGAGACAGTCCTCCACAAACTTCTCCAATGTGAGTCCTTCCCATGACTGACAGTTCTTCACGAACTGCTTTAGCATGGGTCCTTTCTATGGGGTGCAGTCCTTCAGGAAGGGATTGCTCCAGCGTGGGTCCCCCACAGGGTCACAAGTCCTGCCAGCAAACCTGCTCCAACGTGGGCTTCCCACGGGGTCACAGCCTCCTTCAGGCATCCACCTGCTCTGGCGTGGGGTCCTCCACGGGCTGCAGGTGGTCATCTGCTCCACCATGGACCTCCATGGGCTGCAGGGGTACAGCCTGCCTCACCATGGTCTTCACCACAGGGTGCAGGGGAATCTCTGCTCCGGCGCCTGGAGCACCTCCTCCCCCTCCTTCTTCACTGACCTCGGTGTCTGTGGAGTTGTTTCTCTTACATCTTCTCACTCCTCTCTCCAGCTCCAAAATGTGCAGCTTTTTTTCCTCTCTTCTTTTTTTTCTTAATTATGTTATCACAGAGGCGTTACTGATTGACTCGGCCTTGGCCAGTAGTGTGCCTGTCTTGTATCCGGCTGGCATTGGTTGTGTCGGATCAGACATGGGGGAAGATTCTGGCAGCTTCTCTCATAGAAGCCACCCCTATGTCCATCCCCCCTCCGGTTACCAAAACCTTGCCACACAAATCCAATATGCATCAATTGCATGCTGTGTAGAGGGAACGCCCCATTTGCACATCCAGCCCAGCACTGACAATCGGGGTGCCAGGAGGAGCTGTGCTTCAGTACCGATCACTTCTGAAGCAGCTCAAACTCCCTCATACGCTGCCAGTATCTCTTTTTCAGCTGGAGTATATCGGGTCTCTGATCCTCTGTAGCCCTGACTCCAAAACCCAAGGGGTCGACCTCGAGTTTCCCCTGGTGCTTTCTGCCAGTTTGGTCCATTCTCTCCGGCTGTGTTGTAGAGCACGTTTTTAACATCTTGTCCTTTCTGGACTTGCCCAAGGGCTACTGCATGGACTATCTTCTGTTTGATTAGTTCAAAGGCTCGTCATTGCTCAGCATCCCATGTGAAATCATTCTTCTTTTCGGTCACCTGTTAAAGAGGGCTCACGATCTCACTGTAATGTGGAATGTGCATTCTCCAGAAACCCACAGTGCCTAAGAAGGCTTGTGCTGCCTTTTTTTTAGTTGGCGGGGACATAGCTGTTATTTTATTGATCACATCCATTGGGATCTGATGACGTCCATCTTGCCACTTGATTCCTAAAAACTGGATCTCTGGGTGTAGGTCCCTTGACCTTGCTTCGTTTTATGGCAAAACCAGCTCTCAGAAGGATTTGGATTATCTTCTTGCCTTTCTCAAAAACTTTTTCAGTATCACCCCACACGATGATGTCATCAATGTATTGCAAGAGTTCTGGAGCACCACTTTTTTCCAGTGCATTCTGAATCAGTCCAAGGCAAATGGTGGGGCTCTGTTTCCAACCTTGGCCAGTTGATTCCAGGTGTATTGGACACCCCTCCACTGTCGTGGAGAAAAGGTCCAGCAACAGTTTTCAGGCTTGGTTCCTTTGGTGTAAGTCCAAGCAGCATTTGTTTGCAGTTTAAGAGCCATTCTGGTCTTTATGGGCATTCAGGTCTTGGTGAGAACAAATGTAATCTGTGAGTCAGGCAAGGTACCAAGTGTCTAGTTGTATGGGGCAATGATTGTGTGGCCAGGTGGAGAAAAGGTCCAGCAACATCTTTCAGGCCTTACTCCATTGGTATATGTACCATATGATGTCTGCTCAGAAATAGAAGCAAGGAGAACGGAGGGGGAAGGGGGGGCATTCGTTACTTCTTTTTGTCCTCCGGGAACCGCAACGCTTATGAAAACCCTGCTTCCCGGGAAGTGGCCAAACATGGCCTATGATGGGAAGTAGAGAATAAATATTTTGTTCTTTTGCTTCTGTGTGCACAGCTTTGCTTTGCTTCTATTAAACTGCCTTTGTCTTGACCCACAAGTTAGGGTTTTTTTTTATGTTCCATCTTATTTTCTCCCCTCCCCACCTTGTTGAGAAGGAGGGGTGTGATAGAGTGGGCTTTGGTGGGCATCCAGCATCTAGTCAGGGTCAACCCATCAGTCTTTTTTGGCACCCAACGTGGGGTTAGAGACAACAGCAGTTTTACATTTAGCGTGCTTTAGCTGCAGTGGTTATTAAGCAGCAAGCCCCTGTGCAGGTCATGGAGGTTTTTTTTCTGCTGATAGCACTGCTTACCTCTTTGTTTCTGCTCAGTTTGGGAACATGTTGATAACAGGAACAGCTATGGGCTTCATGCTGACATTCGTAGCTTTGCTGTGTTGGGGGAGCTGTTCTGTGGGGAGGATGAAGGAACTCGGGAATCACAGAATCACAGAATCACAGAATGTTAGGGATTGGAAGGGACCTTGAAAGATCATCCAGTCCAATCCACCTGCCGGAGCAGGAACACCTAGATGAGTTCACACAGGAAGGCATCCAGGTGGGTCTTGAATGTCTCCAGAGAAGGAGACTCCACAACCTCCCTGGGCAGCCTGTTCCAGTGCTCTGTCACCCTCACCGTAAAGAAGTTCCTTCTCAAATTTAAGCGGAACCTCCTGTGTTCCAGCTTACACCCATTGCCCCTTGTCCTATCATTGGACATCACTGTGAAGAGCCTGGCCCCATCCTCCTGACACTCGCCCTTCAAATATTTATAAACATTAATAAGGTCACCCCTCAGCCTCCTCTTCTCCAAGCTAAAGAGACCCAGCTCCCTCAGCCTTTCCTCATAAGGGAGATGCTCCACTCCCTTAATCATTTTGGTGGCTCTGCGCTGGACTCTCTCAAGCAGCTCCCTGTCCTTCTTGAACTGTGGGGCCCAGAACTGGACACAATATTCCAGATGTGGCCTCACCAGGGCAGAGTAAAGGGGAAGAAGAACCTCTCTTGACCTACTAACCACCCCCCTTCTAATGCACCCCAGGATGCCATTGGCCTTCCTGGCCACAAGGGCACAGTGCTGGCTCATGGTCATCCTGCTGTCCACCAGGACTCACAGATCCCTTTCCCCTACACTGCTCTCTAGGAGATCATTTCCCAACCTATACTGGAACCTGGGGTTGTTCCTGCCCAAGTGCAACACCCTACACTTGCCCTTATTATATTTCATCAAGTTTTTCCCTGCCCAGCTCTCCAGCCTGTCCAGGTCTCTCTGGATGGCAGCACAGCCCTCTGCTGTGTCAGCCACTCCTCCCAGCTTTATATCGTCAGCAAACTTGCTGACAGTGCACTCTGTTCTCTCATCCAGGTCACTGATGAATATACTGAATAATACTGGACCCAGTACCGACCCTTGAGGGACTCCACTAGACACAGGTCTCCAACTAGACTCTGCCCCATTGACCACCACTCTCTGGCTTCTTCCCACCAGCCAGTTCACAGTCCATCTCACTAACTGATCATCTAATCCACACTTCCTCAATTTGTCAGCGAGGATGCTGTGGGAGACCGTGGCAAATGCTTTGCTGAAATCAAGATAGACTGTTGCCTGTGCTGGGAATCAACACGTATTCTCATAGAGATAGGGTGATGTTCCGACTTTATTTTGATACAAGTGCCTTTTATATACTTTGCCATACAGTATAATCTAACACACGATGCGTGTTAGTAACTAATTGGTTAAAACTCTATTCCCACGACATAGTTAATGAAGTTTGTGCATATCACACAAGTCTAGCTTTCTATTGGTTAGTGATTAGAAGTCATACACACCTTAGCTTTCTCACAGAATGCTTATCTTTACGGCTGCAGCTGCAAGGATTCTACTTGTTTTTTACAGATAAAGACCTTCTATTCTCGTTAGCTGTTAATTAGAATGTTTCACAGGGGCCCTGTTCTCACAGAGGCCCTGTTCTTTCTCATATTTTTAACTAACTGGATGTTATCATGACCCCTGTCTCGTAGCCAAATTTCAATAGTGCTCTCTACAACAGACCACATCCACTGCTCTGCCATCATCAAGCCACCTCCTTGTGTTTTCATAAAAGTCTAGTAGGTTGGTCAAGCACGACTTTCCCTTGGTGAAACCGTGCTGACTGCCCCTAATGACCCTCTTATCCTTGATATGCCTAGAGATGGCACCAAGGATCAGTCGTTCCATCACCTTCCCAGGGATGGAGGTGAGGCTGACCGGTCTGTAGTTACCTGGGTCCTCCTTCTTGCCCTTTTTGAAGATTGGAGTGACATTTGCCTTCCTCCAGTCCTCAGGCACCTCACCCGTTCCCCACGACTTAGCAAAGATGATGGAGAGTGGTCTAGTAATGACTTCAGCCAGCTCCCTCAACACCCGTGGGTGCATCCCATCTGGACCCATAGATTTATGGATGTCCAGATTGCTTAATTGGTCCCTGACCCAGTCCTCATCAACTGAGGCAAACTCCTCCATTGTTTTGACTCCCTCTGGGGTCTCCAGGGTACAGAGCTCCCCAAGACAGCTTCCGGCAGAGTAGACAGAGGCAAAGGCGGCATTCAGTAACTCTGCCTTCTCTGTATCCTCTGTCACCAGGGCACCCACCTCATTCATCAGTGGGCCTACATTGCCTCTAATGTTGGCTTTATCTGCCATGTATTTGAAGAAGCTCTTCCTGTTGTCCTTGACCCCTCTGGCAAGATCTAATTCTAAGGAGGCCTTGGCTTTCCTAGTTGCCTCCCTACATCCTCTGACAACATCCTTATATTCCTCCCAAGTGGCCAGCCCCTCCTTCCATGATCTGTAAACTCTCCTCTTCCACTTGAGTTTGCCCAGCAGTTCCCTGTTTAACCAAGCAGGTCTCCTGGCTCCCTTCCCTGACTTTCTACATATCGGGATGCTTCGATCTTAAGCTTGGAAGAAGCAGTCCCTGAATGTTAACCAGCTATCTTGGGCCCCTTTACCTTCAAGTACCCGGTCCCATGGGATTTCCCCTAGCAATTGCTTGAAAAGGCCAAAGTTGGCCCTCCTGAAGTCCAGGGTTGCAATTTTACTTGTAATTCTGCTTACGTCACATGAGATCCTGAACTTCACCATCTCATGATCACTGCAGCCCAGGCAGTCCTCAACCTTTACAGCCTCAACCAGACCCTCCTTGTTAGTGAGGATGAGATCCAGCGTCACTCCCCTCCTGGTTGGTTCATCCACCATTTGCATCAGGAAGTTATCATCGATGCACTGGAGGAACTTCCTGGATTGTGGGTGGCTGGCTGAGTAGTCCCTCCAGCAAATATCAGGGTAGTTAAAATCCCCCACAACAACCAGGGCCTGTGATTGCAAGGCTGCTCTCAGCTGCCTGTAGAAGGCCTCATCAACCTCCTCACCCTGATCTGGTGGCCTGTAATAGACACCCACGACAGTATCAACCCATACCAGCCTGCCCCTTAATTTTCACCCACAGACTCTCAACTCGCTCCTCATCCGCCCCTGGACAGATCTCAATACACTGCAGTTGCTCTCTCACGTAAAGAGCAACTCCGCCACCTCGCCTTGCTGGCCTGTCTTTCCTGAGAAGGACATAGCCATCCATGGCCACATTCCAGTCATGTGAGCTGTCCCACCATGTCTCTGTAATTGCCACCAGATCATAATCCCCTGACTGAACACAGGTTTCTAACTCCTCCTGCTTATTCCCCATGCTGCGTGCATTGGTGTACAGGCATTTCAGGGAGCAAGCCAAGTACACCAATTTCAGCCTAGGGGGGTGGGAGGCCTCCCAATCTTCAGCAATTCTAGAGTACTGCCCCACTAGCACAAGCCCAGCTGTGACCCCTTCCCCCTTCCAATCTAGCTTAAAGCTCTCCAAATGAGCCCTGCCAATTCCTGCCCCAGCCTCCTTTTGCCCCTGCAAGATAGGCCTTCCCCACAAATCACTCTCTGGACTGGTGTCTTATAAAACCAGCCATTATCAAAGAACCCAAAGCCCTGCCTGTAGCACCAGTCCTGGAGCCAGTCATTTATGGCCTGAATTCTGCCATTCCATCCCAGATCAGAACCCGAAAGTGGAAGGAGGGAAGAGAAAATCACTTGTGCCCCAGACCCTTTCAGCTGTTGTCCCAAGGCCTTGAAATCCTTCTTCATCCCCCTCAGACTACGGGATGCAGCTTCCTCCCCACCTGTCTGGAAGATCAGCAGTGGGTAGTAGTCTGTTGGGTGCACCAGGTTGGGAAGTGCCCTGGTGATATCCCTGATCCTGGCTCCAGGAAGACTACATACTTCCCTATGTTGAGGGTCAGCCCTGCATATCGGGCCCTCTGTCCCCCTCAGAAGGGAATCGCCTACTACAATGACCCTTCTTTCTTTCCTGTCAGAGGCAGTCTTGAGGGGCTGAGTCACCCGCCTCTTCCTCTGTGGCCTTGTAGGTGGGCCTTGCACCATGTCCTCACTAACCTCTTCACCAACCTCTCCTTCAAGAGGCAGGGCCTCAAACCTATTAGAAAGGGGCACCTGAGGGAGCAAAGCATGTAGGGAAGAAGGTCGCCCATGATATCAAACTGGGACTTTCATCCAACCCTCCTCATCTCCCTGGCCCCTTGCCTCTGTCTGACAGCAACAGGGCAGAGGCTTCCTCAGGTCTCCCCTCCCTGCCCGACAGGGCGGGGGCTCCATCACCTTTTGGGGGTTACCCTCTTGGGGCATTTCTAACTGGCATGCCAGGGAGTTACTCCACCAGTCATTCTCCTTCTCACATTCCCTGATGGTCCTCAGTCTCTTTACTTCCTCCTTAAGCTTCACCACCATACTGAGGAGATCGCCCACCTGCTCACACCTCACACAGGTGGAATGCCTCCCTTCCTCCCCCGGCAGCAGCAGGCTCTGGCACTCCCTGCAGCCAGAGACCTGAACAGCCACCGTTCGGGGCAGGCCCTCTGTCTGGGTTGCCACAGTGTTTTTGCTACAACCTCTCTGCCTGGAGGACACCCTATTCAGAGGCAGCAAGGGACACACCTCCAAGTGGGCGAGCTGCTGCGATGGAGTGCTGCTATCAGCAGAGCTACAGTGAGCTGCCCTGCTCGCCTCCCCTGCTCACCCTGCCTTGCGCTAACTGACGCGCCACGCGCTCCCTGGGAGCAATTTAAATCTCCCGCGGCTGGCCCTGGCACCGCCCCCTCCGCGTCAGCCCCACTCCCGCGATTGGCTGCTCTTGACGGGACCCAGCAACACTTCCGCAGTGTCCCATGGTGCTAGGACCACCCCTCCTCCTCCTCTCAATTGTAAACAGCCACGGACTTACCGTTGACCGCCGCTGTGCTCCACGTGCCTGAGTGCAGTCGCCGGTTTTACATGTGCTGGTACAAATAGTGACTATGTGCTTAGTCCTGGCACTGATGGCCTTACTGTGCTGGGGGAGCTATCTTGTGGAGGAGACAAGGGAATACATCTCCCTTTCCCTAACTGGAGTTAATGTGGATGGCTTTATTATGCAGGCTCCCAAGGTCCTTGTTCACCCTTATGTGAGCTGTTTATTACTATGAAGTAATACTGTCGGAATATTATGGTTTTTGTGGAATATAGTCTCGTCCTGGTGTAAGAGAAGGCAGCTTTTGGCTGAGGAAATACTGAAAAGTGCCCTGAAGCGGCCGGTCCCTGGGTGGCAGGGTGTGTGGAAGGATTTGGGCAGGTTCCTAGGACGGTTATCACCTCCCATAGCCTGGGATTTTACACCCAAAGAGGCACACAACCCTGGCAAACTCACGTGCCACTTGATGGAAGGGTGCCTGGCCTATCCCAATGAGAACCAGCAGCTTCTAGCACTGTACTGGGGCCTGGCCTGTGCCTATCGAGCCACAGTTCAGTACTCTCAGAGGACTGTGGTTGAGGCAGGGACCCAGACCACATCCGAGGACACCATGGTTGAGACAGGGATCCAAACAACAACAACAACTACAGTAATTGCCAAAGTGGTGAAAAAGAAACAGTGGACAAGGAGAACCACTGGTCCATATCATCGATTAGTGAGGGCAGAGGAAGAAGAGGATCAAGAAGCCGGTCCTTCGATGAGGAACTTGGAGGAAGGAGTGAGAGAACTAAAACAAGAATCAGAAACTACCTGGTCCCTGACCTCATCAGAACTTAGAGACATGCGGAAAGATTACAGCTGCCAGCCAGGTGAGCGGATTGCTGCCTGGCTGCTCCGATGCTGGGATAATGGGGCCGACAGCCAGCAACTGGAAGGAAGGAAAGCCCAGCAGCTGGGATCCCTGTCTAGAAACCAAGGGATCGAGAGAGGAACTGGAAGAGAGGCAGCAATTTGCAGTCTCTGGAGACGGCTCCTCTCCAGTGTGAAAGCTAGATACCCATTCAAAGATGACCTTATGAACTCCCTGGACTCCGGCAGATGAAGGCATCCAGTATCTGAGAGAACTAGCAGTGCTGGAAGTCATTTACAGTGATCCTGACAATGATGAGGCCTCCAAAGATCCAGAGGATGTCCTGTGCACACGGGCCATGTGGAGGAAGGTGATCCAAGGTGCCCCAGTGCCAAATGCTAACAACTTGGCAGCGATGTATTCCCCGGATATGGAGACACCAACTGTGGAAAGTGTGTCTTCGTGGCTTCAAAACTTCGAAGAGAATCTCTGTACCTCCTCGTCCCTATGGGCCAGCACCGTGGCTGTCAAAGGCATGCCAAGGAATCAATCTTCTCCTGCCCCAGTCAGAGGCAAAGGGAGTCCCCGACGTATGCCACGTGGTGCACTCTGGTTCTTTTTGCGTGACCAGGGGGAGGACATGAAGAAGTGGGATGGTGAACCCACCTTTAAACTGGAGGCTTGTGTACGTGAACTGAGGGGGAAGACAGCTGTTAAGAAAGGACCACCCAAGAAGGCTGTCAGTGGAGCTGTTGCTCCAGGAAGGCAATCAGCAATCTTCCAGACATATAAGAACTGAAATCACCTGCCTTGACCCTAGTGAGGGGACTTCAGGTCTGGCACTGCAAAGGTCAAACAGTGAATACTGTGATGAAGAACAGGAGTAGAGAGTCCCTACCTTCGGCCAGGAGGAGGAAATGGACGATTGTGTATATTGGACTGTGTGGGTCTGATGGCTTGGCACATCAGAGAGGAGCCCACACCGGAACAGGTTTGCTGGCAGGACTTGTGACCCCGTGGGGAACCCGCGCTGGAGCAGTCCCTTCCTGAAGGACTGCACCCCATGGAATGGACCCATGCTAAAGCAGTTCGTGAAGAACTGTCAGTCATGGGAAGGACTCACATTGGAGAAGTTGGTGGAGGACTGTCTCCTGTGAGAGGGACCCTACGCTGGTGCAGGGGAAGGAGTCCTCCCCCTGTGGATGAAGGAGCGGCAGAAACAACGTGTGATGAACTGACCCCAACCCCATTCCCTGTCCCCCTGTACTGCTGGGGGGAGGAAGTGGAAAATCGGGAAAGAGATTAAGCCCGGAAAGAAGGGAGGGATGAGGGAGGTGTTTTAAGATTTGGTTTTACTTCTCATTATCCTTTGATATGTTTTTTTCCCCAAGTCGAGTCTATTTTGCCCGTGCCAGTAATTGGTGAGTGATCTCTCTCCATCCTTATCTCCACCCACGAGCTTTTTTTTCGTTATATTTTTCTCCCCCTGCCCAGTTGAGGAGGGGGAGTGATAGAGTGAGCATTGGTGGGCATCCGGCCTCTAGCCAGGGTCAACCTACCACAGTGAGTCAAGTCAGTTTGCAGAAGTGAAAGCCATCCAACTAGCCCTAAATATTTCTGAACGAGAAAAGTGGCCACTCCTGTATCTCTACACTGACTCCTGGATGGTGGCTAATGTCCTGTGGGGGTGGCTGCAGCAGTGGAAGAGGACTGATGAGTGATCATTTAAAATATAGTTAGATTTTAGAAAATGAGTTTAGTTCGTTTTGTCTCTGTGTTAAGTGGGAATCTTTTACAATAACTAACGAGCTATTCCACACTATCAGCAAAGGCCTTGCGGTGCCTGGTGTGCGAGCAGTCTGGAGCAAGATAAGAAGGAACTGGTATGCAACACCTGCAGTCTGAAGCAAGAAAGCTGGCTTTGTTTGGTCTAGTGGTTTGCAAGGGGCTACTGAGCACGTTCATGGAGAAAAGGTGAAAAGTTTAGAGTAATAACGGGTGCTAACAAGCACCAACAGGAAGCAGTGCACAAGAGCGAATGGGAGTGGACTTATGTTAAAAATTTCTTGGAATTAATTAACCTAACCCAACCTATTCTTGAAATTTTAATGAATATGTATGTACATGTGCTTTAAATAATGCCTTTGTAAAGGAGTCCAGGCGCAGGGCCATTTTGGAGCGATCCACCCCGTCGCCCGCCGAAGAATAAAACATACCTGCTTTATCACTCTCTATGAGTTGTAAGGTTTGATTCTGCAGATCAATTTGGCACCCCAGATGGGAGCCCTTCTCTTCTCGGCTGCAGGACCAGCTGGAAGCAGGACATCCTAAGGCACCGCCAGATTACTTCTCCAGAGGATCTTCCAACCCCACCCGATCACTGCGGAGAAAGAGACAGAACATCAGCAGGCGGACCAGGTATGTGAATTTGGGATTCCTGCAGCGGGGGCAGGGGAAGAACCTATACGTCGTGTGGAGGTGTCCCATGTGAGGTGAGGAGTAATATTGTTTGCCCCTTGGATTTGTTGGGCCCAACAGGGAGGGACTCATGCTTGGTTGTTGCTAGCTAGGGTCTGGCGACCGGAAGATCTCGTGATGTACGGAAAGATGAGACCCCTCTCCCGACAGCCAATAGCATTTGACCTATGATGTAAGCATGCGGAAGTGACATCACAAACCCAGGGTATATAATGTTGCGTCACACACCAATAAACGTCATTTGCCATCCACCACATTGGTGTCAGTGATCTGATGACCCGAGCGACCTGGGGTTGGTCGCCGTGCCGTTCCTGAACCAGGTCTCCACGCCTCCGGAGAGGCAACAAGTGGTGCCGAAACCTGGGAACCACCTGCAGGGCGCTCAGGACGGGAAAATCGCCTGGAGTCAGCGGAACGGCGGCTGGAGCAGCAAAGCTAGCCCGGCGGGGAGGACGCTCCCGGACCAACAAGGAGAAATGGAGGCCCTTGTGCAGGTCGTATCTCAATTACATAAGCAGTGGGGGATTGACTGCAAGCATAAAGATTTTACTCTCGCAGTTGCGAGGCTTTTACAGATTGGGGTCATTGACCAGCCGGTGGATATTCTCCACCCTAAAATGTGGGATAAGTGTACCAAAGCCTTAGCTGAGGAGACGATGTCCTCAGGCTCGGGGAAATATCTTAAGTCGTGGGGGAAAGTCATGCAGGCTTTACAAAAAGCCATAGAGGAACAGGAAACCTGGAAGGCAGCAAAGAACTGCTTGTTGGCTATCCCGAAATTGGGAGTCGGGGCAGCCACACAGACTTTGCATGCACCAGGAGATAATGATTCTACTGAATCTAAAAGTTTACAAGAGGGTGATGCGTCCCCTCAACCCCCGAACCCCGACCCGCCTGTAGAAGGGCAAAAACAAGTTAAGACCTTTTGGGGTGGTTTAGCCCAGGAAGCCAGAGACGCCGCGAAGAAGTCAGAATCTGGGGAAGCCTGGGCTGAACCACCACCATATGCGCCTCAAGATGGCGCTGAGAGCAAAGGGGAAGAGCGGGGCGAAAACGCACGTGGCAGGGACAGGGAGGAAGCGCCAGCACTA
Source organism: Caprimulgus europaeus (assembly GCA_907165065.1). The sequence continues at coordinate 18,289,355 of OU015537.1, forward strand.
ACAAGCGCACGTGGACGGGAGGGGGAGGAGAACGACAAGGGGAAAGGCAGTGGGGGCAAGTGGAAGGAGGAGGGGGACGTGATCGAAGGGCGGAAAGCCAGTCAGAGCGGCCATTCAAAAGAATGCCTTTATAATGCAAACATCCCACCGGGTGGAGGGTGGGGTGGCAACTCGAAAGAATGCCTTTGTAATGCAAGCACCCCACCGGGTGGAGGGTGGGGAGGCCATTTGAAAGAATGCCTTTGTAATGCAAACACCCCACCGGGTGGAGGGTGGGGTGGCTGTTCGAAGGAATGCCTTTGTAATGCAAACACCCCACCGGGCGGAGGGTGGGGCGGACCCCGAGGGACGGGCGAACCAGGAGGGTGGGGCGGACCCAGAGGGACGGGCGAATCAGGAGGACGGGGCGGGCCGAGGGGGAGGGAACGGTCCGCCCGCAAGGGAAGCAGGCGGGGCCGGAGCCCGACAAAAAGGGACTGGAAACGGGAAGTAACCGGTCAGTCGAGCTCCGACTCCGACTCAGACACTAGCTGGGACGAGCGGCTCGTAACCGATTCAAACTCAGAGGAGGAGGATGTGGAAGTAATTACAGTAAAAAGCAAAAATACTCCCATCCGAAGTAAAAAGGGATTGCGAGAAGAAAAAACTCCTCTCACTGACTGGAGGAAAATAAGGATTGCATGTGCCGATCTGGTCCCATCGGCCACGCTAGCCTTCCCGGTCCAACTGGCGGAGGAGGTGCAGAGGTTCTACTCGCCCGTTAACCCTAAAGACATACAAGCAATTGTTCAAGCAATTGCGGACAAAGGCCTTAGCTCTGCCATGGTTTCCACCCTCATAGACAGCGTTTTTGGGGGAGATGATATGCTCTCGTTTGATATACAACAAACTTGCAGATTAATTTTTGATGGGGCAGGGATGATTGTTTTTAAACAAGAATGGGAGGATAACTGCAAGACAACTGGCCCAAGTGACTGGGGCAGATCACCCGCTACATGGCTCCAGCCTGCAGCTGCTCATGGGTACAGACCCAACAATGATTACCCCCCTGGCCCAGGCCCAAGACCTGCGGGCCCATGAAATTGTAACAACTACTCGTGCAGCCAGGGAAGCCATCCGCACAACCTGTAGGGTTATTGTCAAGCCATTGCCATGGTCCACTATAAAACAAAATGAGAGTGAAAGTTTTACACAATTCGTGGGTCGCCTCCAGGCAGCAGTCGATTCCTCGACCCTGCCTGCAGAAGCGAAAGGCCCGGTTGTCGCAGATTGCCTACGCCAGCAGTGTAATTCGGCAACCAAAGAAATCCTACGATCACTGCCAGTGGGGTCAAATGTTGCAGACATGATTAAGCATGTCGCAAAGGAAGAGCATCTAGCCCCGATTCAGGTAGCTGTGAGCACTGCAATAGCTAACGTGATGGCATGTTTTAAATGTGGCCAGGCGGGCCATGTTGTGGCAAACTGCCCCCGGTTGGGGAACCTGGCGACAGCGCCCCCTCCAGACCAAAACAGACTCAGAGGACCGTGTTGGGTTTGTGGAAAGAAAGGACACTTTGCCAGGGAATGCAGATCTAAAAACCAGGGAAACGGGAGGGGGAGAGGGCACCCAGGCCGCACACAGCCCTCTCCCACGTGGGACATGAGGCGGCCCAACTATGCCAACCCCAAGTGGGGCGAATCGTTCCCAAACCCGCTGCCCCTTCAAGAGGCGACCACCTTTATGGTTCAACCAACGTTCCAGCCAAACCTGCCCACACCTCAGGGACAGCAGGGACCACCCCCTGGAGTCGAGACCCCAGGGTGGCCCTGGCAATAAAGTGTGATAACCCACCAGTGGCGTGGAGGATCTGTTCCCTCCACAATACCCTAGATAGCACCACCATTACCATCCCCTTTTTAATCGATACCGGAGTGGATGTTACAGTTATTCCCGAGACACACTGGCCCTCGCATTGGAAATTACAAGATGCCCCCATGGTGGGTGGAGTAGGGGGATTATCCCGGGCTCGAAAGAGTGCTCAATTGGTAGCAATCACGCTTCACACTGAAAGAGGCCCTGAGAAAACCATTAACCTCCAACCATATGTCATGTCAGGAGTCCCGCCCCTGCTGGGAAGGGACGCTTTAACTCTATTAAAAGCCAGGGTTACAAATTTACCCTAAGGGCCACTGCCGCACACCCACCTCCACCTATTAAACTGACGTGGAAATCATCCGACCCAGTGTGGGTCGAGCAGTGGCCCCTGTCAAAGCCTCGAATGGACGCTCTTCTTAAGCTAATCGACCGTGAGCTACAAAGAGGCCATATAGAGCCTTCTACTAGCCCATGGAATACCCCAGTCTTTGTAATACCCAAACGAACCGGTGAAGGGTTTCGCCTTCTCCATGACCTGCGTGAAGTTAACAAGAAAATTCAGCCAATGGGTCCTGTCCAAACATTATTGCCCATGAACTCTATGATACCAGAAAAACAACCTTGTGCTGTCCTTGATATTAAAGACTGTTTCTTTTCAATACCCCTACATGAGGAGGACAAGGAGCGGTTTGCTTTTTCTGTTGTGTTCCCAAACAGCCAACTCCCCAACCTACGCTTCCAGTGGAAAGTGCTACCACAAGGGATGATCAACTCGCCTACTATCTGCCAGATCACAGTTGATCGAGCATTGGCACCGGTTCGGCGCAACAACCCAACCGCGACCAACATCCAGTACATGGACGACATCTTGATCGCCGCGCCGTCAGGAAGTCAGGTAGACCAGCTGGTGTCAGCAGTTTCAGAGACTTTAAAAGCAAACGGGTTTGAAATCGCAAGCGCAAAAGTTAAGAGAGGACCATGTGTAACTTTTCTGGGAATGGGAATCACAAACTCTTACGTAACCCCCCCCCCAGATAAAAATCCGTCGAAACATCAGAACACTCCATGATATGCAACAATTAGTGGGATCCTTGCAATGGCTCCGCAACATTGTCCTGGTCCCTCCTGAAATCATGACCCCCCTGTATGATCTTCTGAAAGGAAAGCACCCCTGGGAGCAAAAAACTCTAACGACAGACGCTATGAACTCTCTTGACTTTATCGAGCTGCAGGTTTCATCAAGCACGCTCACCAGGTGGAACCCACATGTACCACTTGACTTGTACGTACACTTCACAGAGGAAGGGGGAGTAGGGGCACTAGCCCAGGGGCCCCCTGAAAAAGCCCAACCAATACAATGGACAGTCCTGGGAAAACCTTCACGTGCATTCTCCCCAGGAGCCGAGTGCCTTGGTAATCTCATCATGAAAGGCAGAAAACTCGCCCTAAGACACCTGGGCATCGAGCCCGCCAGGATATACCTACCCTTCCGCAAACAGCTCCCAACGCAGTCAATGGCAATGTCAGAGTATCTAGCTATAGCTCTCGTTGGATTCGGTGGAGAAATCCGGTATGCTGTGAAACCTCCCTGGACTCAAATGCTGGCCATTATCGACATCGACCTCCCACAGAAGATCATGGACCGACCCCAACAGGGACCAACTGTCTTCACGGACGCATCCTCAACAACCTCAACCACGGCGGCAGTATGGCAATCTGGAGAGGAATGGCACTGTGTTAAAGTGACCGATTGTGCGCTCTCCGTCCAGCAGCTGGAAGCGATGGCTGTAGTACTGGCGTGTGGGCTGTTCCCAATGGAACACCTCAACATAGTGACTGATTCGCTGTTCGTAGCCAAGCTTTGCTTAGCCATGTCGAGGCCTGGCGTGGCAACATCCACAATAGCCCTAATGCTGGAGGAAGCACTTTCTTCTCGAAAGGGCACCATATCAGTCATCCATGTCAACAGCCACAACCCAATCAAGGGGTTCTTCCAAATCGGCAATGACAAAGCAGATGCCGCTGCGAAAGGGTTGTGGACGCTGAGAGATGCCCGTCAGCTACATGAGTCTCTCCACATCGGAGCCAAAGCGCTGGCCAAGAAATGCGAGATCTCAGTCACTGACGCGAAACACATAGTAGCCACATGTCCCCACTGTCAAAAAACACCATTGTGGTCCAGTGGTGTCAACCCCAGAGGCCTTAAAGCCTCCGAGGTGTGGCAGACAGATTTTACGATCTGTCAGTTACTAAAACCTCGAGCGTGGCTAGCAGTAACCGTAGATACATATAGCGGAGTGATCGTAGCCACACAACACCTTAAAGCTGACTCCAAAGCGACCATCCAACACTGGTTAACAGTCATGGCGTGGCTTGGCATCCCCAGTCAGATTAAAACAGATAATGGGTCGAACTTTGTCTCCAAATCAGTCCAAATATTTGCTTCAAAATGGGGTATCACTCTAACACACGGTATTCCATATAACAGCACAGGACAAGCCATAGTCGAGAGAGCAAATCAAACTTTAAAATCTAAACTAGAGGTGTTGGCAAAAACAGAAGGTTTTGCCAATGCCATCCCCCCAGGAGACCAAGCACGTCTGTTAGCGACCGCTCTCTTAGCTCTAAATCAGTTCCCCAGGGGGGAAGAGAGGAATAGCCCTGCTCAAAAACATTGGGCCACTCAAGCATTAGAAGAGGGACCATTAGTTATAATCAGAAATGAGCTGGGGGAATGGGAACAGGGGTGGAGGCTAGTTCTTACGGGACGAGGGTATGCCACGGTCAAAAAAGATGGGAAAGTCAAGTGGTGTCCGCTTAAGTCCATTAAGCCGGACCTCCGGGATAAAACTAATGAAAGCTGTGAGTTTCTATTCACAGGACCGGATCATCGGATGCCCTCATAACCCGCACGCCTCAGTGACAGGAGAAGATGGCGAGTCGACAAACATCCCGTCTGCATCCGAAGGTTCCGTGCTGTCAGATAGCACTGATCTTCGGACCCTGCATACTAAACAGGCTCACATCGTTTGTCAAGAACCGGCTAGAGAAAGTTAACATCATGCTGGTAGAACGTCGGCAACTGCTCTAAGAACGCTCCTGCCCGGAATTTCCCTTTTCTGTTCCTATTTATACCTCGTTCCTCCCAGTTACCCTTTAACTACCTCACTCAATGTGCCTTATGTTTTTTATCCAGGTCTGTGGTACTTTCTCACAGTGTTGTAAAACAGAATCAGAAAATGCTGCATTTAGTATGTTTCTTACCTTCAGTTATGATGTAAATATTCTTTGAAACCTTTTATAACTTAATTTAATAATGCATAGGGAGGGGGGAAATGTTGCTAGCTAGGGTCTGGCGACCAGAAGATCTCGTGATGTGCGGAAAGATGAGACCCCTCTCCCGACAGCCAATAGCATTTGACCTATGATGTAAGCATGCGGAAGTGACATCACAAACCCAGGGTATATAATGTTGCGTCACACACCAATAAACGTCATTTGCCATCCACCACATTGGTGTCAGTGATCTGATGACCCGAGCGACCTGGGGTTGGTCGCCGTGCCGTTCCTGAACCAGGTCTCCAAGCCTCCGGAGAGGCAACATTGGTGAGGGGGTACCCGAGGTCCTATAAGCCGTGAGGGAATGGGGACTCATGCAGCAGGAGCGCTGTGTGGCATAGCTATCATCTTATACATCTGTTGTAGAAACCTGGTATCGTGTATTATGGTTTAAGTTATACTGCTTGGTGTGGATCTGTGGCAAACAGTTAATAGTTTACGATTTATACTACACAAGATGTGGGCAACATTGTTGAAAATTGGCTATAAAATAAGGGTCATGAGAAAATCTAGCTAACTTAGAATATAAGGAAAAACAGGATTTCTGAATGTCTTTGTTCTTAAAGTAAAGTCAGTGCTGGCTGGGCCCCTTTCGGCTGTGTGCTAGGGAAGATAAGAAAGGAATGTGAAGGACTTGTGAAAGTAATAAACATCAAAGAAGATGGATCCCTGAGAAGAACAGGACATGACGCCCAGGAAGTGAACCCGAACCGAGATAAAAGCGAACCACTTGGACTGAGAGGTCAATATGTGATTAGTGCAATTAGCCAATGGTAATTAGCTTCGTAGTGTGTGAATACGTGTGCGGAAGTTAAAAGTATATAAAACACGTAGCGTTCTGATTAATAAAGAGAGACTTGCCGACATTACAGAATGGGCATTTCTCCCATCGCCGCCGACAACAAGATCCAGACTATTGCTTAATTTGCATATTTTGTGGTGTGAGTGAGAGGAGTAACGGGCCCTTTTGTGTGACTGAGTGTCTGTGTTGTATGAGTAAGATGTAGTCTGACTGCAAAGTGAGTGCAGGAGTTGTAATCCATGGTTCTGTTCTCCTGCAAGGGAAACAGCCAGAGACAAACGAAGCAAAAGATTATAGTTCAACGTTATAAACGTAATTTGTCTTTGTGGTTGTTTAATGTGTGTGGGGGAACTAAATGGGAATTTAAGACTCATAGATATTAGGGAGGTTAGATCGGAGTTTTGCCAGTAGTTTTAGATATTGCAGGGACAAACTTTAAGGGAGACATATTGCCCCTTTGGGAACAGAGGTGAAGGGGGGGTCAGGGCTGTATAGGATACAGGAATTCTGGTGGTCAGTATTTGTGTTGTTCTGAGCGTTTTCTCAGGTGTATGATAGACCTTGGAACAGGGTCACCTGAACTATGTTTTAATTTCTGGTGTCCTATACACGGATCTGGGGATTTTTCATGTAATCCAATTTTTATTTTTAAGTGTTTTGGCTGTGACCAGAATGTTTGGGTGCAATTTGGAAATGATTTTTGGTGTGATCAGTGTGAGAACTGGTCTGACTGGGATAGGATTGAGCACTCAGGAGAACTTAAACGGGTAATCTGAGGGAATTTAGAAAGTTTAAAGAATCAGTGAGACTAGTGAAACTTATATGGTAAAGAGATAAATACAAACTCATCACTATGGTATAGGAGGAGATGTAAAACAAAGTAATAACTTAGTCCCTCAGTGTGGGGAGCGCACAAGCGCCTGTCCACTTTGTAACTACTGTTTTCTATTTGTTTGTGCTAAGTGCTTAAAGTGCTGCAAGTACATTATCTCTCCAAATGGGAGACAGGAGTTTTATCTCAAGAACTGCTTTGAATTCAGGTGCATCCACTGTAGGACAAGCACTCCCCAGCACCTCTTGCCTCGGGTATAGTATTACTGTTATCAGTTTAACCAGTACAATGCTTCTTGGTTAACAAGAGAAAAGGAAACCTAGGAAGTATATTTAATAATGGATACTAAGCCAAGAAATGAATGTCTGAAAGCTGGCCCTTTAGGCTGCATATTAAAACACTGGAAAGAACTGGAACCAGAGAAGAGACAGAGAGCTCTTGTAGCGGCTTTACAGCAAGGGGGGGTCCTGACAAAAGGAGAAACAGGGACTCCGGGAGGTGGAGGCCCTTGGAGACTGCCCCCACTTGGGTCAATCGGTGTGCATGATGTAAACGAACAGGACACTGGAAGAACGAGTGTCCCCAAAGGAGACAAGGGGGTAGAAAAATCACGAACGCCCCCAGAACCCAGGCCCCTGTGGCGGGAAACTATGAAGATTGACAGGGAACCGAGGAGTCTACCCTAGTGGATCCACTGGTTATATTAAAGCTAGGGAAACAAAAATGGGAGAGTGGAATTTTTAGTAGATAACGGAGCAACATTTTTGGTTTTAAACCAGGCTCTAACACCTATAGACAATGATTTTGTAATGGTAAAGGGAGCTACTGGCCAAAGCGAAAAGGCTATTTTCTCAAACCTCTCAAGTTCAAATTGGGGAAACAATTAGGAATACATAAATTTCTTTATATGGAAAATTCACCAAAGCCCTTATTGGGATGAGAATTATTACTGGAGGCAGAAATAAGATTTGGGAAGGAAGGAATAGAATTTGAAGTGGGGGATAATCAGCTAATTGATCTTTTAAGTTAGGCCTTAGTAAGTCCCTCTGAAAAGACAGAAGTACCCAAGGAGGTTCAGGATCAAGTATTCCCAGGGGTATAGGCCACTGAAATACCCGGCAAAGCAAAAACAGCTTCATCAATAGTAGTCAAAATTAAACCAGGAACTAAGACAGTGAGAGTAAAGCAATATCCCTTAAGGTTAGAGGATAGACAAGGGATTTGTCCAATCATAGAACAGTTTCTGAAGTACGGATTATTAAGAGAATATGAATCTAAGTACAATATTCCTATATTACCAGTTACAACCCAATACACCAGTGAAGAAACCAGATGGAAACTATAGGATAGTCCAGGATGTCAGGGCCATGAACAAAATAACTGAGGATTTATACCCTGTGGTAGCCAATCCATACTCATTATTGACTAAATTAAAATCTGAATTGGCTTGGTTTACCATTCTGGATTTAAAGGATGCCTTTTTCTGCCTACCTTTGAGCCCAGAAAGTCAATTATTTGCCTTTGAGTGGGAAAACCCATATTCTGGGAGGAAAATACAGCTAACTTGGACTGTACTTCCACAAGGCTTTAAGAACAGCCCTACCCTTTTCGGCAATCAGTTCGCGAAGGACTTAGAACAGTGAGAATCGCCACCTGGGACCGGGACTGTGTTGCAGTATGTGGACGATCTCTTTGTAGCCACTGAAACAAAAAACCAAAATATAGCTTGGGCTGTGAGTTTATTAAACTTTCTTGGACTAAGTGGTTATCGAGTCTCTCCACAGAAAGCTCAAATAGCTCCGCAAAAGGTGACATATCTAGGATATGAAATCACAGCTGGTGAACGGACCTTGGGGAAAGCAAGAAAGGAAGTCATCTGCCAAACTCCCAAGCCACAGATGATTAAGGAGTTCCGAATCTTCCTGGGAATGACGGGTTGGTGTCGTTTATGGATCTACAACTATGGACTCCTGGTAAGACCACTTTATGAACTTATTAAAACTAATTCAAAAGATCTCACTTGGAATAGAGAAGCTGAGCAAGCTTTCCATAACTTGAAATGAGAACTCATGCAGGCCTCAGCCTTAGGGTTATCAGACCCCACGAAACCTTTCTGGCTGTTCTCCCAGGAGATTAGGGCATTGCACTGGGAATTTTAGCTCAAAACCTAGGCCCAGATCAGACAGCCTTGACATACTTCTCCAAACATTTGTATGAAGTGAGTAGAGGATGGCCTAGCTGCCTGAGAGCAATGGCTGCAGTAATACTTAACATCCAAGAGGCTCGCAAATTTACAGTGGGCCAAAAGATGACAGTGTGTCTCATAGGGTGACCACCATACTGGAAGCAAAAGGGGGGGCATTGGCTATCCCCACAGAGATTCCTCAAATACCAGGCCATTATGGTGGAGCAGGATGATGTCCAGATAATAGTAACTAACATTGTCAACCCAGCATCTTTCCTTAGTGGAATTACAGGAGAACCCGTGACCCATGACTGCCTGGAGACCATTGAAGCAGTCTACTCCAGTCGACCAGATCTGAAGGAACAACCACTGGATGATACTGTGGACACGTGGTATACAGACGGCGGCAGTTTCGTCAAGAATGGTCAGCGCAAAGCAGGGTACGCAGTGACTACTACAGACAAGGTAATAGAGTCCGGGGCCCTTGCCTCAAACACTTCGTCACAAAAGGTGGAAATAATAGCTTTAACTCGTGCTTGCCAAAGAAAAAATTAATATTTGGACAGACTCTAAATATGCTTTTGGAATGGTTCATGCCATGGAGCAGTTTGGAGAGAAAGAAAACTTTTATCCACCCAAGGGAAGCACATAAATCACACAAAGGAAATTCTTAAACTACTGGAAGCAGTGCAACTGCCAGAGAAGGTAGCAATTATGCACGGCAAAGCTCACCAAAAGGGAACTACTGCGCAAGAAATAGGTAATTCCATGGAGGATCGAGAAGCAAAAATGGTGGCGATCCACCCTGTCGCCCACCGGCGAATAAAACATACTGCTTTATAACTCTGTACGAGTTGTAAGGTTTGATTCCGCAGATCAAGACCAATTGGCACCGCAGGGGTAAACCTAGCAGGACATTGCTGCTCAAGTAGAAAACATGACTTTAAAGGTACATCATGTAAACGCTCACGTGCCCAAAAGCCACGCCACAGAAGAACATCAAAACAATGAACACGTAAACAAGGCTGCCAAAATTGAAGTAGCTCCCATGGACTTGGACTGGGAGCGTAAATGTGAGCTATTTGTAGCTTGATGGGCCCATGAAACATCGGGACATCTAGGGAGAGATGCAGCATATCGATGGGCTCGTGATTGAGGGGTGGACCTGACCATGGAAGCCATCACACAGGTTACCATCATAGAATCATAGAATGGTTTGGGTTGGAAGGGACCTTAAAGATCATCTAGATCCAATCCCCCTGCCATGAGCAGGGACACCTTCCACTCAATCAGATTGCTCAAAGCCTCATCCACTCTGGCCTGGAAGGCTGCTATAAGATCTCCCTGGAGCCGTCTCTTCTCCAGGGTGAAGAGCCCCAACTCTCTCAGCCTGTCCTCATAGGACAGGTGCTCCAGCCCTCAGATCATCCTCATGGCCCTCCTCTGGACTCATTCTAACTGCTCCATGTCTCTCTTGTGTTGGCGGCTCCAGAATTGGACACAGTACTCCAGGTGGGGCCTTACGAGAGCGGAGTACAGAGGGAGAATCACCTCCCTCGACCTGCTGGCCAGACTTCTCTTGATGCAGCCCAGGATATGGTTGGCCTTCTAGGCTGCAAGCACACATTGCCGGCTCATGTTGAGCTTCTCGTCTACCACCACTCCCAAGTCCTTCTCTTCAGAGCTGGCCTCAAGTCACTCATCGCCCATCCTGTATTTGTGCTTAGGCCTGTCCTGACCCAGGTGCAAGACCTTGCATTTGGCCTTGTTGAACTTCATGAGGTTAGCACAGGCCCACCTCTCAAGCCTGTCAAGGTCCCTCTGGATGGCATCCCGTCCCTCCACTGTGTCGACCACACCACTCAGCTTGGTATTGTTGGCAAAATTGCTGAGGGTGCACTCAATCCTGCTGTCCATGTCTCTGCCAAAGATGTTGAAGAGCACCAGTTCTCTTGAGGAACACCACTCGTCACCGGTTTCCACTTGGACTTTGAGCTTATGACCACAACTCTTTGAGTGCGACCATCCAGCCAGTTCCTTATCCACCCAGTGGTCCGTCCATCAAACCCTCATGTTTCCAATTTAGAGATAAGGATGCCATTTGGGACGGTGTCAAACGCCTTGCACAAGTCCAGGTAGATGACATCAGTTGCTTTAGCCTTATCCACCAATGTTGTAACCCCATCATAAAAGGCCACCAGATTGGTCAGGCATGATTTGCCTCCATGTGCCTTAGCATAGTTTCCAGGAGTATCTGCTCCATGATCTTTCCTGGCACTGAGGTGAGACTGACTGGCCTGTAGTTCTCTGGGTCTCCCTTGTTTCCCTTTTTAAAAATGGGGGTTATGTTCCCCTTTTCGCAGTCTGCAGGAACTTCGCCGGACTGCCAGGACTTCAGCTTCGTAACTTCATCTGCCAGTTCCCTCAGGACCTGCGGATGCATCTCATCAGGTCCCATGGACTTGTGCACCTTCAGGTTCCTTAATTGGTCCTGAACCTGATCTTCTCCTACAGTAGGTGGCTTTTCATTCTCCCGGACCCTTCCTTGGATTTCTAGGAATTGAGCAGTGTGGTATGAGCCCTTGATGGTAAAGACTGAGGCAAAAAAGTCATGGAGCACCTCAGCCTTCTCATTGTCCTGGATGACCAGATTTCCCATTGCCTTCCAGAGAGGGCCCACATTTTCCCTAGTTTTCCTTTTCTCCCCAACATACCTGTAGAAGCTTTTTCTGTTGCCCTTGACATCTCTGGCTAAATTTAATTCTGTCAGGGCCTTGGCTTTCCTAACCTGATCCCTGGATACTCAGGCAATTTCTCTGTATTCCTCCCAGGTTACTCATCCTTCCTTCCACCCTCTATAGGCTTCCTTCTTGATCCTAAGTTTGTTCAGGATCTTCCTGTCCATCCATGCAGGCCTCCTGCTGTTTTTGCCTGCTTTCCTCTTTGTTGGGGTGCATCTTTCCTGGGCTTTGAGGAAGAGATCTTTGAGTATAAGCCAGTTGTCCTGAGCCCCTCTTCCTTCCAGGAATTCATCCCATGAGTTACTCATGAATGTGAAATGTGCTGCAATCAAGAGAGCCACACGAGTAAAATCTCCCTGGAATAGAGGGCGGTGGCTGGGCTTTCGATATGGTGAGGCCTGGCAAATCGACTATATTGGACCACTGCCACGAACACGCCAAGGCAAGCGCTACGTACTCACTATGATGGAAGCAACTACTGGTTGGCTAGAAACATACCCTGTAAACCATGCCACTGCCAGAAACACCATCTTAGGCCTTGAAAGACAAATTTTGTGGCGACATGGTACCCCAGAAAGAATTGAATCGGACAATGGGACTTATTTTCGAAATAACCTCATAAACTCCTGGGCAAAGAAACATGGCATTGAGTGGGTGTACCACATCCCCTGTCACCCACAAGCCTCTGGAAAGATTGAAAGATACAATGGACTGTTAAAGACGTTGTTGAGGGCATTGGACAATGGGGGATGGAAGCACTGGGATGTAAATTTAATGGAAGCCACTTGGCTGGTTAACACCAGAGGATCTGCTAACCGTCCTGGGCCTGCACAAACAAAACCCCTACATACTGTGGGAGGAGATAAGGTCCCTGTAGTGCACACAGGGAAGTGGTTGGGGAAGGAGGTATGGATTGCTCCTCCCACAGGAAAAGGCAAACCCATTCGTGAGATGTGAGTTGTACGTTGCAGGAAGGAATGTGGCAGGAATGACCTGAAATGATGGAGAGTGAGTTTCACAAGGAAAGGAACCAGACGACTGCAATGATGACCTGAACCAAGAGCTCAGGAAAGTGTGATATTGCCACCGGTGCACTGTTGTGGTAGCAATTGGCACCCGCTGTTCTTCGACCCTTAGCAGTCCCACCACAGAAGGTTCCTCTGAGAGACCAGGCAGAGCAGACAGATGTTTGATTTCCCCTTTCTCCAAGGCAGCTATGCCAAAAGCCCAGTGGTACCCTCTTGGGTCCTTGAAATACCCTCTCCTGAGGTAATCTATGCCGAGAATGCACAGAGCACCTGGGCCAGTCACAATGGGGTGCTTTTGCCAGTCATTCCCAGTCAGGCTCATTTCAGCCTCCAACACAGTCAGCTCTTGGGACCCCCTTGTGACTCCAGAAATACTGATGGATTCTGCTCCTTTAAAGTTCAATGGCATCAGGGTGCATTGGGCACCAGTGGCTACTAAAGCTTTGTACTGCTGGTGGTCAGATGTGTCAGGCTGATGAATCCACATAGTCCAGTAAACTCGCTTATCCCTTTCCTCCGCCTGGCTGGAGGCAGGGTCCCTCTAATGCTGGTCATCATATTCATCACTCACTTCTGATGAAATATGATCAAAAGGGTTAGGATCAAGGAAAGGATTAAGGGTAGCCTCAGCCCTCCTTTTCTGTCTGGGGAATTGTCCACTGGAGACTGGAGCAGCATTTTTCCTAGAAGGACCAGAAGCATTCCTATTTGTACTTGTTTTTCTTTGCAGCTCGTGTACTCGTGCCCGCAGGACTGAGGTAGGTTTCCCATCCCACTTTCTCATGTCATGCAAGTAAAACCACAGTGTGCCCCATGGTGTGTACCATCTCTCTTGAGCAGGGAAACGCTTGCTCCTAACAGCTGAGACATAGGTCTGAACGGGTGGAGGGTGGAGCCTGTCCTTGAATCACTGGAACTCTTGGGACAGTTGGTGCCTCCTCATCGTCTTTTAATTCTAATGCTGCCAATGAGTTGGCATATGATGCTGGTGCACTCCGTACAACATTTCGCCACATGGGTATTGTGCACGGGATTTCATCTGGGTCTTCAATTAACCTCAAGTCCCTCAGGTCTTGGTAAATCAGCTCCTGCACAGCTAGTTCCCTCAGGTACTGAATCCCTCTCTCCATGCTGGTCCATTTGCCTGGATTGCATGTAATATCCTTGAAGAGATACCTTTCCTTCACACCCACTAAGAGCTGCCTCCAAAGACTGCGGGTTGGTTCCCCTCTGGAAATTGCTTTATCAATGCCTGCTTCCTTAGAGAGGGATCCCAGCTGCTTCACTTCTCTACCCTCTAACTCCAGGCTACTGGCTCCATTATCCCAGCATCTGAGCAGCCACGTAATGAGGTGCTCACCTTGGTAACGGGTGAAATCTTTTCGTATATCCTGCAGCTCACTCGAGGTTAGAGATCGGGTGGTTTTTGTACTGTCTCAATTTCTATCTCCCCTTCCCTCCTCCTCTTCCTCCTTAGGAAGACCATAAGCTTGATCTTCTTCATCTCTCTGTAAACGTACTGATTTTCATGTCCCCTTCTTCCTTACAGGGGCAACTGATACTGGAAGGTGTTGGTTCTCTAGTTCATCTGCAGTGCTTCTTGATGGGGTTGGAGTAGCTGCAGTGTTTGTCACAGGGCTTGGAGTAGCAACATTGTCTGCTGTAGGGGTTGGAGAGGCTGCAGTGTCTATCACCGGGACTGAAGCAACTGTAGCAGGCACTGGGGTTGGAGTAGCCACAGTATCAGTCACAGAGGTTGAGGTAACTGTAGCAGGTGCCAGGGTAACTCCAACAGTGGATGGGATGATCCTTCTAAGTAGTCTGACATACATTCAGGACAACTAGCAGCACGATTATGCTGGTTTGATTATCCCAAGAACATTCAAAATTCTCAAATACTTCTGTAACCAGTCTGGAGGAGCAGGGGAAATTTAACAATAATGTTCCCTCAATATATGGTTTCAAAGAGAAAAAAACACTGGTGCAGTTTTTTGTGAGCGACGGAGGAAACTATGCAAGCCGACTCAATGTGAGTGATAAGGCATAGTTCACTTTATTGCTCTCATCCAGTCATATTTATACCAGCTACGAAAATTATTCCTACTAGTCCTTTGCTAATTGGCTTAAGCTCTAAACGTTACATTTACATGGTCCTCCTACTTGCGGTTTAACAGTAAAGCATTCTCTACATTTTTCACACACTTACTTTCTCAAGGTTGTTTACCAGAGTTTGAGATAAAGTCGCAGTCAGTGTACTTTTCCACTGCGGCCTGCTAAATCTTAGACAGGCTCTGCTCGCACAACCATCCTGCCTTGCTCTCTGAGCCATTCCCTAACATATCCCCCTTTTTCTTTTTGTACGAGCAGAGCTTGTCCTGCAACACACTCAATCATTTTTCTAAACCAGGATACAACACAGCTCAAACATAAAAGGTCAACTAGTACAATGATTAAAAGTAATAGCATGCTTTGCAACAAGGTTTTAAACCATCCTCCCAGTCCCAATCAGTTTGTTAGACCTTCTGTGCCAAAGAAACCCATGTCCTTTTGAATTTTCTGAGAGCGGTCCATGAGTTGTTGTATTTCTTTATGGAGAGATCTCCATTTATCTTCTAGGTCCATACAGCAGAGGCCCTTAAAATTTTTCACAGCCGTATTTATACCCTTTATCACAATACATGCAAGCTAAACACATACAACAATTGTTTAAACACTTTTAAGCATGAGCTCTAAATTTGACACAACAGGTGGCTTAGCTCTGTTCACGCCGCAGGACGTTAACAGGGCACTCCTACTTTGCGGTTACCAGCTAAAGCTACTCCCTTCTTTTTCCCAATTTAGTTTTGCTGAAGTTATTCATCTGAAGTCTCAAGGACAAGTAAGTATCCTGGAGACTTCTGCCAATTCACCCTGACCGTGCATTTGCTTGTTATACTTATGTCAAGGGCCTAAGCTGGCTACTGCACAGAATCACAGAATCACAGAAATGTCAGGGATTGGAAGGGACCCCGAAAAGACCATCCAGTCCAATCCCCCTGCCGGAGCAGGAACACCTAGATGAATCCACACAGGAAGGCATCCAGGTGGGTCTTGAATGTCTCCAGAGAAGGAGACTCCACAACCCCCCTGGGCAGCCCGCTCCAGCGCTCTGTTACCCTCACAGCAAAGAAGTTCCTTCTCAAATTCAAGCGGAACCTCCTGTGCTCCAGCTTGTACCCATTGCCCCTTGTCCTATCATAGGACATCACTGTGAAGAGCCTGGCCCCATCCTCTTGACACTCACCCTTCAAATATTTACAAACATCAATAAGGTCCCCCCTCAGCCTCCTCTTCTCCAAGCTAAAGAGGCCCAGCTCCCTCAGCCTTTCCTCATAAGGGAGACGCTCCACTCCCTTAATCATTCCGGTGGCTCTGTGCTGGACTCTCTCAAGCAACCCCTTACCCTTCTTAAACTGTGGGGCCCAGAACTGGACACAGTATTCCAGATGTGGCCTCACCAGGGCAGAGTAAAGGGGAAGAAGAACCTCTCTTGACCTACTAACCACCCCCCTTCTAATGCACCCCAGGATGCCATTGGCCTTCCTGGCCACAAGGGCACAGTGCTGGCTCATGGTCATCCTACCAACCTACTAACGGCCTAAACCATTTCAATACCCTCACTGCTTCTGCTGAGCCTCTGATTGTACAACATCTCTAGTGATCCGTGACCCATTCCATAACCATTCTACAGTAATTCCCCCTTTTTCTTTTTGTACAATCAGGGCTGTAGCAGTGACACTCCGTACTCCTTTCATTATACATCCATAAGCAATTTTTTACTATAATTAGAACTTAAAATATAATGCCTAAAAGCTTACACCCTCTTTAATTAAAGTTAAAAGCTAAGGCAACAAGTTGGCAAAAAGAAATGTTAACCATACATCAAACGGGCTTATGTCCTTGACAATCTTCTGAGTGCGGGAGGGGCCCCTCCTTGGACTGACCCAAGAGTTTTTCCCGGTAGCTCCGGTGGGAAAACGGAGCTCCATCAGTATTTGCCCTCCCCGGTGGGGGTGGGGCTGGGGGTCCCCTCAGGTGGATGGGTGGGGGGTGCCAGGGTGGGAGGGCCCCCCCACCCCGGTCCTTCTGGCTGCGGAGCTGATCTCGTCCGCATTGACCCCGCCCAGCAGCGCGCTGTCCGACGCCGCGCCGCCCCTCCCGGGCCCTCGCGACGGCCGTCGCCGCGGAGGGGAAAGGGGGAGAAGCAGAAACGCGATGGGCCGCTGCGATGAAGCAATAGGTCCAGGTTCAGCAGACATTTGATCCTCCGTAGCAGTTGTAGAAACCACTTCAGGAAACTTGAGGCTAGTGGTATCCGAAGGTGGGGGTGGTGAAAAATTCGGCCGCTCTGATACGTTTTTCTGAGCCAGTGCTGCTGACGCCGCAATCGGGAAGTCCAGGCTGCAATGTTGTTTCCTCTTCATGGCACTTGGAGTTCCTTGGCAGCTTTTGCAGGCTGCAGTGCTGTGGTTGTTCATGTTGCAATTGTCACACCAAACTGGGACACGGCATTGTCGTCGGATGTGTCCTTCTTGCCCGCAACGGTAACATTTGATTCTTCTTCACATCGGGGGTCGGGGCTGTCTTTTGGTCTGCTGTAGGGACACTAAAGCTACGAAAGCTTGCTGCTGTGCTTGTATAAGAACTTTTCCTAGATCTCGCACGACTTCTACCAACATGGCTTGTGGACCTACCGGCACTCTGCTCATACGTTCTAACATCTGCTCTATACTAGCATCTCCTGGCAGTGTTAGTATAATAGACTTAGTAGGAGGATTAGTATTTTCTAAAACACACTGCCTTAATAAGGCTGGTTTCATCCATTCCTGTACATCAGACTCATCTATGGCAGCTGTTAGTCTGTCTATAAATTGTGCAAAAGTTTCATCTCTACCTTGTTTCATTGCCATGTACAATGGGGAAGGGGGGGCAGTCCTAACTGCTGTGATTGCTAACCTAGCTGTTAGCATTGCTTCTAAACAAACACCTGGCCCTAATTGAAGTTATGCATCTACAGTAACAAATCTATTAATTCCCATTAGTTGTTCAACAGTCACCCCATAAAGAGGATCACCTTGTTGGCAAGGCTGGTGAACAGACTGCTCACAATAGCGCTGCCAGTTTGCTTGCCACAGGAAAAGCTGTGACTGAGTCATAATCATTCTAACAATCCCTTTAATATCTTCTTGGCATAAAAGAGTTCCTCCCCAAATATAATTGAGCAATTGTTTCGTGGGTTCACCATGTAAGCCAGATTCATTTACGGTACTTCTTAACTGAGACAATAATTTCCAATCTAATGCATTATGCTGACCATACAAATTCCCATCATCTGCATAAAACCTCACTGGGAATGCAAAATTCTCAGAAAGAATGCTAACAACATCAAACTGTTTATCTTCTACTGCCTGTTTCATTATTAGCTTCCAATTTACAGGGATTACCCTGAAGGCTTCCCTGGAAACTGGGGATATTCCATTTCCCTCTTTATTAGGAGAATTTATTGCCTCCTCTGCCAAGAGGGCAGAGGGCTCAGTAGGGCAGTCAGTGGACCGTGGAGACAGCAGAGGAGGTTCCGAGTTTGCTCCCCTTAGGTTGCAGTTGATTGCGATGGGACACCCTGTAGCAGGTACGGGAATATGATCACTGCCAATGGATAAGCGACCTGCTGTAGATGTGTCACCCTCGAGATGGTGGGTGGCGACAGCTGCTAAATTTTGTTCCAATTGATATCGCTTAATATTATTAATTACATCCCGCCATGGTTTCTTTAACTTTTTCGCAGATTTATCATCATCTATTACCATATCCCATAATATATCACCAAACTTTAGCCACTCACCAACATCAAAAAGAGAGTCAGGATTTTGAAAACATCCTTTAACCCTTCCTAGTGTGACTAACCCTGATAATTGCTTGGCACAGTCTACTCCCTGTTTTTTTAAAAAGCGCTGTAATAACTGTAAAGCTACCTCAATATCCATATTGCCGGCACGTTTATGCTACCTGACTAAGATACTACTGTGTGCTCACTTCTTAGGGCACACTACCTTATTGGTGCTCACTTCTTAGGGCAGCCCTGTGTGCTCACTTCTTAGGGCACCCTTAAATATCTGTTTCCTACTGTTATACGCTTTGAAGCCTTTCCAGCAGCCCCTGCAGACAGCGGCCCCCCTTGGATGCTCCAGGCATTTGGATGAACACACCTCTCTGCGCTGGGCAGCGTTCAGTCAATCTTGGCCCCCCGGTCGCTGCTACCGGTGCTGTTTTTCATCCGTCGCTCAGAGAGTAGCTCCAAGGAAACTCTTAATCCCAGGGTCGTAGGCTTGCTGGGGCACTCCCAGGGTCGTAGGTTTGTTCGGGAGCTCCCAGGGTCACAGGTTTGTTCGGGCGCCAATTGTGAGCGACGGAGGAAACTATGCGAGCCGACTCAGTGTGAGTGATAAGGCATAGTTCACTTTATTGCTCTCATCCAGTCATATTTATACTGGCTATGAAAATTATTCCTACTAGTCCTTAGCTAATTGGCTTAAGCTCTAAACGTTACATTTACATGGTCCTCCTACTTACGGTTTCTCCTTAAAAACATTCTCTACATTTTTCACACACTTACTTTCTCAAGGTTGTTTACCAGAGTTTGAGATAAAGTCGCAGACAGTGTACTTTTCCACTGCGGCCTGCTAAATCTTAGACAGGCTCTGCTCGCACAACCATCCTGCTTTGCTCTCTGAGCCATTCCCTAACAGTTTTTAACAACACCCACCAGATGTCTCCTGAAATATACAGATTGAGCCAGCTCTGCCACTTCACTCTGCCTGCTACCCGCTACTGTTGAATACAGGTATGAGATCATTGAGTCCAATTGTAAACCTAACATTGCCAAATCCAGCACTAAACCATGTCCCTAAACACTACATCTACACGTCTTTTAAATAATCTCCAGGGATGAGGACTCAACCACTTCCCTGAGCAGCCTGTTCCAATGCTTGATAACACTTTTGGTGAAGAAATTTTCCCTAATATCTAATCTAAACCTCCCTTGGTGCAACTTGAGGCCATTTCTTCTTGTCCTGTCGCTTGTTACTTGGGAGAAGAGACCAACACCCACCTCGCTATAACCTCCTTTCAGGTAGTTGTAGACAGTGATAAGGTCTCCCCTCAGCCTCCTTTTCTCCAGGCTAAACAACCCCAGTTCCCTCAGCCACTCCTCATAAGACTTGTTCTCTAGACCCTTCACAAGGTCATCCATGTTACACATGCACTGACCTCCACAACTACTAATTTAGCAGATCACGTTTCTCCCGTTATACAATCTTTTCATTCTTCCCACCAGCCCATTGATTCCCCAGCTGTGTCAGTTTTGTGAAACCCACAAGTGTTAAGCTCTGATTTGGTAGGTCCTTTTTTCCTGTGACACCAAGGAATCACAGCTGGGATCATGATCTCTCTCCTGCCAAGGGTGAGATGGAGTGAGCAACAGCCCGTGAAACCCCAGAGTTTATGTAAGAATGGGTGAGATGTGAGTTTGATCAGAATTTATTCTCTCACATGCTCACTTACTCACTCCTCTGACAGCATTGAGATTGCCAGGTCTCAACTACCCTTCCTCACAGGGAGGTGGCCACTTGCCCAGCAAGGTTGGGCAGAAAGCCATGCTGATCCATGCTGTTCTTCCAGTTACATCTCAGGTGTCCCTTGCCAGGGCCCTGGGTATCACCCAGCATTCATCCCCACGTACCTCCCTGATCTCCAGCATCTTCCCCCAGTTCCTGGATCATTCCTCCCACCAAGATCTTCACCTTCTTCTTTCTGAGGCTGTTTCTTCCTTTCAGGAACACTTTATTTTTCTTTTTTTTTTATTTTGGCACCACCTCTTCTTTTTGGGCATCCAGGACCCAGCTTTCGCAGTTTGAACAGACTGATGCAGAAGCACGTCATATGATCAGCCCCCAAACTGGTGGATCTGTCTTATGTCTCCTTATATACTGGAGGACTCAAAAAATGCCACTTTTGTTTAGTCAAGGTGTTATAAAAATTTACAACTAGCCTGTACCAGGTGTAGCTCGCAAATACCAGTCTTCTGCCTGTGAGTTCAAAAGCTGACTTTGGACATTGTCCACACACACGCATGTGTGTATATATATATATATATATATACACAAATATAGATGGAACATTCACTCTAGCTCTATGAGTATACGTGTAGATTCCCGGCACAGGCTACAGGTGGCGCCCGAACGCCACTGATTTCCCTGGTTCTCCGCAAGACGCGGCACGCTGGGCGAAACGCTGAGCGGAGACCCCTACCCTCCTTCGCCGTATAACGGTGGACCCCTGGCCGTATAGACGAAATGTTGAACAGTGGAAACCCCTCGTCCTTATCTTTTTCAGGTGAGGCTGGATTGAGGTTGGCCTAGTGCGGTTGTTTTGCCGGCCGGCATATGTAATGGAAGCAGAATTTCTGCGGGAGAACGGCTGCTCCGTATTATCCTCTCTAAGAGAGGGAAGGCAGTCTCTGAGAAGCTTTGTCATAAGCTGGTATCCTGGGCTAAAGAGCAAGGATACTTTAAACTACCTCAAGGATACTTTAAACTACCTCCGCTCTTATTCGAATGGGAGGAATGGCGGTTGCTTAGCAACTATGTGTGGGACTTGGCAATATCAGATAAAGACAAGACAGTTAAGGAGCTCAGGGCACCTTGGAGAGTAAAGCAGACTCCCGAATAGCGGTCGTAAAAATCTTCTCAAGCTAGCAAAAAAGACTGAACCACAGGCTCGGGGCACCTTGGAAAGTAATTATTAACATCATTCAAGATATGAAAGCAGAAAGCAGAATCCTGAATAGCGGTGGTAAAAATCTTCTCAAGTTAGTACAAAAGACTGGCGCTGAGGAATGCGAGGAATGTGTGGGAGGGAGTCTTATCTCCACTATGCAGAACTTGTACAGCAAGGTTAACCCTCTCATTACTTAAATGCTTTTTAGAAAAGTGAGATACAGCATTTAACCTAAAACATTTAGCTGGACTTTGTGCTTCATGAGTTTTTTTCAAACTCCTGAGAAGTATTTTGATGAGAATAAGCGGAGAAGTTTTGGAAAATGAACTGCGTAGTGTGGGCAAGATGGCGAGGCCCCCTCCCCCCCCCTCCTTCCTCCTTCCCAGCGAACAAGAACGAGATGGCGCCTGCGAAAATGTACCTGCGTAGCAGCCGGCCAAAATGGCGCTGGCCTGTGTATGACGCTGCTGAGGAGGCGGTGCTGAGCTGCGAGCTGATAGGCTGGGCTCGACAGTCAGAAGGACCTGGGGGGGGGCACCCTCCCCACCTGGCACCACCTACTCCCCCCCCGGGGAGGCACCCTCCCCGCCTGGCACCAACCACCCCCACCGAGGGAACGCCGATACTTGGGAACTAGTAAAAGAGACCAGACAAACAACTTGTAAAAGAGGACAGAAAAAGCACTAAGAAATTATGGACTGCAGTTTCCCTATACACAGGCATTTGTTGATTTGTTGATCACTAACTTTTTTGACTGCTTTTACCACCAAAGCAGGCATTTGCGGCGAACGGCGGTTTCTATGACGACGTTGATAACGACATACCAGGATTAGATAACACCGCCTGGACTGGCTGTGGTTTCTTAAAGTGACCAGCCTGCATTTCAGACCTTCTAAAGTGTGCACATTGCACGATAACCTGTCATGTTTTCTGGAATGAGTGAATGTATGAATGAAGTGAAGGTACCTTCCGTTTGTGTGAATATATTTTCTTTGTAATTGTTTAATGTGTACACTAAAATGAAATAGGAACTGGACAAACACTATACGAGAATTTAAAAGGTTTAGAGAATCAGAGATAAATATGAAGTTATCACTATTGTATGAGAAAGTCCCAGAGAACTACTAACTTTGGGTGGAGGCTATGCTTGTATCGTTGCAGATTCTGGACCACCGTGGGATTTTCTTCAGGCGGCATTCCGAGCTGTACTTGTTGTCAAATTCTGTTTGGTAAAAAAAAAAAAAAAAGTCTTAAAAGCCCTGGACACTGTATGTAGAAGAATATAAAGATGTAAAGATATATATTAGATAGTAACATAAGTAGGTAATGAAGTGTATATTAGTAATAGAAAATAACATAGGGTATATGTGAATATGAATTATCCTTATTGTAATATGAAAAGATGTATCACTAAGTTTTCTGCAGGAGTTTACACAGTTTCCAAAGAGTATTTTTGAAATTAACAAAATGAGCATGAGTCAAATTTTCAGTATAAGCTATGAATTTTTATGGGATTTTCAACTTTTAATTTTCTTTTCTGATGAAAAATAGTGTCACCAGTTATTACCTTTATAACTACGGCCCTGTCATCATTTCCAATGTGAGCAGTTATTTTCAAGGGTGTATAGCATGACTATAAAGATACTGTAAGTATGGAATTTGGTTTTGAAAAACAATCTCAACTAGCAGAGACTTCTCCTGAGGAGAGATTTTTAGTTTGTTTGGTTTGTGACATGGATTATATTTCAATTCAGAAATCAATCAGCAAAACAGGACCAACCCCATATTATTATCATTATTACTATTATTATTATTATATTTTTATGCTTCAGAAATAGTTCTGTTTTAGGGTGATGTGAAAAATGAAAACTCTGAACCAAGTCTTATTTTGAAAACTGAAGCAGCAGATGCAGAGATTTTAAATTGGCCACTATAAATGTACATTTAGTACTGAAGTTATCTACTGATTTTTGATTGGGGCCACTGACGGCAGCGCTCGCCCGACACTTAAACTTAAATGGAAAACAGAAAAGCCTGTTTGGGTTGATCAATGGCCTCTATCAAAAGAGAAGCTGCAACATGTTGAGGAACTTGTACAGGAACAATTAAAATTGGGTCATATTAAACCCTCTGTTAGCCCATGGAACACTCCTATTTTTACCATTCAGGAAAAAATCTGGGAAATGGAGACTATTACATGATTTGAGAACTGTAAACAATTGCATAGAGGACATGGGAGCCTTGCAACCTGAGCTACCATCTTCAGTCATGTTGCCAGAAAAATGGAATTTGTTAATACTAGATCTTAAGGATTGTTTTTTCACAATTCCTTTACACGAGGATGATGGTGACAAGTTTGTATTTTCTGTGCCTTCCATCAATAGGGCCGCCCCGTCACAGCGTTATCAATGGGTTGTACTGCCACAGGGTACAAAGAACTTTCCTACCACTTGTCAGTGGTTTGTGGATTTAGCCTTAAGACCGTGGCGAAGGGAAAACCCTGACTTGCTTACATACCATTATATGGATGACTTATTGGTAGCTAGTCCTACACCCCTTCCTGAGCAAAAACAGAAAGAACTTGTAACGTGCTTGCAGAATTTTGGTCTAGTCATTGCGCCTGAAAAGGTTCAAAAACATTCTCCTTGGATTTACTTGGGCATGCAAATTACAGAAACTAGACTCATATCTCAGAAAATTATTTCGCACCCAGAAATTAAGACTGTTAATGATGTTCAAAAATTGATAGGTGATCTGCAGTGGCTTCGAACTTTCTGTGGAATTACTAACACAGATCTTTCTCCTTTGATTGCCCTTCTACGAAATAGTAGTTCCCTTTCTGACCCTAGATCACTTACTGTGGAAGCTGCGAAAGCACTGGATGACATTATAGAAAAAAATTTATTAGACACTCAGCCATAGATCGTAGATTGGAAAATTGTCTTTTTCCTTAGTCATCTATAACCGAGAGAAGGAAGTTATTTCGTTAATTGTTCAGTTACCTGACAGCGCCCCTATGCGATTAATAGAGTATTTCATAGTTCTACTTTTAGGGCCACAATTACTACTCGGGCCGATGCAATTGGGCAGTTGATACTAAAGTCGGAGCCCGAAGACATCCATGGTAGGTTACTCACAATGTACATTTAGTACTTTGGGTAAGGATATTAGTGCTCAAAATACACAAATTTGTAGCTTGTCATGGAATAAAGGAAGGTTTTAAAATACCAGTTTTTCAAAACACATTCACAATGATAAATACATTCTGCTACACCAACAATTCAGCGATTAATAAGCCACTTATATTGTACAATGACACAGTAGCTCCTAAAGCAGAAGATTGCATCTAAGATAGGGATTTTTAGTAGCATTTTTACAATTTCATTATGAATTCTTAAAAAGACACTAAGATGTTATAACTTGAATGTTCTGATGTAAAACCACAACAGCAAGGAAATTCAGAGTTGATTCTATTTCGGTTGTCTTCCATGATTTTATCCAGGTATCGTAGCACATACGATGCGCTGAATGCAATCTCCTGACATGCTGTACCTTGCTACAACAGGGATGAGCACAGAACAAATTTTCTTTCCTTGTTTTTGTGTGTTTGTCATAGCTTTAATATTTGCATGTTTTCTTCTCATTGTAGAAACACTAAATGGCTTATACTGTATATGAGTAGCACTGGTTAGGGTAGATACTGACAAACTGGGAGTCCTTGAACTGCTCTAACTTGCAATCAACATTAATTTGGATTTTTCTTTAATTCTGCAGATGCATTTTTTTTTTATTGAAGTGGTTAAATTGTTTGAAATGTGAAAGTGTTTTGGGTAGTATTTTCGATTGATGTATATATTGAAACAGAAATAATTGTAATAATTGTACCAGTTTTTAGTAATAATTGTAATAGCTTTTAAGTATACATCTAGATAAATGGAGCTATACAGTACTGTGATGTTCAACACCTGGGCAGAGCTACTGCTTGAAAAAACAAGTTGCAGTGTCGGTAAACCGTATAGATCAAGTATTCAGTGTTAGCACTCACTAATGCAGAAGGAGAAGAGAAGATTTCAACATGATTAACCCTACATAGCATTCACACATCTCATAAGTCAGTACATAAAAAAAAAAAAAGAGAAAGGAGGAAAGAGTCCTAAGTTTATAGTTATTACTGCATTAAGATTTTGTTAATTAGCATTGTTTTAAGGCCGTAAGTTGTAGTACCTAGATAAAACATGTGGATAACTTTTGCTAATGTAAGGAAGTAAGAATCACTGTGGCTTTCACTGCCTATGCCCTAGAATCCTTTTAGAATCTGTCTTATAAGAGTGCTTTGTATAACTTTGCTTACATAGATGTTAGTAGACATTGATAGTATTAGACATGTAACACTGCAAAATAGAGTAGCAATTGATTTCTATTTGTTAGCACAAGGGAGATGTTTGTGAGGAATCTGAAGGCATGTGCTGTATGATTCTATCAGACCACCCAGAATCAATTCATATGGCCATTAGAAGGTTAAGGGAAAATGTCAAACAGTTGAGGGTAAATAGTGATAATTGGTTAAGCGAGTAGTTTTTACACGAATGAATTCTTTGACTATTAAAGTCAGGATTTAAGATGCTATTTGTAATTTGGTAATCTTTTATTAGTGCCTTGTTTGCTATCGTGTCTGCAAGGACCCTGCAGAAGATGGTGGACAACGCCTTTGTGGTATAAAAACAAAAAATAGAAATTGTTGGCTCCTTAAGAGCCCAAGATGCAGGCAGTTTCGGCCTTGGCAACTAATTCCTGACTTTTAAAACATCAGAATAGAAAAACAAGGTAAGAAAATTCTAATATGATTAGTCAGAAGTAAAAAGACGGCTTTAGTTGGCTCAGTATTATAATCTTGCTTTCCATTGTGGCACATATATTATTTTCTTGTATGGCCAAACGTGTAGAGCAACTGGCCTAGAATGTCTTTTTAGCTCAAACTAATAAAAACGGGGGAAAGTGTGGGAAGCTGTTGGCGGAGCACCGCATAGAGCACCGTACACATCTGGTGTATGCTGATATGTTAGGGTCAGCTTTGAAGAGTCAGAATGTTGAGTAATTCTCTGAGTCGAATTGGTGCTGATTTGGGTATGGAGTGGAGTCAAGCTGGTTTGATGTGGACTTTGGGCTGATTTGTTTTCATGCTGGGTCGGAGATCTGGCCATCTCAGATGGTTTGGGAGACTGGATGGGAAATGGCAACCATTTCCATGTTGGTGTCTCTTAACAGCAGAAATACATTTCTTTTGGCATCCTGTCGCTTTAGTTTTCAACTTTAATTAAAGAGAGTGTACGCTTTTTTAGACATTAAAATTTTTAGTTCTAATTATAGTAAGAATTGCTTATAGATGTGTAATGAAAGGAGTACAGAGTGTCACTGCTACAGCCTTGTTTGTTTTAAAAGAATAAGGGGAAGATATTGGGGACCTGGCCATGTTGCAGGACTATAATACTAGCTGGGCCCCGGCTGGACCCCAGCTAGGTCGCTTTCAACTGCGTGGCAAAAGAGCCAAGCTGAGAGAAAGGAATGCGGCTACATATGTAAGATGTGTGAAGGTAATAAACAACTATTGACAAGATGGACGCCAGCTGGAAATTATGACGAGAAAGTGAACCTGAACGAACCAGTGAGACTGAGAGGTCAACGTGTGATTAGTGCTATTAACCTATAGTAATTAGCTTCGTAGTGTGTGGACACGTATGCGGAACCAAGTCAGAAGAAACTTTGACAATTTTGTATCAGGAGTAGCTTTAGCTGGGAACCACAAAGTAGGAGTACCCTGTTCCCTGTTAACACTTGGCTTTCCTCACTTGGATTGGGACCGTGGTTGAAAACCATAGTGATGTATTTAATTGGCATTGGAGGCATAATTTTATTGGTAATATTTTGTTGCCCTGTTTGATCAGCTGCTTGCAAAACTTGATTATAAAGACAGTTTCTAGAACACAGGCCACTCCTTGTACAAAAGAAAAAGGGGGAAGTGTGGAGAAACATGCTG
The DNA here is from genome assembly GCA_907165065.1 of Caprimulgus europaeus. The sequence continues at coordinate 18,316,988 of OU015537.1, forward strand.
TGGGAAACTAAGGAGTGGGTGACTTTTGGTCACTGGCCAATGAGGAGCTAGACTTTTGTGCTGTGTATGAACCTCATTGGCTGTGTCACGTGGATGGGGTCTTAACCAATTAGTTGCTGGCACGCATCACATGTTGTATGACAAAGTATATAAAAGGAACCTGTACCAAATAAAGACAGAACATTCACTCTAGCTCTATGAGTATACGTGTAGATTCCCGGCACAGGCTACAAAGAGGGGAAAAAGATCCAAAGAGGAACACTGGAACACTGGGAGCTTATTCCTTGGAGGAAGACTGAATGGACACAGATAAATATGAATTAAAGTAAAATGAATAGATATTTGAAATCACAAAAGTTCAGTTTTCCACCCTGGACCAAATAGTAAAGACACAACAAACAACAAATGGAACAGTTTAAATCTTTGTAAAGAAAAACAAACAAACAAAAGATACATGTTTTTTTAGCTCACCCAGATGGCTCATGGGCTCTGGCATCAGCCATATCGTAACATTACAAACTGGACCCAGATCTCCAAATGTGCTGTGTATTAGCAGCATCCTTGGGTGCTAATAAAACTATTTGATAGTGCAGAGATAGGAATATGTGCATACTCACAGATTTGGAGCCATATGCTCAAGTTCTTTTTGATTTGTTTTGTTTTCCCCCAAAGAGTACAATTTTTCCCTCTCTTCTACTCGGCCATAAGTGGCTCATTCTCTGCTCTGATCTCTCCTAGTTTCAGAACCTTTCTTCTCAACATGTCACAGCAATGCAAAGGTTAAGTCCCCTCCCAAGGCAGAGGCACTAGAGATACTTGAAAGCTGTCAACAATTTCAATAGGAATTTTCTTTTCACAATGGAGGATCCTGCATGTCAAAGCAAGCTGTTCAGCAGCTTGGATTCAGCCTATTTGATCCAGTCTGTTTACCTCTTGGCACTGCTTGCAGGGTGGGTGTTTGCTCTGCACTTAATGTTGACCTCAGCTTAAAATGTTACCAGTACAGGTGTGTAATTCATTTGATTGTTACACTAAAGATATTACCAAAATCTGGAAATAAACTCCTTAACACCAATGTAGTCTTAAGAAGCAGGCACTTTATTGCAGCACTGGAGACACGGGAGATAGCTCTGCCTAATGTGTCAAATGAAGCATCAAAATTCATTAGTTTTTATACACATTTTTCTATTAATCATTGTCACATAAGTTCCTTTGCATAAACATGCATAGTATGTTTGCCTTTAAATTTAACCTTTACAATGATTGGTTTCATTATTTATATAACCTTATCAATATCATTGGCCAATTCTACTTAGCTCTACTGATTGAAATCCTGGATATTCAAATCAAGATGGGAAGCGTAAGGGGTTTCCAAGCAGCATAACTGGTGTCCATGACTATCTCCTTAGTTTCTTAAAACAAAACATAGAAATACAGTAATTTCTTAGTGAGGTTTCTGTAGTTACCTATTTCAAACCTAACAATTGCTTCTATGGTTATCTGTTTCAAACTTAACAATTTGACTCTTATATGATAAAATCTTGATTATTTTATCAAAATATTTGCAACAAAGATAACACCAAAACACTCAATGCAAGTGTGATTCTGTCAGATGAAAATGCCCTGCTTCTTGACATGGCTTATTTTGATTCCCATGCCAGCCCTTTGCAATCAATTATTGATACTCTCACTAAGTGGGAGCCCAATTATTATGGAAACCACTGCACTCTAGCATAGAGATGACACACTCTCATTTTACTCTCACATTTGATCCAAAGAGTTTTAGACCCTGATCCAGCACAAGAATATTCCTCAATTTAAGTATGCGAATAACTGCATTCTAATTTGGGAAATCAGAGCATAAATATTTTCTTGGATAATAATCCCCAAGATACACACCAAAGGTGCTGTTGTTCCATTATAACACTGTTGTGAGATAAGGTATTATTTATTCAACAATAAGCAACTACTTACACAAGCAGCCTAATAAAATAAATTAACTATGCCATTTAAATTTTGCATTTTGAATTGCTGCAAAGTGATCTTCCTTGATTTTTAATGATGTCATCCGCTATGCTTAATTGTTGGAATACTAACATCTTAACTACCTTCTTTATTGCAATCTTAACATAAAATCATAGAATGGTTTGGGTTGCAAGGGACCTTTAAAGGTCATCTAGTCCAACCCCCCTGCAGTGAACAGGGACATCTTTAACTAGATCAGGTTGCTCAGAGCCCCGTCCAACCTGACCTTGAATGTTTCCAGGGATGGGGCATCTACCACTGCTCTGGGCATCCTGTTCCAGTGTTTCACCACCCTCAGCATAAAATACTTTTTCCTTATATCTAGCCTGATAACATCAGCCAATACAACCATATGAGTCATTAATTCAAGCACAACTCATTTTTGCTAGAGGTAGATGATGATGGCAAGCTGGGAACCTTCCTTTCTAATACGCTACATCATTTGGTGAATCAACATAGTTTAGCTCCTATTGTGCCATATACTTTATCTATTGTATTTGCAAGTCAGTTGAGTTTGCATCCATGTTCATATTATATGTCACATTTAAGTATTTAACACACATTCATATGTGAACTAGGAGACGGGTGCCATTATTGTCAGTGGAGAGCTCAACTCATTTGCCTCATTTGTCCAGAAACATCTTAGATGTCTTAAAATATCTCCCTAAGATGTTTTCATGGGTTTAGTGGATACAGCACAGGTACAAGGAGGCTAACCTTTTTGGTAACCTTTCCAGTAACCTTTCCTTAGCAGCAACTCAAAGGATTTGAGCCTCCTCCCATCTCCATGCACAATTTATTTCATACGTACTTATAAGGTAAAATTTAATTCTTGATTGTGAATACTTATGTGGTTGCTATTAGAGTAGTTTAGTACATTCTTCCCTGAGTGTCTCTCTCCATCACAGCTCTGGGAGATAAGAGAGTATTAGATGGGAAGGATGAAAGTCAAATTTCCCTTCCATTGCATCTTGTCATCCTCCTGCCCCCAAATATTACAGTGTCTGATTTAATTTTCTGCAGACTGGGATTTATGACATAGAGTGAGGTCCCAGTGCTCAATGTACAGGGAAGAAGGAGAGTTAATGTTGGTGCTCTAAGAGCCAAAGCTGCAGGCGGCTTCAGCCTTGAGCAATTAATTCCTGACCTTGACTGAAAAATAAAACAAAGTGGAAAAACAAGAAAGAATGTTGTGGTGGGTTGACCCTAGCTAAAGACCAGATGCCCACCAAAGCCCACTCTAGCGCTCCCCCTCCTCAACTGGGCGGGGGAGAAAAATATAACAAAAGGCTTGTGGGTAGAGATAAGGACAGAGAGAGATCACTCACCAATTACTGGCACGGGCAAACCAGACTCGACTTGGGGGAAAAAACAAATTTACTTTATTACCAATCAAAATCAGAGGAGAATGAGAAATAAAACCAAATCTTAAAACACATCTCATAACAAATGGCTGAAATTATTAATGTCCTGCACAGGTCAACAAAGGGGGAAAAAAGGCAATGAAAAGTTTGTTTATTCTGCTTCTCACAAAGCATTAAATTTGCTACTAATTTGAGCTGCTGCATTTAGAAAAACACTTTCAGGTAAAAAAAAAAAATTATCATCCTATCTAAACACTGCAGCTGTTGTGCATTTTTCATGAGTAAATAGATGAAATATACAGGTGTAACCACATAAATTGAAAAGAAGAGCAAGAGCTGCAATTGTAGGAGTCTTGCATGGTGCACTTAAATGATTAGTACCAAAACAAGTTCCTCGGAACAATTAGGCAGAAGAATATTTAAGAGCTGTCATTGTCATAAAATGCCAGTGAAATACATATACCTGAATGAGTAGATTCCATTGCTAAATAAGAACTGGAAGCAATCCAGCAAGGTTAACACTGCATTGCACCTGAGATAATCAGATGTGTATGTGATCTTGCAAATCACTGAAAGTGCCTGTCACTTCTGCTGCTGCTGCCCCAAAAGGTCATGCCTTGAATTTTCCCTGTGCCAGGTGGTACTCAAGGTCTAAAATAAGAGAAATATGTTTGTTGCCAATAGAAATGGTAAATCAGAAGATTACATGAATGAAAATAGAAAAGAAAAACAATCAAAACTCTTATCTATGATGCAGTTTATAATTGCATTACTTAACAGTAGAGCATAATTAGGATTAGTAGTACAGACATCAGGGTAACTTTGTTTCCAGGCTTCCAAGTGCCACATATTATTACATTACTTTTTATTAGTATTAGTAGTAGTAGTATTATTTTTTGTCCTTTTTTTACTCTTTAAAACTCAACCTATAAATCTTAAGTAAACCACTGCACTCCTCTGACTCTGGACTTGTTCTGCCCTAGGACATTGGGTTGTGTTGAAAATGTCATCTCGTATTGTTAAACTCCACTGAGCATCCAGAAAAAATGAAAATGGAAACAGAAAAGTACAATTAATTGGTAGTCTGTGTCTACACACAATAGATAGTGATTCCACCATATATTCCCCATAGTGTGAGAGTAATAATAGCGCATCTTATATCTGTGCAAGAAAGGAAGTAGAAGCAATATCAGCTCAAAATGTTGTAGGTACAAAAAGGAAGGATAGGCTTTCCTGCCATGACCTTCAAGCCACTGAGGCGAAGGGCTCCGGAGCAGGGGATCGCTCAGGGGACTTCTCCTGAAGCAGCAAAACCGCGGCGAAATCAGCCGAGGCCAAAGCGCTGGCAGCGAGGGTGCCTGAGCCCCCCCTCCCAGAGCTCCAGCCAGAGCTGGTAACACACAGCAGCTAGCGCGGCGTGGCCGTTGCCGAGGCAACTGTAACCACACCCACCCCTTAAAGTCAGCCTGAGGAGTCACCAGCACAGGCAGGTGAACAGCGTATGCGCATTGTCCTGCGGCAGTTCACGCGAGAATGGCGCAGTTCCCCTCTTGGCTCAGGAAGGCTGACACAAGCAGTGATGATTGCCTTCCCAGAGGTAGACACAGTTATAGTTGCCACTCGGCTGAAAAGCATCACCAAGGAAGAGTGTGGTGACTCAGACGGAGGTCCCATGCAAACATGCAGCTGTCCAGGTCTCCAGCTGCATGGAGTGCCTGAGCCTGTCACTGGAGAGCAGCAGAGACACCTGTGTGCGCTGTGACCAGGTGAATGATCTGCTCAGCATGGTGGCAGAGCTGGAAGAAGAATTTGAAAGGTTAAGGAGTAACAGGGAGTGTGAGAGGGAGATCGACTGGTGGAGCCACATCATATCATCCCTGAGACAAAGGCAGCAAAAAGCAGAGGATCTCCTACCCTCTTGCCACCAGGCTCAAGGAGGGAACCTAAGAGACCTAGGGGAATGGAAACAGGTCCCTGCTCGGGACGGCAGGTGAATTCCCTCCAGGCCTCCCTCACCTATCCAGCTGCCCTTACACAACAGGTCTGGGGCTCTGGAAATTGAAGGTTTGGCAAATTAAGATGAAAATATAGATGAGGGCCCATCCAGGGGGTTGCCTAAGGTGAGGCAGTCTGCCCCACACATCCTGACTGCCTCTGTTAAGAAAAAAAGGAGGGTAATTGTCATAGGCAATTCCCTTCTGAGGAGAACAGAGGGGCCAATATGCCAACTGGACCCAACCCACAGAGAAGTCTGATACCTCCCTGGGGCCGGGGTAAGGGATGTCCCTAGGAAACTCCCTGGTCTGGTATGGCCCTCTGAATCACAGAATCACAGAATATTAGGGATTGGAAGGGACCTCGAAAGATCATCTAGTCCAATCCCCCTGCTGGAGCAGGAACACCTAGATGAGTTCACACAGGAAGGCGTCCAGGCGGGTCTTGAATGTCTCCAGAGAAGGAGACTCCACAACCTCCCTGGGCAGCCTGTCCCAGTGCTCTGTTACCCTCACCGTAAAGAAGTTCTTTCTCAAATTTAAGCGGAACCTCCTGTGTTCCAGCTTACACCCATTACCCCTTGTCCTATCATCGGTCGTTACTGTGAAGAGCCTGGCCCTATCCTCCTCACACTCACCCTTCAGATATTTATAAACATTAATCAGGTCCCCCCTCAGTCTCCTCTTCTCCAAGCTAAAGAGGCCCAGCTCCCTCAGCCTTTCCTCATAAGGGAGATGCTCCACTCCCTTAATCATTTTGGTGGCTCTTCGCTGGACTCTCTCAAGCAGCTCCCTGTCCTTCTTGAACTGTGGGGCCCAGAACTGGACACAGTATTCCAGATGTGGCCTCACCAGGGCAGAGTAAAGGGGAAGAAGAACCTCTCTTGACCTACTAACCACCCCCCTTCTAATGCACCCCAGGATGCCATTTGCCTTCCTGGCCACAAGGGCACAGTGCTGGCTCATGGTCATCCTGTTGTCCACCAAGACTCCCAGATCCCTTTCCCCTACACTGCTCTCTAGGAGATCATTTCCTAACCTATACTGGAACCTGGGGTTGTTCCTGCCCAGGTGCAACACCCTACACTTGCCCTTATTATATTTCATCAAGTTTTTCCCTGCCCAGTTCTCCAGCCTGTCCAGGTCTCTCTGGATGGCAGCACAGCCTTCTGGAGTGTCAGCCACTCCTCCCAGCTTGGTATCATCAGCAAACTTGCTGACAGTGCACTCAATTCCCTCATGCAGGTCATTGATGAATATATTGAATAATACTGGTCCCAGTACCGACCCTTGGGGGACTCCACTGGACACAGGTCTCCAACTAGACTCCGTCCCATTGACCACCACTCTCTGGCTTCTTCCCACCAGCCAGTTCACAGTCCATCTCACTACCTGCTCATCTAATCCACACTTCCTCAATTTATCAGCGAGGATGCTGTGGGAGACCGTGGCAAATGCTTTGCTGAAATCAAGATAGACCACATCCACTGCTCTACCATCATCTAGCCACCTGGTCGTGTTTTCATAAAAGTACAGAAGGTTGGTCAAGCACGACTTCCCCTTGGTGAAGCCGTGCTGACTGCCCCTAATGACCCTCTTATCCTTGATATGCCTAGAGATGGCACCAAGGATAAGTCGTTCCATCACCTTCCCAGGGATGGAGGTGAGGCTGACCGGTCTGTAGTTACCCGGGTCCTCCGTCTTGCCCTTTTTGAAGATTGCAGTGACATTTGCTTTCCTCCAGTCCTCAGGCACCTCTCCCGTTCCCCACGACTTAGCAAAGATGATGGAGAGTGGTCTAGCAATGGCTTCAGCCAGCGCCCTCAACACCCGTGGGTGCATCCCATCTGGACCCATAGATTTATGGATGTCCAGATTGCTTAATTGGTCCCTGACCCAGTCCTCATCAACTGAGGCAAACTCCTCCATTGTCCTGTCTCCATCTGGGGTCTCCAGGGTACAGAGCTCCCCAAGACAGCTTCCGGCAGAGTAGACAGAGGCAAAGGCGGCATTCAATAGCTCTGCCTTCTCTGTATCCTCTGTCACCAGGGTACCCACCTCATTTATCAGTGGGCCTACATTGCCTCTAACGTTGGCTTTATCTGCCATGTATTTGAAGAAGCTCTTCCTGTTGTCCTTGACCCCTCTGGCAAGATCTAATTCTAAGGACGCCTTGGCTTTCCTAGTTGCCTCCCTACATCCTCTGACAATATCCTTATATTCCTCCCAAGTAGCCAGCCCTTCCTTCCACGATCTGTAAACTCTCCTCTTCCACTTAAGTTTGGCCAGCAGTTCCCTGTTTAACCAAGCAGGTCTCCTGGCTCCCTTCCCTGACTTCCTACATATCGGAATGCTTCTATCTTGAGCCCGGAAGAAGCAGTCCCTGAATGCTAACCAGCTATATTGGGCCCCTTTACCTTCAAGTACTCTGTCCCATGGAATTTCCCCTAACAATTGCTTGAAGAGGCCAAAGTTGGCTCTCCTGAAGTCCAGGGTTGCAATTTTACTTGTAATTCTGCTTATGCCACATGAGATTCTGAACTTCACCATCTCATGATCACTGCAGCCCAGGCAGTCCTCAACCTTCACAGCCTCAACCAGACCCTCCTTGTTAGTGAGGATTAGATCCAGCGTCACTCCCCTCCTGGTTGGTTCATCCACTATTTGCATCAGGAAGTTATCATCGATGCACTGGAGGAACCTCCTGGATTGTGGGTGGGTGGCTGAGTGGTCTTTCCAGCAAATATCTGGGTAGTTAAAATCCCCCACAACAACCAGGGCCTGGGACTGCGAGGCTGCTCTCAGCTGCCTGTAGAAGGCCTCATCAACTTCTTCACCCTGATCTGGTGGCCCGTAATAGACACCCACGACAGTATCAACCCTACCAGCCTGCCCCTTGATTTTTACCCACAGGCTCTCAACTAGCTCCTCATCCGCCCCTGGATAGATCTGAATACACTGCAGTTGCTCTCTCACATAAAGAGCAACTCCACCACCTCGCCTTGCTGGCCTGTCTTTCCTGAGAAGGGCATAGCCATCCATGACCACATTCCAGTCATGTGAGCTATCCCACCATGTCTCTGTAATTGCTACCAGATCATAATCCCCTGACCGAACACGGGTTTCTAACTCCTCCTGCTTGTTCCCCACGCTGCGTGCATTGGTGTACAGGCATTTCAGGGAGCGAGTCGAGTTCACCAGTTTCAGCCTAGGGGGGTGGGAGGCCTCCCAGCCTTCATCAATTCCAAACTGCTGCCCCACTGGCACAAGCCCAGCTGTGACCCCTTCCCCCTTCCAATCTAGTTTAAAGCTCTCCAAATGAGCACTGCTAATTATCCTCTGATAATTATCCACTGTTGATCATGTAGGTTGGAACTGATGAGGTAGCAGAGAAAAGTTCAAAAACAATCAAAAGGAACTTCAGGGCACTGGGGTGATTGGTTGAAGGACTGGGAGCACAGGTAGTGTTTTCCTCAATCTCTTTAGTGGCAGGAAAGAATACTGAAAGGAACAGGAAAACACACCTGATTAACACATGGCTCAGAGGCTGGTGCCACAAGCAGAATTTTGGTTGCTTTGATCATGGGGAGGTTTTCACAGCACCAGGTTTGATGGTAACAGATGGATTTCAGCTGTCTCAAATGGGGAAAAGGATTCTTGCTCATGAGCTGGCAGGGCTCATTGAGAGGGCTTTAAACCAGGTTTGAAGGGGGAGGGGGGTAAATCAAGGCTCAGTAGAGATGAGCCATGGGGCAGTATGCCAACGTGAAATCTACAGCCCAGCTCAAGTGCATCTACACCAATGCACGCAGCATGGGCAATAAGCAGGAGGAGCTGGAAACCATTGTGCAGCAGGGCAGCTATGACATAGACTCAGTCACCGAAACGTGGTGGAATGACTCTCATGACTATAGTGCTGCAATGGATGGCTATAAGCTCTTCAGAAGGGATAGGCAAGGAAGGAGGGGTGGTGGGGTGGCTCTCTATGTTAGGGAGTGTTTTTATTGTACAGAGCTTGAACTTTGTGATTATGAGGTTGAGTGCTTATGGGTAATAATGAAGGGGAAGGCCAACAAGGCAGATATCCTGTTGGGAGTCTGGTATAGACTACCCAACCAGAATGAAGAGGCAGGTGAAGCCTTCTACAAGCGGCTGGCCAAAGTCTCACAATTGCTAGCCCTTGTTCTTGTGGGGGACTTCAACTTACCAGACGTCTGCTGGAAATACAACACAGCAGAGGGAAAACAGTCTAGGAGGTTCCTGGAGTGCGTGGAAGATAACTTCCTGACACAGCTGGTAAGTGAGCCCACCAGGGCAGGTGCCTCGCTTTGACCTGCTGTTTACCAACAGAGAAGGACTGGTGGGAGATGTGATGGTCAGAGGCCGTCTTGGGCTAAGCGACCATGAAATGGTAAAGTTCTCGACTGTTGGTGAAGTAAGGAGGGGGATTAGCAAGACCATTATCATGGACTTCTGGAGGGCAAACTTTGGCCTGTTCAGGACACTGGTTGAGAGAGTCCCTTAGGAAACAGTCCCGAAGGGCAAAGGGGTCCAGGAAGCCTGGACATTCTTCAAGAAGGAAGTCTTAAAGACTCAGGAGCAAACTGTCCCCGTGTGCTGCAAGACAAACCGGCAGGGAAGACGACCAGCCTGGCCAAACAGGGAGCTCTTGCTGGGACTCAGGAAAAAAAAGGAGAGTTCACCATCTCTGGAAGAAGGGGCAGGCAACTCAAGAAGAGTACAGGGATCTCCTTAGGTCATGCAGAGAAAAAATTAGAAAGGCAAAAACCCAGCTAGAACTTAATCTGGCCGCTGTTGTTAGAGATAACAATAATTGTTTATACAAATACATTAACAACAAAAAGAGAGGCAAGGAGAATCTCCATCCTTTATTAGATTCAGAGGGCAACATTGCCACCAAGGATGAGGAAAAGGCTGAGGTACTTAATGCCTTCTTTGCTTCAGTCTTTAGTAGCCAGACCAGTTATCCTCAGGGTATTCAGCACTCTGAGCTGGAAGAGGGGGATGGAGAACAGAATAAACTGGATAAATTTGTGCACTTTTCTTGGTGATGTGTAGCTCTGGGAAGTTAGAGCACTTGTAGATGGAGAATGCACTGGTCAATACAGCGATCTGTGATATAACTGGGGAACTGTATTCTCAGAACTGAATCCCTGGTAGGGCTCCAGGCTGTTCTGTCCCCTGAACAGTGATGGGCCACTGTGTGAGCCAACACAGGCAGGATGTAGGAACAACCACAAAAACCATAGATAAAATGCAAAAAGCAAATTTATTCTTGTTGCCTCGCAAACTGAGTGATCTCCGCAGCAGCACCCAGGGCAGAGGCACATAAGTGGGAAGCAGGCACCATGGAGCGCGGTCCTTGCTAGAGTGAAAGCGAGAGATTGCGAACCTGCTGCTTTCACAGAACCACAGAATGCTAGGGATTGCAAGGGACCTCGAAAGATCATCTAGTCCAATCCCCCTGCCAGAGCAGGAACACCTAGATGAGTTCACACAGGTGGGTCTTGAATGTCTCCAGAGAAGGAGATTCCACAACCTCCCTGGGCAGCCTGTTCCAGTGCTCTGTTACTCTCACAGTAAAGAAGTTCCTTCTCAAAATTAAGCGTAACATCCTATGTTCCAGCTTACACCCATTGCCCCTTGTCCTATCATTGGACACCACTGAGAAGAACCTGGCTCCATCCTCCTGACATTTGCCCTTCATATATTTATAAACATTAATGAGGTCACCCCTCAGTCTCCTCTTCTCCAAGCTAAAGAGACCCAGCTCCCTCAGCCTTTCCTCATAAGGGAGATGCTCCACTCCCTTAATCATCTTGTGCTGGACTCTCTCAAGCAGCTCCCTGTCCTTCTTGAACTGTGGGGCCCAGAACTGGACACAATATTCCAGATGCAGCCTCACTGGGGCAGAGTAGAGGGGAAGAAGAACCTCTCTTGACCTACTAACCACCCCCCTTCTAATGCACCCCAGGATGCCATTGGCCTTCCTGGCCACAAGGGCACAGTGCTGGCTCATGGTCATCCTGTTGTCCACCAGGACTCACAGATCTCTTTCCCCTACACTGCTCTCTAGTAGATCGTTCCCCAACCTATACTGGAACCTGGGGTTGTTCCTGCCTAGATGCAACACCCTATACTTGCCCTTATTATATTTCATTAAGTTTTTCCTTGCCCAGCTCTCCAGCCTGTCTGGGTCTCTCTGGATGGCAGCACAGCCTTCTGGTGTGTCAGCCACTCCTCCCAGCTTTGTGTCATCAGCAAACTTGCTGACAGTGCCCTCTATTCCCTCATGCAGGTCATTGATGAATATATTGAATAATACTGGTCCTAGTACTGACCCTTGAGGGACTCCACTAGGCACAGGTCTCCAACTAGACTCTGCCCCATTGACCACCACTCTCTGGCTTCTTCCCACCAGCCAGTTCACAGTCCATCTCACTACCTGATCATCCAGTCCATACTTCCTCCATTTGGCAGCGAGGATGCTGTGGGAGACCGTGTCAAATGCTTTACTGAAATCAAGATAGACCACATCCACTGTTCTACCCTCATCTAGCCACCTCGTTGTGTTTTCATAAAAGTCAAGAAGGTTGGTCAAGCAACTTTTGCCTGTATATATCAGGGATTTTTAGCAGGCAGTAGTGGAGGGTGTCCATTTGGGCTTGCGGGGTGTAGTGCAGAGTTGCAGAGGCACATACATATAGAAAAAGAAATAAACATATCTGTACAATATTACTTTCAATCAGGTGCCCCATTCATCCTGTCAGGAAAGTAAACCACTCAGCCAGTCAGGCACCAGTATTAGATGGTTTCATTTAATGCATTAAGTCTTGGAGATGTTGAATGTTGTCTTCTACATTGGCCGATTCATTAGTTGTGTTAAAGCAACACATGCCTTCAAAATCAGAGGCGCATTTGTGGTGTTGAAGGAGGAAATATTCCACCATCAATAAAATATTGTAGTGATGTTCATTGACATACAACCATTGCCTACTCAGAAAAAAAAAGTAGAACATTAACATCAGACTGACTTACCCTAATATAATTCTGCAATATAGGTACTAGGGTTGGTACACCAATAAGACACTTGTCAAGAGATCTGCAGCTGTTAATCTTCCCTTAATGTAAAAGGCAGATGAGTTAGTTACAGTAGAGGCTAACCAAATCTAAGTATTTACATGTTGGTCTTACAGAAATGTATCCAGGGCGTGTGCTTGTAGTATAAGCGCGATGAGCCAACCTGTGATGGAGGAGAACAGGAGTGTCATCTCTGTCCAGTAATACATACGCTGTTGCTCCAGCTCCTTCAGCTGATATTTGGGTTTGATAAGCTGATGTGGGCTATTTACCCACACTGATTGGAGAGCTGTGGCTTGGGCTTTTTCAAATTGAATTTCAATTTGATGTTGGGTTCGTGACACCAATAACACTGTCCCAATGCCATCTTCTCTAGATGAGGCACAGGTATTCGTTGGAGGCACCTGAAATACAAGAACTCAAGAATCTGATATCAACAAAGGATGTAAAATAAGAGGAGAAGTTGGGGTACAAAACCATACAGCATTCTCAAGGGTTATTATAGGAATATTCACGTCTAGATGACAATCTTCTTGGGCCCAGCAGGGCAACCACATTGTAAAACTTTTTTATATAATCCAACTGTCAGTGCATAGGTAATGTGCCTTCCCTTCAAGGATAGCAAGAGATGCTGCAATCAATTCAGCCCACGGACTAGATGCCTGTACATCTGTTTGCCATAATACAATTCCTGGTAGCGGAGCATATGCAACTGCTCTCCACTGCCTTTGTCCAGTTGCTGTGTATGTTGCACTTCCATCAGTAAACCAGGCATTTTTTTTTGTACTCTTCTATTAACTCGTTCCAAGGGGAGCTTCCTCCACAGAAGATAGAGGAATATATCCAAGGGGGAGATCTTCCCCCAGGGTGGGCATATGATTAAATGATACAGTTCCCATAAGAGTGGTGTCTGGAGTGGTTACATGTGATTTTCCTGGTAGAAATCGTTGCTGTAAATAATGTGTGTCTGCCTGAGGTACCCCGGCATGGGCCCTAATGGAATCATCAGTGACCCACCCATTGTTAGATGTGAGTGTGTGTACAGTCATGCTATTCTGGCCTGTGATTCTTTCAGTTTCCTGTAGTGCCCAAACTATAGCTGAAATTTGTTTTTCCATCAGGGTATAATGTATAGTGGAGCCTTGTAATGCTTTGGACCAAAATCCTGCAAGTTCTTTCTGATTTTTTGTCCCAGTCGCCTGGCACAATCCCCATGAGGCTTACCATCTCTAATTGCTACTGCTAAAGCAAAAAGACAACCTCGCCTAGGAGTATATGATAGCATGTACCTAATCAGTGCATTTTTGCAGGCATCAAAGGCTTCTCATTGTTTGGTCCACTGCCAAACAACTTTCTTCCTAATTAATTTTTGCAATTATGTTTTTTCTGCCGCTCCTTCCTCCTCAGGGGGAGGACTCCTTCCCCCACACCAGCGTAGGGTCCCTTTGATGGGAGACAGTCCTCCATGAACTTCTCCAACGTGAGTCCTTCCCTTGATTGACAGTTCTTCACAAACTGCTCCAGCCTGGGTCCATTCCATGGGGTGCAGTCCTTCAGGAAGGGACTGCTCCAGCGTGTGTCCCCCATGGGGGTCACAAATCCTGCGAGCAAACCTGCTCCAGCGTGGGCTCCTCTCTCTATGGGTCCACAGGTCCTGACAGGGACCTGCTCCAGCATGGGCTTCCCGCGGGGTCACAGCCTCCTTCAGGCATCCACCCACTCCAGCGTGAGGTTCTCCACAGGCTATAGGTGGTCATCTGCTCCACCATGGACCTCCATGGGCTGCAGGGGGACAGCCTGTCCTCACCATGGTCTTCACCACAGGCTGCAGGGGAATCTCTGCTCCAGTGCCTGGAGCACCTCCTCCCCCTCCTTCTTCCCTGACCTTGGTGTCTGTGGAGTTGTTTCTCTTACATCTTCCCACTCCTCTCTCCAGCTGCAAAGTGTGCAGCTTTTTTTCCCCTCTCTTCCTTTTTTTTTTTTCTTAATTATGTTATCACAGAGGCGTTACTGATTGGTTTACCCTTGGCCAGCGGTGGGTCCGTTCTTGTAGCCGGCTGGCATTGGCTGTGTCGGGTCGGACATGGGGAAGCTTCTGGCAACTTCTCTCACAGAAGCCACCTCCATGTCATCCCTCCCGCGCTACCAAAAAATCTTGCCATGCAAACCCAATACATTCCACCCCTCTCCTCTGTGAATCACATATTTAAGAATCATCATTAAAAATCTACATTCATCACACAATCTTCACAAACTTCTACTCACATCAACAAAAAAAAATACCCCACACCAAAATCAAAATAACATCATCACAACACCAGACAAAAGTGGACAATTTACACACACAATCCACCCCTTGTCTCTTCACCACAATTGAAAAGATAAATCCCCCACAATTGTCCTACTCACCCATCACTCTTTAGCCATGTTCAGTCCATGTTTTGCCCATTACCTCTCCTCGCTCACTTACTAACCTTATCTCCAATTTCTTGTGCTCCACGTTGGGTGCCAAAAAAGACTGTGGTATGTTGACCCTGGCTGGATGCTGGATGCCCACCGAAGCCCACTCTATCACTCCCCCGCCTCAGCAAGATGAGGAGAGGAGAAAATAAGATGGAACACAAAAAAAAAAAACAAAACACTCGTGGATCGAGACAAAGGCAGTTTAATAGAAGCAAAGCAAAGCTGCACGCGCAGAAGCAAAAGAACAAAATATTTACTCGCTACTTCCCATCAGCAGGCGATGTTTGGCCACTTCCCGGGAGGCAGGGTTTTCATACACATTGCGGTTCCCAGAGGGCAAAACAGAAGTAACGAATGCCCCCCCTTCCCCCTCGCTTTTATTTCTGAGCAGACGTCATATGGTATGGAATATTCCTTTGGTCCATTTTGGTCAGCTGTCCTGGCTGCGTCCCCTCCCAAGACCTTCCCCACCCCCAGCCTACTGGGGGGAGGGAAATGTTGGAGAGACAGCCTTGGTGTTGTGCTAGCACTGCTCAGCAGTAACCAAAACACTGGTGTGTTCTCAACACCCCTCGAGCCACCAATACAAAACACTAAGGGCTGCCATGGGGAAAATCAACTCCATCCCAGCCAAACCCAATATACTCGCTTGCAAAGTTAGAAAGCAGAAGCAACTATTTAAAGTTTTAACTGTTTGTCATGCCAACATAGCAATACTCAAGATGTATTCTTTAATTGGGGCAGTTAACACTGTCGTGGTAAACGGTGTGGTATTTCCTGTTGTTAAGGTACCTTTAGCTTGGAGGACAGGGGTCAGATATCCCCCCCAATCCACAGACCTGTGATATGACTTCTGTGTTATTAATATTACTACATAATACAGTCACTTCAGCTCCAGTATCCACCAGAGCTAACGTATGTGAAATCTTCTCAGATCGCCACTGTATAGTTAGAGGAACATAAGTGCATCAGTCCCCCCCACGGTAAGAAGCTACAGTGACAGCAACCTTAGGGGACCTGCCAAACCTTCATTTCTGCTGTTTTGGCATTTGCCAGGTAGTGTCTTTTATTGCAGTGGCAAGCAGGGGGGAGGGTGGTCAGTGTTTTTTGCACAAATGCTAATTTTTGCCATCTGCAAAATATTACTGATACTGTGATCCCACCTATTTCTGATTGTGAGATACCAGCTTGTACAAGATCATTCCACATTTGTTTCTTCACCACCTGTGCAAAGTTTGCTCAACAGGTGGAACATAAGTCGAGACTGATCAAGGTTAACAAGCTTCACAGGACAGGAGTTGATGAATGTGTGAAAAGGTCAGGCTAGAAAACCACCTGAGGGAGTGTGTGTACTGAGACAAGGCTGAAAACTAATAATTATTATTCTCACTAATAATAAAGAAGCAGCTTGCTTTACTCAGAAAAAGGCTCAGAGTCCTTTTTCTTCCCATCTCCATTTGCCTCACCACCCATGCTGTAACTTTGGTTTTGCCAGCTTTCCTTTATTCACCACCCGAACAGATGGCCCCAGAATTACAGCCCCAATTTCCTTTAAGTCTTTTGGCTCTTTAACTCAACTAGTTTAACTCAGCATCTGTGGTCTGCACTCCCCTGTCTGCTTTTTCCTGCTGCATCGTTTGTATAAGGGCTTGTGCATCCACCACTTCCCTGCCTTTTAAGTCCATATCAAATTCAAACTCAATCTCACAATCTGAGGATTCACTCTGAATATTTCCATCCCATTTCTCAGGATCCCAAGACCATTTCATAGTGAGAGCACAAACTTGGGAACTCAAAACCATACTTTTTCCATATTTATCCCTTTGTTCATTAGTGATACGCACTACCAACCTCTCTACATTATCTTGTAGCTCATAACATCACTCTGCTTGAAGAGTAATTACTTCTTGCACTATCATTTTTGCATCTTGTAAAGCCCCGACCTCCTTTTCCAAGTCTCTCACTTCAATCCATAATGCAACATTTTCTCTGTGAAAAGCTCTAAGACCAGTAGCTAACAGCCATCCCAATCTCCCCGCTAATTTGCGAGAAGAACCTGATGCCGCTTTCCATAGCAATCTGCGCATAGCCGTTTAAATTTTCTGGGGGGTAACCACCGCCCCATCGTCTATTTCAGGCCATGCTTCTGGTGGAGTCAATTCAGCTAGGAAAGCAGCCATGGGTGCCCAGCCCTCAATACTGGGCCAACCAGAATATGAGGAGTCACCGACATGGGAAGTCCACAGTCCTCAACTTCTTTCTCAGACACGGCATGGTTGTTCCTGGATCCTGCTGACTACATCTGTGGTGGGTTGACCCTGGCTGGGTGCCAGATGCCCACCAAAGCCCACTCTATCACTTTCCCTCTTCAACTGGGCAGGGAGAGAAAAATATAACGAAAAGCTCGTGGGTGGAGACAAGGACAGAGAGAGATCACTCACCAATTACTGGCACGGGCAAAACAGACTCGACTTGGGGGAAAAAAAAAAAAGAATTTTTATTTATTACCAATCAGACCAGAGGATAATGAGAAATAAAACCAAATCTTAAAACACCTCCCCCACCCCTCCCTTCTTCCCAGGCTTAACTTCTCTCCTGATTTCTACCTCCTCCCCCCAGAAGCACAGGGGGACAGGGAATGGGAGTTGGGGTCAGATCATCACACATTGTTTCTGCCACTCCTTCCTCAGGGGGAGGACTTCTTCCCCCACACCAGCGTGGGGTCCCTCTTCTTCACGAACTGATTTAGCATGGGTCCATTCCATGGGGTGCAGTCCTTCAGGAAGGGACTGCTCCAGCAAAGGTCCCCCACGGGGTCACAAGTCCTGACAGCAAACCTGCTCCCGCGTGGGCTCCTCTCTCCATGGGCTACAGGTCCTGACAAAAACCTGCTCCAGCACAGGCTTCCCACGGGGTCACAGCCTCCTTCGGACATCCACCTGCTCTGGCATGGGGTCCTCCACGGGCTATAGGTCGACATCTGCTCCACCATGGACCTCCATGGGCTGCAGGGGGACAGCCTGCCTCACCGTGGTCTTCACCACAGGCTGCAGGGGAATCTCTGCTCCGGTGCCCGGAGCACCTCCTCCCCCTCCTTCTTCCCTGACCTTGGTGTCTGCAGAGTTGTTTTCTCTCACATCTTCTCACTCCTCTCTCTTCCTGCAAAGTGTCACTTTTCTTTTTTTCTCTTCCCCTTTTTTTTCTTAATTATGTTATCACAGAGGCGTTACTGATTGGTTTGCCCTTGGCCAGCAGCGGGTACGTCTTGGCTGTGTCGGACATGCGGGAAACTTCTGGCAACTTCTCATAGAAACCACCCCTATGTCCCCCCGCTACCAAAACTTTTCCACGCAAACCCAATACAATGCCAAATGTATGAGCCAACACAGGCAGGATGCAGCAACAACCACAACAACCATGGATAAAATACAAAAAGCCAATTTATTCTCGTTGCCTCGCAAACTGAGGGGTCTTTGCAGCAGCACCCAGGGCAGAAGCATGTAAGCGGGAACGCAGGCACCGCGGAGCTCGGTCCTTGCCAAAGTGAGAGCGAGAGATTACGAACCTGCTGCTTTCGCCTGTGTATATCAGGGATTTTTCACAGGCAGTAGTTTTCCATTGTGCTTTGATCTTTCTCACAGCAGGGCAGGAATCCCAGGAATGTTCAGGGTGCCCCTGAGTCTATCCCAGGCCTATGTTATCTAAATGTAGATGTTCTACTTGTCAAGCACTTAAGACTAAACAGTGATTAGCAGTGTTATGTGTTTGTTGACACCCACGCCGCAAGTCCCTTGAGCATATTTACAGTCCTCCTCGCCAGTCTTCTGTTATATTCCCACAGCCACAAATATCTTTTCTTTTTGGCTTTTGCCTCTCCACCTTGCTCTGTTTTGTGTAGTCTGAAAGGTGGAGGATTGTCTCTTGCAATACATGTATGAGATCCTAATATCATTTCAGAGTCTGAGACATAAAACAGAATAAGTGATCCTAAATAAATGTAGCTAAATCCATTGTGACCCTTCTAATCTTCTTCCCCCCCCAACGTTGCTATAGTTATTTCTTTTGCTGCTTATTGTTTTGCCTACAGATCTCAGAGCAGCTCCCCTGATTCCTTCTCTGCAGCTTTCTTCTCTCTATTTTAAGACAGGGAATGGAGGCAAAGTGGGTGAGGGAAAGGAAAATCATACAGTCTAACTTCTATAGTTTTATGGGTTTTTTCTGCTTGGGATGTATGATTCATGCACTTCCACATTTTGGTTTTTGGTTGTTTTTTTTTTTTTTTTCCTAGAGACTAGATTTAATGATCATAAACAATTGCAGTTTGATACCAAGAAAGCCGGTCAGAGAAACTCTCTAAGACTC
Organism: Caprimulgus europaeus; assembly: GCA_907165065.1. Next base: position 18,336,297 of record OU015537.1, read on the forward strand.
GTTTTGGAGGTTTAGAAAGCAGATATTCTTTATTGCAGTGCTGAACACACACAGAGATCGCTCCCCCAAGGTGTGTGTGTGTGTGTCTTTGCTTCAGCACATTATATTGACCTAATACATGCATATTCATTGAACTTCCAATAAATTATCTACATATTCAAAACATTTCCTGTAACCATTTAGCAAATGTAAATGTCCTTCATGCTTGCACAGTAAAATGAGTCAGTGGTCTTCATTGTATTCGCTGATTGGACTCCTCTTTGATTCTGATCTCTTCTACATACTTGGGACAGCATTCCTTGAGGAATGTTTGGTCCTTCCTCAGGCTTAAGCCCATCTGATAACATTTTCAAAAGGTCCTAATGTTATTAGCAATTTGTGAGGAATTTCATTCAAAACCTAGCATATGTAAATATCTAACAGTGAGGTGACAAATGCTCATTCTGTGGTTATCAGTAATTTTATTCAAAGGTTGTTACAACTGCTGGGTGATATCTAAACTATAAATCTTTTAGTTTCTAATTTCTCAGGGTTTACTCTTTCAAGTTAGAGAGGGATCAGGCCCTTGCCAGCTCTCAGCATTCCCAGACAATGATTGTTTAGATTTCATTTCAACTGTATGAAGTTCCTAGGTAGGGTGAAAGGAGGAAAATTGAGTCCCCAGAGTCCAGGTTCTACACAGCAGCCTGAAGGAAGCTTTTTTTTTTTAAGTGAAATTGCCTTTGCCAAAAGTTTGCCTCTGCCACCATCCATCATTGGACTAGTTTTATGGCACAAGAGAGTAAAAGAGTTTTATTTCAAATTTCTAAGACAATTCCTGTCTAGACCAATTGAGCTTTGCTGCAAATGAACTAAATTCTGCTTTTGAGTGCTCTCTCTTCTGGCTATTTCCAAAAAATAAGGTGTTGAAAACCATCCTAAAATTTCCCTGAATCTCTCACTTTAGGATTTGACTTTCTTTACTTATCACAAAGGAAGCTGAAATCTGAATCTTCAAACATGTGAGATTGTCTGTGGTTATGCAGACTATGGACTTAATGAGACCTATTAATGTCTACTGTCATTCTAAACAGCCTGCACTGACATGGTACATAAACACAAATACTTAGAGATGACACTTTTCATAATGGTCACCCTGTAAGAGTCCAGACAATATGGAGTTAAAGGTCTCAAGCCTTGGTTAAATGTCTCAAACATTCCTCTGATGTGTTACCATAATGATATGAGGAAGTCAAACAAGTGTGGTCAGATTAGGGTGTCCTTTGGTCAGATAAGGGGGCCTTGTGGAGGCAGCACAGCACTTTTCTGAGCCAACTCCCTCATCTTGTAACCCCACCCAGTGAGTACTGGTGGGGCAAAAGGGACTTGTCTCCAAACTGTGCCTGCACCCAGAAGATGTTAAACAGCAGTAATTCCAGCAGGAAGAGACTGATGCATTGTAGTATAAGCTTTAACATAAATTATCCTTGCTGTCCACTTATCTCAGTTACCAAGTAAGGGGATGTGCCTTTTGAATAATATCACAATGTCTGATAAGGCAGGAATTCAGCCTCAAACCTGGGATGCTAGTAGTTGGTGATTAATAGACCATAGCTGGTTGTACAAGAGAGTCCTTGTTATGTACACCTCCTAGAAGTGTGCATGTTCCTGAGAAAAAAAAAGTACCCCTCACGACCACCCTAGCTACATAAAATGCATGCGTAACCGGTATGCGAACATGATAATAAGTTACAGGAAATTGCTTGAACATGCATAATAATTCCAGGAAATGTAATGCATATGTATGTAACCTGATAATATAACTGATACCATTCCAAAAGAACGTCCCCTTCTGCTTAAACAATGTGACATTGAAAGATAGTTACATATCAGCTAGGCCTAGTCAAGTTTGTAGTCTGAAATAGATAAAGGAGAACTCTGAGGCACCGAATTTTTGCAATAGTAGTATATAAGGTATATATATAAATATAGTATGTATTGGGTTTGCGTGGAAAGGTTTTGGTAGCAGGGGGGACGACATGGGCTGGCTTCTATGAGAGAAGCTACCAGAAGATTCGCCATGTCCGACCCGACACAGCCAATGCCAGCCGGCTGCAAGAACGGACCCGCCGCTGACCAAGGCCGAGCCAATCAGTAACGCCTCTGTGATAACATAATTAAGAAAAAAAAAAAGGAAGAGAGGAAAAAAAAAGCTGCACACTTTGCAGCTGGAGAGAGGAGTGAGAAAATGTAAGAGAAACAACTCCACATACACCAAGGTCAGTGAAGAAGGATGGGGAGGAGGTGCTCCGGGCACCGGAGCAGAGATTCCCCTGCAGCCTTTGGTGAAGACCATGGTGAGGCAGGCTGTCCCCCTGCAGCCCATGGAGGTCCATGGTGGAGCAGATGTCCACCTATAGCCTGTGGAGAACCTCACGCTGGAGCGGGTGGATGCCCAAAGGAGGCTGTGACCCCGTGGGAAGCCTGCGCTGGAGCAGGTTCCTGTCAGGACCTGTGGACCCATAGAGAGAGGAGCCCACGCTGGAGCAGGTTTGCTGGCAGGATTTGTGACCCCCATGGGGGACCCACGCTGGAGCAGTCCCTTCCTGAAGGACTGCACACCATGGAATGGACCCAGGCTGGAGCAGTTTGTGAAGAACTGTCAGTCATAGGAAGGACTCACGTTGGAGAAGTTTGTGGAGGACTGTCTCCCGTGAGAGGGACCCCACATTGGTGCGGGGGAAGGAGTCCTCCCCCTGAGGAGGAAGAAGCAGCAGAAACACCGTGTGATGAACTGACCTCAACCCCCATCCCCTGTCCCCCTGTGCCACTGGGGGGAGGAGGTGGAAAATCGGGAAAGAAATTAAGCCTGGGAAGAAGGGAGGGGTGGGGGAGGTGTTTTAAGATTTGGTTTTACTTCTCATTATCCTCTAATTTTGATTGGTAATAAATTAAATTTGTTTTTTCCCCCAAGTCGAGTCTGTTTTGCCCGTGCCAGTAATTGGTGAGTGATCTCTCTCTCTGTCCTTATCTTCACCCACAAGCCTTTCGTTATATTTTTCTCCCCGTGCCCATTTGAGGAGGGGGAGTGATAGAGTGGGCTTTGGTAGGCATCTGGCCTCTAGCCAGGGTCAACCCACCACAGTCTTTTTGGTGCCCAACATGGGGCTCGAGACAACAGCAGTTTTACATTTAGAGTGATTTAGCTGCAATAGTTATTAAGCAGCAAGCTCCTGTGCGGGTCATGGAGTTTTTTCTGCTGGTAGCACTACTTATCTCTTTGTTTCTGCTCACTTTGGGAACATGTTGATAACAGGAGCATCTATGGGCTTCATGCTGACATTTGTAGTTTTGCTGTGCTGAGGGAGCTATTCTGTGGGGAGGATGAAGGAATTTGGGAACATGCTGGTACAAATAGTGACTATGTGCTTAGTCCTGGCACTGATGGCCTTACTGTGCTGAGGGAGCTATCTTGTGGAGGAGACAAGGGGATACATCTCCCTTTCCCTACCCAGAATTAATGTAGATTGCTTTATTATGCAGGCTCCCAAGGTCCTTGTTCACCCTTATGTGACCTGTTTATTACTATGAAGTAATACTGTCGGAATATTATGGGGTTTGTGGAATATAGTCTTGTCCTGGTGTAAGAGAAGGCAACCTTTGGGTGAGGAAATACTGAAAAGTGCCCTGAAGCAGCCGGTCCCTGGGTGGCAGGGGGTGTGGAAGGATTTGGGCAGGTTCCTAGGACGGTTATCACCTCCCATAGCCTGGGATTGTATACCCAAAGAGGCATGTGTCCTGGTTTTTTAGCTGAAATAGAGCAGTTTTCTGGGTTTTGTTTTGGTTTTTTTTTAGTAGCTAGAATTGTGCTGCGTTTCGCTTCCAGCCTGGGACTCGCTGTGAGAGAGACACTGATAACATACCAGTGTTTACATTTTTGTCACTGGAAGTGAAGGACTTTGTGTTCTGTTAGTCCACAAGCACAAGATTTAAGGGGAGAGCAGAATATTTAAATTAGTAAACTTAACTGACAGTTAGATATGCCAATGGGGTATTCCATATCATATCATATCATATCATATCATATCATATCATATCATATCACGCCACGTCCATTATATTAGTGAGGGGCTCTTCCTCTTTTGATTCTCTATGGATTTTGCTCAGGCTCTCTTTTTTCCGGGATTGTGGTTTCGGTTCGGGATTGTCGCTTCTCCTGGATTGTTATCTGGGAACAGGCCGGGCTCGGTCAGGAGGGAGGTGAGCTATAACATTGGGTGTCATTCAGTTGCATATTTTGTTACTGTTATCATTATCACTACTATTTTAATATTAGTACTATTTTACATTTTCTTTCTATTATTAAACTGTTCTTATCTTAACCTACAAGCCTCCTTATCCTTGCCCCCAATCCTCTCCCCTGTCCCCTGGGGGTGGGGAGGAAGTGGGTGAACGGCTGTGTTGCCTGCTAGCCAAGGGCTAGCCCAGTGAAACTGTCACAGCATACAACACTAGTAAACTAACACGCCACTTGATGGAGGGGTGCCTGGCCTACCCCAATGAGAACCAGCAGCTTCTAGCACTGTACTGGGTCCTGGCCTGTGCCTATCGAGCCACAGTTCAGTACTCTCAGAGGACTGTGGTTGAGGCAGGGACCCAGAACACATCCGAGGACACCATGGTTGAGACATGGATCCAAACAACAACAGCTACAGTAATTGCCCCAGGGGTGAAAAAGAAACAGTGGACAAGGAGAACCACTGGTCCATATCATCGATTAGTGAGGGCAGAGGAAGAAGAGGATCAAGAAGCCGGTCCTTCGATGAGGAACTTGGAGGAAGGAGTGAGAGAACTAAAACAAGAAGCAGAAACAACCTGGTCCCTGACCTCATCAGAACTTAGAGACATGCGGAAAGATTACAGCTGCCAGCCAGGTGAGCGGATTGCTGCCTGGCTGCTCCGATGCTGGGATAATGGGGCCGACAGCCAAAAACTGGAAGGAAGGGAAGCCCAGCAGCTGGGATCCCTGTCTAGAAACCATGGGATCAAGAGAGAGGAATTGGAAGAGAGGCAGCAATTTGCAGTCTCTGGAGACGGCTCCTCTCCAGTGTGAAAGCTAGATACCCATTCAAAGATGACCTTATGAACTCCCTGGACTCCGGCAGATGAAGGCATCCAGTATCTGAGAGAACTAGCAGTGCTGGAAGTCATTTACAGTGATCCTGACAATGATGAGGCCTCCAAAGATCCAGAGGATGTCCTGTGCACACGGGCCATGTGGAGGAAGGTGATCCAAGGTGCCCCAGTGCCAAATGCTAACAGCTTGGCAGCGATGTATTCCCCTGATGTGGAGACACCAAGTGTGGAAAGAGTGTCTTCGTGGCTTCAAAACTTCGAAGAAAATCTCTACCTCCTCGTCATTACGGGCCAGCACCGTGGCTGTCAAAGGCATCCCAAGGAATCAATCTTCTCCTGCTCCAGTCAGAGGGAAAGGGAGCCCCCGACGTATGCCATGTGGTGCACTCTGGTTCTTTTTGCGTGACCAGGGGGAGGACATGAGGAAGTGGGATGGTGAACCCACCTTTAAACTGGAGGCCTGTGTACGTGAACTGAGGGGGAAGACAGCTGTTAAGAAAGGACCAGTTAAGAAGGCTGTCAGTGTAGTTGCTGCAGACACCCAGGAAGGCAATCGGCAATCTTCCAGGCACAGAAAAACTGAAATCACCTCCCTCACCCCCTGGTGAGGGGAATTCAGGTCTGGCACTGCAAAGGTCAAACAGTGAATACTCTGATGAAGAACAGGAGTAGAGGGTCCCTGCCTTCGGCCAGGAGGAGGAAAGGAATGATCGTGTATATTGGATTGTGTGGATCCGATGGCATTAATGGAGATGACTTTCCCGTGGCAGCCCTCAGAGTGCTGTGTTTTGTATTGGTGGCTCGAGGGGTGTTGAGAACACACCAGTGTTTTGGTTACTGGTGAGCAGGCTGGGGCAGGAATTGGCAGGGCTCATTTGCAGAGCTTTAAGCTAGATTTGAAGGGGGATGGGGTTGTAACTGGGCTTGTGCCAGTGGGGCAGCACTCTAGAATTGATGAAGGCTGGGAGGCCTCCCACCCCACTATGATGAAATTGGTGCACTTGGCTTGCTCCCTGAAATGCCTGTACACCAATGCACGCAGCATGGGGAATAAAAACAGGAGGAGTTAGAAACCCGTGTTCGGTCAGGTGATTATGATCTCGTGGCAATTACAGAGCCATGGTGGGACAGCTCACATGACTGGAATGTGGTCATGGATGGCTATGTCCTTCTCAGGAAAGACAGGCCAGCAAGGCGAGGTGGTGGAGTGTATTGAGATCTGTCCAGGGGCGGATGAGGAGCAAGTTGAGAGTCTGTGGGTGAAAATTAAGGGGCAGGCTGGTATGGGTGATACTGTTGTGGGTGTCTATTACAGACCACCAGATCAGGGTGAGGAAGTTGATGAGGCCTTCTACAGGCAGCTGAGAGCAGCCTTGCAATCACAGGCCCTGGTTGTTGTGGGGGATTTTAACTACCCTTATGTTTGCTGGAGGGACTACTCAGCCAGCCACCCACAATCCAGGAGGTTCCTCCAGTGCATCGATGTGCTGCCATCCAGAGAGACCCGGACAGGCTGGAGAGCTGGGCAGGGAAAAACTTAATGAAATATAATAAGGGCAAGTGTAGGGTGTTGCACCTGGGCAGGAACAACCCCAGGTTCCAGTATAGGTTGGGAGATGATCTCCTAGAGAGCAGTGTAGGGGAAAGGGATCTGGGAGTCCTGGTGGACAGCAGGATGACCATGAGCCAGCACTGTGCCCTTGTGGCCAGGAAGGCAAATGGCATCCTGGGGTGCATTAGAAGGGGTGTGGTTAGGAGGTAAAGAGCAGTTCTCCTCCCCCTCTACTCTGCCCTGGTGAGGCCACATCTGGAATATTGTGTCCAGTTCTGGGCCTCACAGTTCAAGAAGGACAGGGAGCTGCTTGAGAGAGTCCAGCGAAGAGCCACCAAGATGATTAAGGGAGTGGAGCATCTCCCTTATGAGGAAAGGTTGAGGGAGCTGGGCCTCTTTAGCTTGGACAAGAGGAGACTGAGGGGTGACCTCATTAATTTTTATAAATATATGAAGAGTGAGTGTCAGGGGGATGGAGCCAGGCTCTTCTCAGTGGTGTCCAATGATAGGACAAGGGGCAATGGGTGTAAGCTGGAACACAGGAGGTTCCGCTTAATTTTGAGAAAGAACTTCTTTACTGTGAGAGTAACAGAGCACTGGAACAGGCTGCCCAGAGAGGTTGTGGAGTCTCCTTCTCTGGAGGCATTCAAGACCTGCCTGGACACCTTCCTGTGTGAACTCATCTAGGTGTTCCTGCTCCGGCAGGGGGATTGGACTAGATGATCTTTCAAGGTCCCTTCCAATCCCTAGCATTCTATGATTCTGTGATTATTTTGTCCCCTCCTGTCCTTTTTTTTCTGAGATAGAGTTAATTTTCTTGTTAGTATTTTAGTTACAGTGTTTCAGTTCAGACTTATTATGAGAAGAACGTTGATAACAGTGCTGGTGTTGTGAGTTGCTGCTGGAGCTCAAGGCCACTGTGTTTGGCTGCTTCACAGCTGCATTAGGACTGGGAGGGAGAAGTGTAGTGAATAGCGAAGCCTAGAACTGGCATTTGGATGTGCCAATGAAATATTCCATATCATATCACGTCATGCCAGTATATTAACCAGGGCTGACCGGAAGACAGGGCACTTGTCTTCCTGGGGTACTTCTCTGGGGAATCGCTCAGGCTCACTCTTCCAGGGTTTTGGTTTTGGGACTGTCTCTACTCCAGGATCGTTAGCTGGCACAGGCTGGGCATCAGTCAGCGGGCGGTGAGCACTGTGTATCACTCATTTGTATAATTCTGTTATCACTGTTGTTATCATTATCATTTCATTTTAATTAGTAAATAGTTTTTATCTCAACCCATGAGTCTCCTTGCCCTTCTTTCCAATTCTCTCCCCTACTCCCTGGGTGAGGGAGCAGGGAGGGTGAGAGAGCAGGCTGTGTTTGGCTGCAAGCTGCAAGCAAAAAGGGTGAATCCACTCAAACCACCATAGTCCTTTTTTTGGCACCCAACGTGGGGCTTGAAGGGTTGAGATAAAGACAGATTTGACCAGACTGTGTTAAAACAAAACTCTGATAAGCACTAATTATGTGGCCTCGGACTTGGTCGGCGCTGATCAGAATGCTGTTTTCTGTGATCTCTAAGGTGGTTTTAGAGCTGTGGTCTGTCTCACCTCACTTGCCGTATATGCTGTTTGCCGATGTTTATATGTGGTTCATCACCACTAGGCGTTGGATGGGATTGAGGGATGCTGTTTTGCTGATTAAGGTTTTTGTTGTGCTGTGCTGTGGGGTGCTGGTTGTTGGTATGATAAAATCATGGGTTGTGGGACCAATTTTGTATCTGTATGCCATGGTGGCAGGTGGCACAACCAAGCCAGTTGCACCCCCACATTTTGGGAGTCGTATAATGGGTGTGGTCACCAATTACACCTTTTCCTGGGACAGCCAATACAAAGAGGGGACACCTGCCTCTGTTTTCCCCTTCTCCTCCAAATTATTTATACAAGCTCTTGAGAATTTTGAATAGTCTTGGGATGCTCAAACTACCATCACTCTATTGCTGAATGTGTGTCAGGTTGTGATGTTGTTTAGATCTGCTATGGGTGTTCAGTGCAGATGCCAGTGTTGTGCTGCCACTCAAGTTCCTGCAACCACGTCAACCCCCACGACCAGCACCGTGACCACTTCAACCCCCATGACTGATGGTGGGCATTTGGTATTTTTCATTTTGTCTCTTTACATTTTAAGCATTAGCATTTCTAACTTCTTAGTTTACTTATCTTGACCTGACAAGGACTGACCTTCTGGACAATTTATCACGATGCTCAACCTGCCAGGGGTAGGCCTGGACAGCTTATCACAGAGCTCCCAACTCCCTACTTGCCAAGGATGGACCTTGTGGGTGATTTATCACGGAACTCCAACCAATTTAAAACTGATGAGCAAAGATAACTAGGAAGAGGCCCGGGCCCAGGTCCAGAAAGAAAGTGTGCATGAGCAAAATCAAGAGGTTAACTACAGGTGACGATGAGGAAGGTGGGGTAACTATAGGTTGCGATGAAGATTTCCCTCTAAGACCCTCAACGACCACCACCACAAAGCTCTGCGCAGGTGCGAAGGGGAGGAGACCTAATTTTAATACGAAGCGGGGAAAGGTCATGCATATGTATAGGCGTTTTGCATTAGCTAATGACTATGTATAGGAATGTACCTTAAATATAGAGAACTGACTGCCTTAAGGTGCGCACGTTTGTGGTGGAGCGATCTCCCGTGCGCCCAGCGCTGAATAAACATACCTACTTTACAACCTTACAGGTTGTGGAGTCTCTTTCCACACATCATTTTGGCATCCCAGATGGGACACGTTCTGCTCGGCTGACGGATTGACTGAGGAGCGGATTTCCTAGGTGCGCCCCGAGCCTTTCCTCGGAGGAACTCCGCTCCCAGCCGCTCACGGCAGGAGCAGACAACGACCATCTGTTGCCGCGGACAAACGGTATGTTTAACATGGAGTGGGGACAGTAAGTCCTACGCTTGGTCGGGCTGCTGGTAAATCGCGCAGAGACGCCTGGCATGCAGCATAGTCCCGTATGGTAAGGGGGTACCCTGAATGGTTGGGGGATACGCTGACCGAGAGGCGGCCGCTAGCGATCTTGGGCGTAGATCGAGCGAATCCAGGGATACCGCTAGAAAGTGGGGCTACTAGGCTGCTGCTTGCCAGGAAGGACCTGCTAATGACTGTATAAGAAGCAGGAGAAGGGTAAAGCGGAGCTTCCCACTTTCTTTTGGAGCGGAACCTTTTGAACACCTGGTTAATATTTGCAGCTGCGGGGGGGGGAGGAAGTGTTAACTAAAATAACTATTGCCCAGGTATTTGATGTTAAAAGTGTCTTGTCCGTATATATGTGTGTGCATTTGGTGTGTGACTGAGACGTGACATAGTCATGAAGTGAGTGTGGAGTTCTTCTAACTGCGGTTCCGTCTCCCCGCGAGGGGCACGGCCGGTGAAGGAACGAAGCGCCTGATGTTCTCAGCTGAAATAATTCTGCTCATAGTCACGATCGTGGTAATAATTTCTATTGCACTATTTTGTGGATATCTGTATAAAGGGAGCGGCTGTATTGTGCCTTTGGTGTAAAAAGCCTAAAATATACGGTAGAGGGCAGTAGAGGATTGCTGTTTTGTTAGTTTGGGTTTAAAATTGGAGAATATCTTAATATCGGAGGCAGCTGGCTTGATTGAGAGTATAAGGTGTAAAAAGGTGGTACTGTTTGTCCGAGAAAAGAGAGGTGGAGTGTTTGCAGTGCCGGGCTGTGGAGATTAAAGTTGGTCTGTGGAAGGAAGTTTGCAGTGCCGGGCTGTGGAGATTAAAGTTGGTCTGTGGAAGGAAGTTTGCAGTGTCGGGCTGTGGAGATTAAAGTTGGTCTGTGGAAGGGAAAGAGTTAAGAGGGAGGAGGCAGAATAAGAATGGGCAATACTCACGGGGGAATCCTCAGAAGGAGCCCGCTAGGATGTGTACTTGCACATTGGAAGGATATCACGGGGGGGCAAGGAACAGAGAATAAGAAGACTTTGATAAAATATCGTAACCAGTGGTGGCCCCTTTATAAGTTAGATGATGAGGAAAAGTGGCCCTGTAACGGAACTCTAAATTATAATATTCTGTTACAGTTAATGCTTTTTCTGAGGAGAGAGGGAAAATGGGATGAGGTATCATACACAGATATGTTTTTTACTTTACGTAACCACCCTGAATGGCAGAGAGATTGTGGGTTACAGCCACCGACAGACCCTATGGTACTTGCCCTTGAACAGGAAAATAATAAAGCATTTAAAGGTAAACTGAAGCGATGCTGCTCAGCCTGTAGTATTGGTCAGAGGTGTACAAAACCCAACAAAGTCTGACAGCCTTCAGAACAAGACCTAACTGATTTGTTCAAGCCTCCCCCTCGGTCACAGGAACGGGATGGAAGTGTAAAGAGAAGCCCAACCCCCAGCCCCCCCGACAGTCCAGTGTCCTCCCACACACGACAAAAAGCCATTTTACAAGCGCCGCTGCGGGAGGCCGTAGCACCGGACGGAGGGACAATACTAATCAGGGTACCCTTCTCCACAATCGATCTAGAAAACTGGAAAAAGGTAACCACAAATTATCGGAGTGATCCGATGGGTGTGGCTAAATATTTCCAGTACCTTGTAAAGCAACATAATCCTGATTGGAACGACACACAATTACTATTGGAAAGTGTGACTGAAACCAAAAGACAGTTAATTCTAAAAACTGCAGGGGATTTGGCAGAAGACCATTATAAAATCACGAGGGGGGACATAAAAGACTATGTACCCCTCCAGGACCTGAAATGGGATCCTAATAAGTCAGCACATCAAGAGAGACTAAAAGCTTACCAAGAATGGATCTCGAAGGGAATAGGGAGGGCTATCCCCAAGGCCATAAATTGGTCAACCCTATTTGCTATTAGACAAGGACCTTCAGAGTCACCATCTGAATTCCTGGACCGATTGAGGGATACCATGCGTCGTTATATGCCTCTAGACCCAGAATCTGAAGTAGGGATACAACAACTAGTCAATCTGGTTTTGGGACAATGTACTGAAGATATTAGGCGCAAGCTCCAAAGACTGCGCCCCACGGAAAGTCGGAACCTAGAAGTGTTGTTAGATGAAGTGTGGAGAGTGTTCAATAATAGGGAAGAGGGCCACAAACAAACAAAACGTATTGTGGCAGCACTGAGAGAGGAGGAGAGGAGAAAGCCTAGGCGAGGACCACCCAGGTTGGGTAGAGATCAATGTGCTCTGTGTAAACAGAAAGGACACTGGAAAAATGAATGCCCGAAGAGACACCTAGTTAAGAGAATACAAGCATCTGCCCAAACAGATTAGGGGGAACCGGGAAAGTCCACCCTAGCAGACCCACTGGTTATAATGGGGCTAGGGAAAAGTGAAAAACGGGTGGAGTTTTTGGTAGACACAGGGGCCACATTTTCGGTATTAAACCAAACTCTATTACCTTTAGACAAGGATTTTGTTTCTGTAATAGGGGCTACTGGCCAAACAGAAAAGGCATATTTTTTTAAACCACTTGAATATAAATTGGGGAAAGCATGGGGAATACATAAATTCTTATATATGCCCAAGGCACCAAAGCCACTATTGGGAAGAGACCTATTGGAAGCCTTGAGAGCAGAAATTAGATTTGACAAAGGAAAAATTGAATTTAAAGTAGGGGATGAGCAATTGATTGAAATTTTAAGTCTTGCCCTTTTAGAACCTGAACGGAAAGAACCAAGAGAAGAAATAAAGGCTCAGATAGAAAACAGGGTATACCCCCAAGTCTGGGAAGTAGATCAGCCAGGCAGGTCTAGGAAGGCTTTACCGGTAACCATACCCCTAAAGGAAGGTGCACAGCCCATAAGGATAAAGCAATACCCTTTGAGGCGAGCAGACTTAGAGGGTATATCTCTAATTGTGCAAAAATTTGTAAAGTACGGAATACTAAAGGAGTGCGAATCGGCCTATAATACACCTATATTACTGGTAAAGAAACCAGCAGGGGGATACAGGCTAGTTCAAGACCTGAGAGCAATAAACAAAATTACCGAAGATTTGTATCCAGTGGTAGCAAACCCTTATACATTATTAACGCAATTGACACCAGACTTAGAATGGTTTACCATCTTGGATCTGAAAGACGCTTTCTTTTGCCTGCCTCTGGCCCTCGAAAGTCAGCATTTGTTTGCCTTTGAATGGGAAAACCCAGAAACCGGACAAAAAACTCAATTAACTTGGACAGTCTTACCCCAGGGTTTCAAAACCAGCCCTACTATTTTTGGAAATCAATTGGCAAAAAAATTAGAACAGTGGAACAGCCCGGAGGGAAAAGGAAAGGTGTTGTAATATGTGGATGACATATTGATTGCAAATCAGACAGAACTGGAATGCATAGAATGGACTATAAGCATGCTAAATTTTCTAGGACTTAATGGTTATCGAGTCTCTCCACAGAAGGCACAGATGGTTCAACGGCAAGTCATTTATTTGGGATATGAACCCTATACGAACTATTGAAAACCAATAACATGAAACTGTGTTAGGATGGAGAAGCTAAGCAGGCCTTCCACGCTCTGAAGAAGGAGCTAATGAGTGCACCAGCCCTGGGATTACCAGATGTCACAAAACCGTTCATGCTGTACTCCCATGAGAACAAAGGAATAGCACTTGGAATTCTGGCTCAAATGATTGGACCTTATCGAAGGGCAGTGGCCTATTTCTCCAAACAACTGGATGTGGTAAGCAAAGGGTGGCAGGGATGTTTAAGGGCCATAGCTGCAGTAGCCGTCAACATCCAGGAGGCTCGCAAATTCACCATGGGCCAAAAGATAACAGTCCTAGTCTCACATACTATCTCAACAGTGCTGGAAGCAAAAGGGGGGCATTGGCTCTCCCCACAGAGATTCCTTAAATATCAAGCAATCCTGGTGGAACAGGACGATGTAGAAATAAGAGTCACTAACGTTGTCAATCCAGCTTCTTTTCTCCAGGGTAATGATGGAGAGCCGGTAGAGCATGACTGCCTCGAGACCATTGAAATAACTTACTCCAGTCGACCAGACCTGAAAGAAGAACCTTTGGAGGACGCTGATCATGAATGGTATACTGATGGAAGCAGCTATGTACTCCAGGGGGAGTGAAAGGCCGGTTATGCTATCACTATGACAACGGAGGTAATAGAGGCAGATGCCTTGCCCAGTAATACCTCAGCCCAGAAGGCGGAAATAATAGCATTAACCAGAGCTTTAGACCTTTCCAAAGGGAAAAAAGCAAACATTTGGACAGATTCCAAATATGCCTTCGGAGTTGTACATGCACACGGAGCAATTTGGAGAGAAAGAGGTTTGCTTTCTGCACAGGGGAAAGGGATCAAACACGCAAGAGAAATTCTTAGACTTTTGGACACAGTCCAGAAGCCAGAAAAGGTGGCAATCATGCATTGTAGAGCGCACCAGAAAGGAAACACGGATCAAGACAAAGGAAATCGATTGGCAGACGAGACGGCAAAGAGAGTGGCCAAGGAAGGCAAAGAGGCAAAGGAGTTGGTCCTGATACCTGATGGTAAACTAACAATTGAAAAAGAGGAACCTGAGCCCAGGTATAGTAAGGAAGATTTAAAGTTAATCTCGGATCTTTCAGGTTCTAGGGAAGGGAAGGGATGGGCCAAAACACCAGAAGGTAAATTAATAATTCCCACTAATTTACTTTGGGCTTTTGTTCAAACAGAGCATAGCAAAACACATTGGGGAACTGAAGCGTTATATCAGAAATTGATACAAGAGTGTATAGCAAGGAAATTGTGTACTACGGTAGAACAGGTAACTCGGCAATGTGAGGTATGTCTTACAGCTAATCCTAAAATAACTAGAAAGGTGTTAGGCCAAATCAGTAAGGGAAATTATCCTGGTCAGCAATGGCAAATTGATTTCACAGAATTGCCGAAAAAGGGGGGATACAAGTACCTATTAGTACTAACAGACACCTTTTCTGGATGGCCAGAGGCTTTCCCCTGTCGCACAAACAAAGCCCGAGAAGTTACGAAAGTGCTGCTACAAGACATAATACCTCGCTTCGGGGTACCTGCAGCCATCTCCTCGGATCGAGGCCCACACTTTGTGGCTAAAACTGTACAACAAGTAAGTTCTGTATTAGATATTGATTGGCAGTTACACATACCATATAACCCACAGTCCAGTGGACAAGTGGAAAAGATGAATCACCAAATTAAACTACAAATTGTAAAACTTGGACAAGAGGCACGTTTGCCATGGCCACAAGCTTTGCCCATTGCCCTACTCCGTATACGAACCAAACAGAGAACGAAGGAAGGACTCAGTCCTTTTGAAATAGTGTTTGGTCGGCCATACACAGTTCGGGCAATGGACCCAGTGGATTCAGATCAATTTAAGGAAGAGGCCCTTGGAGAGTATGTCAGACAAATTCATAAAAACTTAATGATTGTAAATAAACAAATTAATGTAACGCAGGCGAGGGGACTGGATGCACCTGTACATAACACTAAACCTGGAGATTATGTATATGTTAGATCTCTTTCAGAAAATTCTCTCGAACCAAAGTGGGAAGGACCATACCAAGTTCTCCTGACTACTTTTACTGCTGTTCGGATCAAGGAGCAGAGCTCTTGGATACACCACACAAGGATAAAGAAAGCACCTAAGGTGCCATGAACAACCACCCAACAGCCCTCTGGTCGGTTACTTTTCTCGCTCTTATGACTGATACAATTGGGTGGAATGAAAACTTACACACGAGGTTGGTACAGAATATTTCAACAACCCTTAATAAGACTGACTGTTGGATATGCACAAGACTCCCCGAGAACGGGAGAAAAACAATTTCGCTAATCGGGATTCCATTACCCGACAGTAAGGTGAGCTTCAGGAAATATTGGGCTAATACCACTTGGACCACAACCCTGGATGATCCCATACCAATCACCTGTCCTGCTGGTCCTATTGGTGAAATGCAACCCTATGCACGTTGTTACTCAAGGTGTAGTTCCAACAGAATAACGTTCTCAGATCCGGATGGCTCTCTGTGTAGAGACACAACTTTTGTAGGAAACTGCTCTTTCTGTAATCAAACGGTAAAGATGGCCCCAAGTGGGTATAAAGGGACCTCGGCATGGCCAGTCCCCGAAGGGAAGGGGTGGTACTGGCTTTGCAATGACACAGCACGTAAGGTTCTTCCTGACAAATGGAAAGGACAATGTGCGTTAGGGGTAATAGTCCCTAATATGACCGTTCACTTTGAATTAAAACGTAGGGGATGGTTGGGGTCCATTCTTCTAAATTTACAAAAACGGAACCTACGAAATCCCCTTGTGGAACGAGGGTCCGGTTTCCACAGCTTTGCCCGATGGTTTATCCCATGGTTAGGAGTCAGTGAGTTGGAAAAGACCTTGGTGCACTTATCTGCGGTATTAGAAGAAATTGCAAACAACACCGCAGATGCCCTAGGAGCCATCCAGGAGGAAGTAAACAGCTTATCCAAAGTAGTTTTACAAAACCACATGGCCTTGGATCTACTCCTGGCCTCCCAAGGAGGAGTGTGTGCCACAGTCAACAGCAGCTGCTGCACGTATATAGACAACAATGGAAGAGTCACTAGTGACCTGCAGACGATTTGGAAGAAGACTAGGATTTTACATCAGGTAGCCCAGGACGATACCTCCTGGGGGTTCCATGACTTGTGGGATAAGCTAACTTCTTGGTTGCCGAATTTACTATGGCTCAAGCAACTGCTTGTAGCAACCCTTGGAGCTATCTTTTTGTTTTGTGTACTTTGTGCAATGATGAAGTGTGCCTTTTACTGCTGTTTTAACACAGGTAACTCATACAGTGACTGGAAGAAAAATCATCTCCGACAAGAATTAGAATCAAATAAGTATTTTAGGAAAGTAGAAAGTAAAAGAATTTACTAGTTTGAAAGAAAAAGGGGGGAATGATAATGGGCATTTGGTATTTTTCAGTTTGTCTCTTTAAATTTCAAGCGTTAGCATTTCTAACTTCTTAGTTTACTTATCTTGACCTGACAAGGACTGACCTTCTGGACAATTTATCACGAAGCTCAGCTTGCCAGGGGATCACTCGGGCTCACTCTTCCAGGGTTTCGGTTTTGGGACTGTCTCTCCTCCAGGATCGTTAGCTGGCACAGGCCGGACATCAGTCAGCGGGGGGTGAGCACTGTGTATCACTCATTTGTATAATTCTGTTATCACTGCTGTTATCATTATCATTTCATTTTAATTAGTAAATAGTTTTTATCTCAACCCATGAGTCTCCTTGCCCTTCTTTCCAATTCTCTCCCCTACTCCCTGGGCGAGGGAGGGAGGGGGGTGATAGAGCAGGCTGTGTTTGGCTGCAAGCTGAAAGCAAAAAGGGTGAATCCACCCAAACCACCACACCTCCCCATCTTGCTGAGGAGGGGGGTGATAGAGTGGGCTTTGGTGGGCATCTGGCATCCAGCCTAGGTCAATCCACCACATATATATAGTAGATAAGGTAGTGATGCTAGAATAAATCATTTTTGTGGAGACAGAAGTGTTGTAAACAGGCCAAGAGATGAACTAAGCATGCCAAAAGAAAAGTTCAACTAAAGGGCACAGTGACAGAAGTTTCTACCATCATCAGAGGACTCCTGAAGAGTGCCCATGCAAAAAGGACATTTACATATATTAATGAGTTCTTGGAAATGTAATGAATATGTTAATAATTTATTGGAAAAGCAATGAATATGCATGTTTTGATAGTATAAAGCTTTTTTAGAGAGACTAGTCAGTATGCACAATAGGTGGAGCGATCCCCTGTGCATCCGGCCCTGTAATAAAGAATGCCTGCTTCTTAAGACTACATTGGTGTTATGAAGTTCATTCCTGATTTCAGTGACATAGCCAAGAGCTGCCTTGCAATTGGCACACATGCTTTGAGGTGCACACCGACCCATTTCCAGAACACTCTAATGCAAGAACTGTGCATGACACCCCCACTGGCAGGACTGATGCTGGACCCAGGGTTGGTGAAATCTCTCTCTCTCCCCCCTCATAACTCTCTTTCTCTTTTCTTTCTTGTAACTAAGATATGAACCCGAATTACCAACGTTTTTTACATTTTCCAAGTTCAGGTTATTTCCATTATAAATAACATTTTTAACTGGTTGTTTGGTGCTGTTTCACCTTAATTTAACCTGAGGGGATTTGCAGAACCTTAGCCACTCTCTTCCCACCTCTGAGGTGGGATGCCACACACCCCCCCTCTGCTTGTCCTTTATTCAGAATTGCCCTTATGCTTGGAGAAAATAGTCAATACAAAGCCACTGGATTCAATAAGGACAGAATTACATCTATTTCTCTCTGAGTCTGTAGTTTTCTGAAAATTCTTTCCTTCTAAATATGATTTAGAAATACCTGTGAGCACTCCATATTACCTGGAGTTCTGCTTTAGTGTCCTTCCTCAGAAGGCCAGGAGTCTTGCAAGGATTCTGGCATGCAAGAGAAAAAAAAAAAAAGAAAAGATCAAGTGCCCTTTTCCTCAGGACTTCTTTTGTCCTGCTGCACTCATTTTCCAAAGGGGCATATGCTTTTTTTTTCCTCAGGAAATGTAAGCTATCTTCACTTTCTAAGTTTTGTTCTTTCTACTTTCCTGAAGATATATTTTGCATTAACATAATCAGAATTTTACTCTGTGGACTTCTTGTTTAATATTTCCTGTGAACTATTTGTTACAAAAATGTCACCTGGTTTCAGATTTCTCCCTTCCCTCCCAGACAGTCATGCCCATGAATACCCTTTTTCCTTCTTTTGCTGTTCTGTGGGCTCTCAGTCTGAAGGGAGTTATACCTGCCCTATATCTGGGTATATGATATATGGTGCTTTGACCTAATTCCACTTGGGTCTTGCCAGGTGCATTCCCCTGCTTAAGACTCTGGTTGCCTATCATTTTAATTCCTTCATTGTGCCATATGTTCCCCTCATTGTGTTCTCCCTGGGTGGATTTTAAGGCAGCAATCTTTCTTCCCAGGCTCAGACACAGCTGTGAGCTAATAAGAGCTGCCTCTCCCCACCGCTGTGAGCTTTAATCGGATTCTAAAGTTTCATTATCAGAACGATCCATTCTGGAAGATATTTTACATTCCCCAAGCCCCAGGCAAGTCCTAACAACCTTTTTCAAAATTATCTCTTTTTTTTTTGCTTTCCTTTCTTTCCTATTTTTTTTTTCCTTTCTCACTGATGATGTTCTGCAGATGCTTGAGCAAATACAAGGCTCCAAGGTCTGCAACTCCCAAGACTGTTGCAATTTTTAGCTCTCAGCCACCATTCCAGAAGCCATTCTCCTTTTCATGGCTGACAGCTGGTCTTTTTCAGGAGTCATTGGTCCCTAGGGAACTCTGATCCTTGTAAGATTCTTAGTGGCTGATATAATTTGCCAAACGCCAGATTTCCATGACAGCTTTTTCTGGTCTTTCCAGCTCCACAGATACTTGGCTGCCAGATATAACTCCCCATCATTAAAATATAACTTTGAGCTCCCCCATCACAAAAGTGAGTGCATGAGGATGTATATGAAGAGTGTAAAAGAAAATAATTTGAAATTTTCCCTGTGATTTTTGTGCAGATCATCACCTTGAGATCTTCGATAGCTGGTATATGCTATGCTAATGAATAGCATCATTAATTAATGCATACTAGCTAATGAAAAT